>NLAF01000305.1:600000-991150 GCA_002374645.1 Metschnikowia shivogae | reverse complement strand
ATCCTACATCTTCGTTTTCTCCACCACCCAGTAGTTGACTATATAGATCAATATACTCCAACAAAAAAAAAAAAACCTGTACCTCCCTTTGTGAGACTTGAAGCAGACCGAAGCTTTGGTCGCTCTTAGAGGGCACCAAAAAGACCGAAACCTCTCTTCATTGGCCCCACACATCAGCTCTCCAAACAGTTGATCAATCTCACAATTTGATTGCGTCTCGTGACGTCATGACAGTGCCAGGCCGAATTGGTGGAGAAAGTGGTACTGCATATAAGCATCCCGGTCTGGGACATTCACCGCTGTGCAGTGGCGAGGCTGAAAGAGATTCACACATGGTAGTTCTGTGCAGTCCGCTCCGTCACGTCCCTTTGGACGCTGCTTGTTTCTAAGTGAAGAAGCTCTAGGCTTGCAGTGGCTTTGCCAAAGTGTGCCTGCATCCAACGTCCCAGTGCCTTTTTGCTACTGATTCTAGCGCTGCTAGAAACAAGTCCGGTGCATCCCATTACAACAGAAGGAACCGCTTGACTAAAAATTGACATGAAAAGATTTTTGGTCGAGAGGGGAAATTAGGGCTGGCTATACTTGATGAAAGGTGGCTGCAAGCTGAGAGGCTGTGTGCAGGACACGCCTTTTTCCCTGTAGGGCAAAACAGCCAAAAGGTTCAACTTAGCTACGTGCCGATGTTTTATTTTGAGTTGCCTGGACCATTCTGGGCATTTTCAATTTAAGATTCACAACATCGTTTTATCGCCCACTGCTAGAACCGTGAAAAATTGGAAATTTGCATGCACTTCAGCGAAACTTGATTTCTGCAAATATTGGACTTCTGAAACCTCCTCAACACGTTCCACCTGAAACACCATCTCAACTCGCTTGTGGAGGTGCTGTCTCGAGGTTTGCATCCTGCACACAGCGCACATCGAGCCCTTTCAAGATGCAACATTGTCTTTTGTTTTCAACAGAGACCCATACAGGGCCAGGATATTGTCAGCATTGATAGACGTGATGCTGTTTAATGGTTTTCAGTTGGTATTGTTTTCAGCATTTATATACACGCTGTTTATCTATATACACGCTGTTTATCTATATACACGCTATGTTTTCAACATTCACCTTATCGGTGTTCAACTGCTAAGTAGGCATCCACAAAATGCCCAGGCTGGAATCTAGAAAGAGCTGGCGTCAGGACGGGAGTGCATATAAGGCGAGGGCAGATTCGTTGTACAGTATTCTATTGAGCCCATTCAGTTCAATTTTTGGTACTTATTCTCCTCATGAATGTGCTTTCTTTTATGGGTCAGGTTCCTGTGTAGAATGCATGTCAGTATATTTAGTGCTTGATCCCACCATCGGTAAAAGACATTAATACCTGCATTCTGGTATTATATAAATGGTGGACTCTTGACTTGGGGCTGGCTGGGCCTGCATAACATCTATGGCCGTTTTGGGAATATCCCTCTTGATTCCGGAAAAGACCGTTTCTGGGCTGCAACAAGAACAATACCGCTCACAGCTTTGAGTATTTCTGCAAGTTTCTATTCATGTCTGAAATTGCGCTGACCAAGGCGCGCACGTGACCGGCCCAGTTCCGGGCTCTATGTACAGTTCCGACCTATTGAGAGGGGTCGTTGAAACCGTCAAAATCGGGCATAAAAACTGGCGTTTTTTGGCGCTATGAGCAGACGCGGGCCCTCAAAAGCAGCGCCTCTACGGAGAAGCCCAGCAGAGGCCTGCAGCGTGCGCTGGGCCAGTGCCCTCGGAAGTCGGGTCACGTGACACACGAAAGTCAAGAACAGCACACAGCCGCCTACCAACTATTTACTTCGGGCGTTGGGAGGGTCTGTCGCAAACAGATTTTGCGGAGCCACCAGCGCCGGAAAATATCATCCTGGTTCCAAGTCTCATCACGTGATTGGCGGAGTCTAAAGTTCGGGGCTAGCAGGAGGTCTCTGAAAAATGTAGAGCATATATTTGGGAGTGCATTATCATTATGCTAATGGGCGGTGTAGCTTCAGCTATCATTCATTAGCTTTAATACTCTAGCAGGCTCAGCTAATTTCAGGATGTGTGTTAGGAAACGTAACCGCTCTGACTCTACCAGAAGCCCAAGAAAGCTTTACGAATATACTACGTGGAGGTGCCGTTACCCGCAGGTCACCTGCCCAATACGGACTCTCGTATACGAGATCCCAGCTCCTGCCGTAAGAGAATCTCGTACGTCCGTGCAGGATGCCACACTCGAGATTTCCCACTATATAAAGAGATACGGAGCCCCTTGTCAAAGGCCAGTTCCTAGGATCCGATTAGCAAATAATAGTGCACATAATCGAATCACACCGTATCTTAAATGTGTGTAAGTAGAGTGTGGGTCTAGAAAGAGTGCGGGTCTAGAAAGAGTGCGGGTCTAGAAAGAGAGTGTGTAAGTAGAGAGTGTGTAAGTAGAGTGTGTGTAAGTAGAGTGTGTGTAAGTAGAGTGTGTAAGTAAAGTGTGTGGTAGAGTGTGGGTCTAGAAAGAGTGTGTGGTAGAGTGCGGGTCAGAAAGAGCGTGTGGAGTGCGGGTCAGAAAGAGCGTGATGGAGTATGCAGTCAGTTTGAAGCAGTTATGGAACTGTATAGTGCTTCAGCCTCTATACGGCCTCACGTGGAACGACCGGTCACGTGATCCACAGTCCAACAAGAGTGCTGCAGTGTTCTGGTGTCTGCCAATACGCGAACGCAGGATGCACCCAAACATCCCACCCGGCCGGCGGCCCGAGAGAAGCAGTGGCGCCTGTACAGGATGCAGGCCGGTGTACGGGTGCGAGGACGCCCGGGCCGAAAATACGGAGTTAAGATCTCCGGCGCGATAAAGATCCTCGTCACATGCACATTCGCCAAGATCCATCCCCGCGTAGCTGTGCCGTTCCCCAGTCACATGTCTCAATGGGTTCCCGAATAGGAAAAGACATAGGAAGCAGGAGAACAGGACGGACAAGGTATGGCGGCCGGAACCTGGGTGCACACCAGTACCTCCTTTTCTTTTTCTTCTCTCTTTTCTTTTTCTTCTCTGTTCTCTTTTTTTCTCTGTTCTCTTTTTTTCTCTTCCTTCCTCCATAAATCCTGCTCTGCGCGGCTGTTGCATCGGCACGGCAGAAGATTATCTCCGATCGCGCGACCAGCCACCGCAAACACTCCCCGGTTTTCTGACAGTTGTAAGCGGCAAATATCAGGGGTGGTGTACGGATGCGCCGGAAAGCGGCGGGCCATTTGTGGGCCGGCAGCACAGCGTGAAGCAGGGACGGCAGGCTGCGCCGCGGGCCTCGGCGCAGGTATAAGAAGTCTTCGCTCGGCACAAGTCCGCACGCACGCAGTTTTTTCCTCACCCCTTCTTTCCAAGCTTCACAACCCACTATTCTTGGCTGAAACATCATGGGAATCTTGGGAACCTCCCACCAGGAAGAAGAGGCGTTAAGAGCCGCCGCCCCCATGAAGATCCAGAGGCTGGAGTCCAAATACTCCACTGACACGTCCGCATCCTCGGCATACCAGACTGCCTCCGACAACGACGACAACGAGCTGGCCGGGCCCGCTATTTCTGCAGGCTCCACAGACGGCCCGCTGACGCCCAGCGGGCCAGGCGACGAGAACGACGACGCCAGCACCATCCGAGGCGTTCAGCCCGACGTCTCCGATGACGCTGACGGCGGTGTCCTTGGAAAGAAGTTCTCCAACTCCAGCGGGCCCCTGGACGCAGCGGCAGCAGCGCCTGCTTGCGCCGGGGCACAGAGTGCCGACGGCCCGGTCCGGGTTGCCGATTTGGACTACGACGGCGCCGACGACCCTGCCAACCCCTTCAACTGGCCCAAGTGGAAGAAGTGGCTCATCACCTTCACCACGTCGCTTGCGTGCTTGTGTATTTCCTTGGGCTCGTCGTTGTATGTGGAGGGCGTTCCCCAGCTCATGGTCGCGTATGGTGTCTCGCAGACACTTGCATTATCGGGACTCACGTTCTACTTGATTGGTTTGGCCGTCGGGCCGGTGGTGGCGGCTCCGATGTCCGAGATGATTGGCCGCCGCTGGATCTACATCACCGCCTTTCCTGCGTCCATGCTCTTCACCATGGGCGTGGGCTTGTCTCAGAACATCTACAGTGTGCTCATCTTGCGTTTCTTCAGTGGGTTGTTGGCTTCTCCTCCAATGTCCATTGCTAGTGGAACCATTTCCGATATTTGGGCAAACGACCCCAGGGACATGTTCACGGCCATGGGGCTCTTTTGCTTGGCTCCGTTTTTGGGTCCTGTGATTGGCCCCATTGTGGGCGGATTTGTGGCCGAGAACAAGAGCTGGCGCTGGACCATGTGGGTGTCGTTGATGTTCTCCGGTGCGGTGTTGCCCTGTCTCTTGTTGTGCCCCGAAACCTACAAGCCTGCCATTTTGAAGGCCAGAGCACAAAAGAGGGGCATTGCTGTTATACAGGAGAAGTTTTCGCTCAGGGAGGCCATTGTGATCTACTTGCTCCGCCCCGTGGAGATGTTGTTTGTGGAGCCACTTGTGGGGTTGACCTCCATCTACATTGCGTTTGTGTTTGCCGTTCTCTTTGGGTTTTTTGAAGCCTTCCCCATCATTTTCAGAGGTGTCTACTTCATGAGCACCGGAATCTCGGGCCTTCCATTCATTGCCGTCGGTATTGGCTTGAGTGTCGCCGTGCTCTTGTTTATCATCATGAATGAGGTCAAATTCAGCAAGGCCGCTAAAAGCAACGAACCGCCTGTTCACGATCCCGATGCGCCAGAAAAGTCGCTCGCAATTGCGCAAGTTGGCGCCTTTCTCGTCCCCGTGGGCTTATTCTGGCTTGCCTGGACCTCCAGAAAACTGGTGCACTGGATTGCGCCCACGCTTGCCGGGTTGCCGTTTGGTTTCGGGTTGTTGTGGATTTTCTTGGGTGTTGTTCTCTACTACTCGTGGTCGTTTCCTCCTGCATATGTGGCCTCAGCTTTGGCCGCCAACAATTTGGTCAGATACTTGTTGGCCAGTGTTTTTCCGTTGTTCATGGTGCAGATGTACGAGAAGCTCCACATTGATTGGGCCACGTCTCTTTTGGGCTTCATTGCCGTGGCCATGGTGCCAATTCCGTTTGTTTTCCGCAGATACGGGCGCAAATTAAGAGGTTTCTCCAAGTACGGCTACGCTGCCCAGATGAAGAAGCAAGCTGAGACCGAGAAGGGCCCTGAACAGGAAGCTGACGCCACGTCGGATGTGGCTGCGAAAGTGTGATCGGATTGATTAATAGAGGCTAGACCGCGGTGTAATGCCCAGCCATAGAGCATTGTCTAATGCCCAGCCATAGAGCTTTGTCTAATGCCCAGCCATAGAGCATTGTCTAATTTACAGCCATAGAGCATTGTCTAATATACAGCCTTAGAAGAAGTGGTGGGTAATCATCGCTGCAAGTAGTGCACACTGTCGGGTTTCCACGGGCTTGGAAGTCTAGCACCCTGCATACAAGGCGGCACTCCAACGCCCGTGCTTGCAGCCTAGCCGAGACATAAGCAGTCAGTTCTTTCGCAGATGAAACATCCCTGGCCACAAAGAGGGAGGTGCATGAACTACCCCTCTTTAGGCGGACTATATAAATGCCCACAATCCCCGTGGCTCAATGACGGATACCTTGATTAAATTCACAGAAAGAGACCGAGAAACCATGGCTGCAGATTAATGGCTGCTACTCTTTTTACACCAGGGAGGCAGCTGCATGCTGGTTGGACTTGGCTATTTTTTGGGGAAAACCCCAATCTTCCTTGATCAAGGACTGGCTTCTACTTTGATAGGAAGATTAACCTGGAATGAGGAAGTTGATGGGTTGAAGGGTGAACCCGTTCCTCTCCGGAAACCAAGAACAGCTCAAAATACTCCTGATTTACGAAGGTGTGCTTCGTCGCCAAGCTGTGGAACTTGGTCTACAACGATAAACTACGCGTTGTGGAGCGGTGTTTTAGCACTGCTGATATCAACACCATACGTTTTCTTGGCAGAAGCCAAATTAATCGATAGATTAATCAAGTTCTCGATAGATTAATCAAGTTCTCGATAGATTAATCAAATTCTCGATATATTGGGAGCAACTTCTCGTGCCTCCAAAGACAAGGAGCATCTTTCCGCGGTTGCTGGAGAAATATATCATTGCACGGATGATCCTTCTGGACTAGCAGGTTGGGCGGTGGGAAATTTTCGACGGACTATGTGCTATTTAGACCCACCTGGAAATGCGCTGTTTAGACACACTTGGAAATGCGCTGTTTAGACACACTTGGAAATGCAAAGCTACATGTCTCTTCAAAAGTCCGCAAATTTGGTTTGCCCATTTTTCTAAGCTAAATGCAGGCCCAGTGTTCCAGTGCACCAGGAAGAATGGTCCAAAACGGAATATGTCCCTATGTTATGCAACAGGCGCATACAGTTCATATATGACTGGAACTGCCTTATCAGGCTCATGATAGGGGTACCGGAGATGCTACAAAAAGACATTGTCGACATTTGGATGGAGAAGTACACGTTTAGACGTGTGGTTGTATGTGAAACATATGCAGTCCATGGGCCACCGAAAGCTCGTGTGGAACTTACGGCTTTTATCAGCTCCTTCAAGGAGTTTACGCATACATTTATGCTGGCCGGAGATGTGCTAATATCCCAAATGATATCTAAGCCCAGGCAACCTGTCGTGGGAGTTCAGTGACTTTATTATTGTCAACTGATGCGCTAATCAGATCTATCAGATAATGATAGAATGTTTTGCTTTTTAAGGCTCTTCATTCTGAAGTCAAGAGGGAAGAGGCTAAGTTTCTCGTGCTGGTATCGACAGGTACTTTAATAGGAACTCGAGGTTCCGGAGTACACCACGGTACCCACAAGAAGATAAAAATCAAAGCCGGAATGAAGCGGCCTCTTTCGGCCACCAAGCCACCGGCCATGATGGCCAGTGACCAAGAGAAACTGCATTTGGAACAACGCAAAGGCCAATTCGGGGTATGCTTTAGAAGCCACTGAAACGTAGCAATGAAGGAGGCTGCAATGACATCCAGATCATGGATAAGGCGGATTTTCTGCGGCCAAGCCAGGCACCATGATCCACACGCCGGCGGACGCTATGTGTACACAAGCACCAAGCTGGAGTCGGACCTGTCGTTTTCAGCAAAAGCATCTCTTCTTGAAATCATGGAGGCTGGAACACAGACTAAGCCAGCATTAGAGAAGGTGGGCTTGGGCCGATATAGGGATGCACGGGCTTCACCAGTGTACAGGAATGGGTACTGCAAAAAGTCCCAACCAGCTGGAGCTCTCCTGCATTTGCTTGGCCGTGTCAGGGAGTTTCACACCATCCAGCTGGATAGTATTTGGAAGATGTATGAAGCAGTGGTTTGCAATTTTCAGAATCTCACTGACACTTCAAATTCCGAGACTAAACCGAACGGAGGTAAACAACCAGATCACATGGAGCCAAACACTCCCGCTGTTTGAAGCCCAATGGCGCCACTCCCATACAAAACACCTGGTTGCGACCATTTTCTGCGTGGCCAGAACCACTTTCCAGGCTACCAACGAAACTGGAATCGGTCAAGCCAAAAGAAACCTTGTCGTCCAACACGCCAACTCCGAGGATCGGAGAAAGATAGCCATCGATCGAGGATCCGTCCTGGGAAGTCCGACAGGTCAGTGTTGACGATACTTTCATGAGGCAGTAAACAGAAACATCGTCGTCAATTTCAACTTGTTTCCCCAGGGGTCACGGAGGCAGGCAGAGCATATCGGCAATTTGAGCCTGATCTGAGCAAAACAACACCGATGGACTGGGCTGCCAAGGCCGAAAGAAGGGTTCAAAGGGCGTCGCTCATTGGGCCAGCGTATACGTGTTTTTGGTTCTTCAACTTTGAGGTGGACACAAAAAAGTAGAGGTGCGGTCGGCGGGTCTTAAATATTTTCGGGTGTTTCAGCCTGAAACACGGGCGCATTCTGACGCGGCCGCGTGCAGTCTGGCAGCAGCGCGCGCGGCTGCAAACCGCGCGCCGCAAGCCTGCACAGAGGGGTAGCACGTATCATCATTAGTTATAAATTACACAGAGGCGGTGTTCTTCTCCTCATAAGACAGGTTCAGGTTCATCAACGCACCCGCATGCTCCGAGTGCTCCACGTCGATCTTGCGCGCAAGCTCCGCGTCAGAAGCAAGCGGAACGCTTGGCTGCCACGAGGCAGTCTTCCATGCAGGCACATGCTCGTCCCACATCTGGCCAATCTCCTCCAATCTCTTGCCCTTGGTTTCAGGGAAGAAAAAGAACACATGGATGAACATGCACGCGCAGAAGGTGGCGTAGATGCAGTACGTCTTCCAGGTGATGTTCCGGAACGAGTTGGGCGTGAACATGGCAATGGCAAAGTTGAAGATCCAGTTGGCAGACGTGGCAAGCGCTGCTCCCCGTTGTCTGGACTGCGAGTCGCCCCACACCTCCGAACAGTACACCCAGATTCCCACACCCCACGAAAACGCAAACGAGCACACAAACAAGTAGCAGCAGGCAATCACGCCCTTGGCCGCGTCCTTGTGGTCCGAGGGAATGGAGATGCGCACCGTGTCGGAAACGTACTTGGGGGTGGCGTAGGTGGCCAAGATTCCCGCCACGCCAAACTGCCAGGCCATCATGGCCGCAGCGCCAAAAAGCAAGATGGTCCGTCTGCCCACGAGATCCAAGCAGAACAACGCGGGCACCGTCACACACATGTTCAAGATGTACTGGATCAAACTGGGCACCAAGTTGGTGTCGCCCTCGTAGCCGGCCATCTCGAAAATGTACACAATGTAGTACATCATGACGTTCATGCCGGTCAACTGCTGCCAGATCTGGGCAAACACGGCCGTGAAGGTTCTCTGCCGGTACTTCTTGGTGAAGAGGTCGGCGTAGGTGAAGGCCTTGGCGTGCTCGTCAAGCAACAACTGGTCCTTGATCTCGGACATTTCAATCTGCACGTTGGCGTCGCTGCGGTTGCCCTTGGCCTGGATGTTGGCCACGATCTGCTCCGCGTCCTCCCAGTATCCTTGCTTGGCCAACCATCTGGGGGACTCGGGAATGAAGAAGAGGCCGACGAGCAAAATGAGCCCGGGCACCACCTGCACTCCCCACGGGATCCGGAACGACGCCTTGCCCTGGATGTGCGAGCAGCCGAAGCCAATCAAAAACATGATGAAGATGCCGAGCGTGACGCTGAACTGGAAAATGCCGCCGATGAAACCTCGGATGTTTCTGGGCGCCATCTCCGACCCGTACACCGGGGCCACGGACGACCCGAAGCCAATTCCCCATCCCGAGATGATGCGACCCACAATCAACTGCGCTCTGCTGTAGGCGGAACACTGGATGGCGGCGCCAATGACCCAGAGAATTGCACAGATGAACAACGAGGCACGTCTGCCGAAAGGCTCCGACACAAACGTGGACGTGAGCGAGCCAAAGAAGGATCCCAAGCTCATGCAGGCGGTGATGAAGCCCTGCATCTCCGACTTGGGCGAGCCGAACTGTTGCAAGTAGGGGTGCTGGCCGACAAACACCGACATGGACGAGATGTCGAACCCGAACATCATACCGGAGATGCACGAGATGAAGGCGATCACGTAGGCGTTGTGGACATTTGGAGTTTTATCGATGAAGTTCCTGAACTTCAAGGCCGGAGCCACTAGCTTGTCTTCGTAAGCCATGGTCAGGGGGTTGAATTGTGGACTGCTCTAGAAAACGGAGGCGGCGGCGCGGTATTTATAGCTGGCTTTCTGGGGAAGGGTAGCCCCGCTGACTCTTTTTGGTAGCTTGAGGAGCGCTGCGCGGCTCCACGACATGCATGACGCCTGGCCGGAGGCATGCCGTGCGACATGCTGTGGGGCCTCGGCTGGGGGCCGGAAAAGACTGGAGCCGCCGGGACGCGTTTGGAAAATCAGCCCATGCTCGTCGGAGCAGCAGGCCTATCAGGACTCCCTGCCGCTCTCGCTGCGCCATTGTTTCGCTGCGGAAAATTGTTTCACTGTGTATGCACGTCCTGCACACACGCTCGGCACCTAGAGCGTTAGGAGCGTCGGAACGACCCCAAGTCTCCGCTGTGTGGTATACGCATTTAGTTTGCCGCTAAAGCCGAGGGCCGTTAGATACAGCGTTTTCCAAACGCACCTGAATGCACCTGGCCGCATGCAGCCATCCGGCGCCATCCTGGCTGCGCCACGACGTCATCTCGCGTGGTAAGTGGCTTCGTGTATTGCGTGTTCTGGCCAAACAACCGGCCTGCATATAACCCCGCGCAGTTTCTCCATGGCACAATGCGTGACATTGCATTCAGTTCTTCCGCAGTCGCGACATTATCTTGTCCCCATGTAAATAGATGCGCGCACCTGCAGCCAGTCGTGGGTACGGGTGTATGGGCATCCTGCACACTGGCGTAGACCACCCCAGTGTTCCCTATAATCCGGCATGCCCGTGCTTCAAAGCTATATATCGATTATGCAGGCGCCCATGGTCGGCCTTGACACCACTATGGCGTCTGCAAGTTCTGCATCGGAAATCGCCGGCCACCGCTTGCGGTAGTATTCTTCCTCCAAAGCCGCCTTTAGTGACGCAAGTCTCTCCGCCGTAGTCAAGTGCACCACACAGCCGCCGAACCCAGCGCCCGTGACACGTGACCCAAACGACCCGTTGGCCCGGCCCAAGGCACACAAGTCGTCGCAGTCCGGCGTAGAAGCCTGGTTCAAGTCACGTGTCGAGGCCTGGGACTCGTCCATCAACGCTCCCAAGCGGGCCAAGAACTCCGGCCCGTTTCCGCAGAAGCCGCGTGAAAGCTGCAACGTCTCCAAAACACGAAGCGAGTCGCTGTACACGTGCCGCATGCGGCGGTAGATGTTGAGCTTTTCGTATCTGACGGGAAAATGGCTCAAGTAGCGAGCTTCAAATTCGGGCACGGCGAGCCCGAGCCGACGCGCCGCGTCTTGCGTCAGAAGGCCGTCTTTCTCCGGGGCGGAGAAGAGCGTCTCGGTCACGTGAAGCATTTTGCGCAAGCGGACGATGCCGCCGTCGATATCCGTGCCGTCCCACGCCGCAAGGCCCAAGGCCTGCGTGCAGTACGCGTCAAGGGCGCCCCGGAGCGTGGCGCTGTGGAGGTTGGAGTCCTGCACACAGACCAAGCCGTGCCCGTGCACCACCAAGTCGGCCGCCACCGCCACCTCCACCACCCGCAAGTTGTAGTTGGACGGAGCGGTCTCGGTTTTGTTGGCCGTGACCAACGAGTTGGTGATGAGGAACTGCATCTCCGGCCGCAACGCCGGCATCTGGAACGGCACCGCGTGCAACTCCGGTTTGAACAGAATCAACAACACCTTGCCGTCCTCGCCGTTGATGGATGCACTCTGGTCCATGCCGCCGTTGCTTAGCCCCACGTAGTGCTCACAAACAACGGTGATTTTGGTCAAGTCGCTTTTGGAGATGTTTTTCTCGCCGTTGCTCCGCAAAACCGCCAACGTGGCGGCAATGCAGAAGGCCGCCGAGGACGAAAGGCCGCCGCCGGCCGGAACCGTGCCGTCGAACAACGCACTGAACGCCTGCATAGGCTGCCCCTCCTGGAGCACCCCCTTTTCCACCAAATACTTGCGTGCCACAAGCAACCCGCACTTGAAGTAGTCGTCCCACTGTGGTTTCACCTTGTCGACGACAATGTCGCTCTGGTGGCGGGGGACCGGGATCTTGGTGGCGGCAAACTTGCCGTTTGTGTTTGCAATGTTGATGGTGGTGCCGCTGGCGCTGTGCACGGCAGCAATGACGTCGACCTCAATTGCCATGGGCAACACGGAAAAGTGGCAGTAGTCGATGTGTTCTCCAATGAGATTGACTCTTCCTGGCGCTCTGGCAATGAACGAGGGTTTGGTGTGGAACTGGCGCTGGAACTCGTTGGTCACTGCATCGTAGCGCTCTTGGTGTGCCGATGGGTCTGCGTAGAAGCTTATGTTTTTGACACTAGGAACAGACATGGCGCCTAGGGGGGGGAGCGGCTGCTTTTATGGCCGCGGAGTCGCGCGCACTGCATATAGCCGCGCTGCTGCGGGTAAATCCGGAGTGCGTCTCGGCGGAGATGTGCGGCGCTGGAACGGCGCGAGCCACGGCCGCAATTTGGCCGCGGCCGCTCCCAGACGCCCGGGCCGGGTGCGGACAAGCGAGACCCGTCCGCCGGCGAAGTCCCGGGCGGAAACGGGCCCGTGCGGACCCGCCCCGGTTTTTCCGCCCCGCTCCACGCCATGTCGCGCGCCAACTCCACATGGGGAAAACTAGCGCGCCTGCACACAGCGCGCCCCGTATATAAGCGCCAGCGCGGCCTCCTCAGCCGCCATGTCCAAAAACTACGTGCTTGTGACGGGTGGCGCCGGCTACATCGGCTCTCATATTGCGGTGGAGCTCATTGAAAATGGCTACAATGTCGTGATAGTTGACAACCTCGCCAACTCGTGTTTTGACGCCGTGGCTAGAGTCGAGTACATTGTCCAGAAACACGTGCCCTTCCACAAGGTGGATATCTGCAACACAGAGGCGCTAGCCAGAGTGTTTTCCCGCTACAACATCACATCGGTGATCCACTGTGCTGCGTTGAAGGCAGTGGGCGAATCCACGCAGATCCCGTTGGACTACTACGCCAACAATGTGCAGGGCACCATTGGACTCCTTGAGGTGATGAAGCAGGCGCAGGTCAAGACCTTTGTGTTCAGCTCCTCCGCCACCGTTTACGGAGATGCTACGCGGTTCAAGGATATGATTCCCATTCCGGAGGAGTGTCCCACTGGCCCCACAAACCCCTATGGGCGCACCAAGCTCATCATCGAGCAGATTCTCCAGGACTTGCACACCTCCGATGACAAGTGGCAGGTTGCAATTCTTCGCTACTTCAACCCCATTGGCGCCCATGCCTCGGGCCTCATTGGAGAAGACCCGTTGGGCGTTCCCAACAACCTCTTGCCGTATTTGGCCCAGGTGGCCGTGGGACGCCGGGAAAAGCTCAACGTCTTTGGTGCTGATTTCGACAGCCACGATGGAACGCCCATTCGGGACTACATCCACGTGACCGACTTGGCCCAAGGCCACGTGGCGGCGCTAGAATACCTCCAGGGCTTGGACCAAAACGGACTTTTCCGCGAGTGGAACCTCGGCACGGGCCACGGGCTGACTGTCTTTGACGTCTTCAACGCATTTTGCAAGGCTATTGGCCGCAAATTGCCATATGAGGTGGTGGGGCGCCGGGCCGGAGATGTGTTGAACTTGACGGCCCGTCCTAATCGAGCCAACTCCGAGCTCAAGTGGACGGCGAAGCGCTCCATCGAGGATGCATGCAGAGACTTGTGGAAATGGACCACGGAGAACCCATACGGGTACAGCTCGGAGAATTACCAGTGGTCCGACTTTTCTGCGGAACAAGACTACCGCAGCCGGCTCCACCAGGTGAAGTTGGGCGGGTTTTCAGTCAAGATCGCCAACTACGGCGCCACGATCCAGGACGTGTCGTTGGGAACGCAGCACTATGTGCAGTCCTTCGACACTCTCGAAGGGTATCGTTCCAGCGAAAACCCCTACTTCGGGGCCACGATTGGCCGCTGCGCCAACCGAATTGCCCACGGCAAGTTCTCGCTCGACGGAGCCGACTACGAAGTGACCAAAAACGAGGGTGCAAACTCGCTCCATGGTGGTTCTGCAGGCTACGACAAGCAGTATTTCCTTGGGCCGGTGACACAGCAACAGAAAAAGGATGGACCGGTGACCATGAGCTTTGTGCACGTCGACAGCGACGGCAGTGAAGGCTATCCTGCAGACTTGGTGTGCTGGGTCAAATACACCATCGACAAAAACAGCGTGAGCGTGGAATACGAAGCCCGGGTGCCGGAAACCTCCCAGAAAGACGCCACCGTGGCCAACATCACCAATCACTCCTACTTCAAGGTCAACAACAACGCCACCATCGATGGCACTCATGTGCAGGCCGCCACAAACGAGTACTTGGACGTGGACAGCGCCAAATTGCCCAATGGCGGTTTTTCCGAGTTCCAAACCGATCTTGTGGCCGGCCACGAGCTCCAAAAAAGCTCCGTTTTTGATCATTGCTTGGTAGTGGACAACGGCGACTGGCTTTTGGACACCAGAGAAAAGAAGCTCCGGGAAATCTTCCGCGCACGTGACCCACACTCGGCCGCCAGCATTGTCTTTTCGTCCACGGAGCCAGCGTTCCAGTTCTACACTGGTGACGGCGTAGCGGTCAGTGGACGGCAGCTGCGCTGTGGATTCTGCATCGAGCCTTCCCGCTTCATTGATGCCATCAACAAAAAAGACTGGCTGCAGCAGGTTGTGTTGAAAAAAGGCAATGTGTACGGGTCCAAGTCTGTGTACACGTTTTCTGTCTAGAGTCAAGTTTTCTGTCTAGAGTCAAGTTTTCTGTCTAGATTCAAGTTTTCTGTCTAGACGTCAGTGTCTTGGGCTGAGTTCTACGTCCGTGGCCACCATTGACGAATGGCTATTAATAAATAATGCTAGGTCAAGAGTAACACCACCTTTTATGGTGCAATCGTATCTGGCAGTGAGCCGGTAATTTGGCAGAGTTGTCCGTGGCAGCTAAGACGTGGGGAAGGTGTGCCTATGTGCAGGACACCACTTTCGATGAGCTGCTGCAAGCCGTGGTCCAACGGGATGCGCTGCCGCCAGCCCAAGTCGGCAATCTTGTCGCACTCAACGGCGTACCGCTGGTCGTTGAAGGGGCGGTCCTGCACAAACTCCACGTGCTGGAGGTAGCGTGTGTCCTGTATATCGGGTGTGCTCTGCATATAGAGCAGCATCATCCTGGCCACGAGATCCAAGTTGCCGACCTCGTCCGGGGTCCCCACATTGTAGATCTCCCCCCCGGCACTGCCCGCCTCGTACACCAAGTTCGCCGCCCGCACAAAGTCGTGCACGTGAAGATACCGCCTCGTATTCAAGCCGGAGCCGTGGAGGGGTATATGCAGGACAGCCCCTCCCGCCTCCATTTCCCGGATTGTCTGGAGCACGCGCGGCACGAGCTTCTCGGGGTGCTGGCGTGGGCCGTAGATGTTGTTTGGGCGGAGAATGGAGATGGGGGCGTTATATGCAGTCCGGTACAGGTGAAGAAGCAAGTCACACGCCGCCTTGGACGCTGCGTATGGGTTCGACGGGTGGAGCGGGGCGGACTCGGAAGCGGCGCCGGTGAGTTGCTGTCCGTAGACTTCGTCGGTGGAAATGTGGATGAAATGGAAGTTTTTGCCGCCGTGTTTCAAGCATGTTTCAAGGAGACGCTGAGTAGCAAGGATGTTGTTTTGGGTGAAGAGGAGCGGGTCAGCGAAGGAGCGGTCCACACAGCTCTCGGCGGCAAAGTTGAAGAGCGTGACCTTTTTCCCCGGGGCAAATTCCCGGGCAAAGAGGTGATCCAAGTTGTCTCGAGCCAAATCCACTTGGTGAAATGTGAAACGCTCGTGAAACAAGGCCCCCTGAAGATTGCGTAGCAGGAAATCCAGGGCATAAGATAGCTTGTCGAAACAGGACACGGTGGCGTCTTTGTGTACGGCAAGGAGGTGGTCCACCATATGAGAGCCCACAAAGCCAGCTCCGCCAGCCACCACGAAATGTGCCATGGAGTTGAGTTCTGATTGGAGCCTCGGTAACAGGGAGGATATCCGACTACAGAAGCCGGATAAATAGTGGTGGGTGTGAGGAGTGTGGGAGACGCCGGGAGTGGTGAGTGTGAGTGTGGGGGACGCCGGGAGTGGCGGCTGATGGAAACGCATGACGCGCCTGCGGTGTCGTTGTCTCGCGGGGCAGGTTGCATCGCGCGTGGCAGGTTGCATCGCGCATGGCTCATGCATGTCGCACCGGCGCATTTATCCGAAACAAGATGGGACTGCAGGAGCGCCGCACCCCGCGCGTCGCGGCGGCGTGCAGGAACCCCGGAAAATCCGCAGTCCGCGCCAGATCCGGTACCCCAGCCGCCCGGCCGCGTGCCAAATCCGGCACCGCTTCTGCGTTTTCTCCGTGCCAAATCGGGGGCCGCGTCTGCGTTTCCTCCGTGTTTTCCGCCGCACCCAAATGCCATCTCCGATACTCCCTGCTCTTTAAGAGCCCCAACCGTTTCCCTCTTTGAAGCCCAAGCTCAAGCCATTTCCCTCATTCGCATCTACACGCCATTCCACCTGCAACCATGTTCGATTTTAGCGACCACTCCCACCGGCGCTTAAACCCCCTTACCAACGAACACGTGTTATGTTCTCCTCACAGAGCGAAGCGCCCCTGGCAGGGAGCCCAGGAATCCGTGTCCAAAAGCACCGCCCCTGAATACGACCCAAAGTGCTATTTGTGTCCTGGAAACGCCCGTGCAGAAGCGGGCACCGAAAACCCCCACTACACGTCCACGTACGTGTTCCCCAACGACTATCCCGCCGTGCGGCTCTCCCAGCCCGAATGCCCCGCCGACGCTCTCGACACAAAAGACCAAAATCTCAACCAGCTCAAACACAAACTTCTCCGAGTCAGCGGGGTGCAGGGCCAGTGTTTTGTGATTTGTTTCAGCCCCAACCACGCGCTCACTTTGCCCCTAATGACAGCACCGGAAATCGAAGGCGTGATCAACACGTGGCAAAAACTCTACATCGACACCCAGAAACAGCGTGTTGACAACAACGCCCCGTTTAAGTATCTCCAGATATTCGAGAACAAGGGCTCTGCCATGGGCTGTTCCAACCCGCACCCCCATGGCCAGGCGTGGTGTTTGGATGTGGTGCCCACAGAAGTCAGCACCGAATTGGAGAACATGGGCAGTTACCGCCAACTCAATGGCCTGCACCTTTTGGGGGATTACGTGCAGGTGGAGCTTGCAGAGCGGAAACGTGTGGTGGTGGAAAACGACCTGTTTGTGGCAGTGGTGCCCTTCTGGGCCATGTGGCCTTTCGAGACTCTTGTGTTGGCCAAATGCCATCTTCTGTCGGTGGCGGATTTCTCGCCGCAACACACGGCGGATTTGGCGCTGTTGCTCAAGATCTTGACCACCAAATACGACAACTTGTTTCTGACGCTGTTTCCATATTCCATGGGCATGCACCAGGCGCCTTTGGACGCCAGCCCGGAGCAAAAGGCCACGCTGTGGTTCCATATGCACTTCTACCCACCTCTTTTACGTTCTGCGACGGTGAAGAAGTTTTGTGTTGGGTTTGAGCTTTTGGGAGAGCCGCAACGGGACTTGACCAGCGAACAGGCCGCCGCCCGTTTGCAGGAGTTGGATGGGGAAACACACTATACCGACTTGTTGTGAATGCACTGAAATACCGATTTGGAGGTCAGCGGGAATTGAGTCGAGACTAATCAACCAAGATTTGAGCTTTCCCTTGTTCGAATCGTGTTGAGACTAATTGGCAAGTCACCTAGATTTGAGCTTTCCCTTGTTCGAATCATGTTGATAGCATTTTAGCCGTGATGGTCTTGAATTTACACCGAGGGTTCATCTATTACCCTAAATTATTTTAGATTATACTTATCTTTCTTTAAGGGGAAGACGTCAATATATACAGCTTATAGAAAGTAGCTACAACTATTGGTGCAATTATTTAACCGTGGAGTACCAATATTAACAAAAAGTAGAGCTGTTATATAAGTCATTTGTTTATTCATAATAGATTTATGAAATTTTATACAAATTTACCGTTATAGTCCGAATATAGACTATTTTTAAATACCCTCTTTGCAATCGTAAATTTGTCTACTTAAAATGGAAAATGAATCAAAAAAAGAAATGTTGATTAAATAATTTAAATTTTAATCTAAAAAAGGAAATTTCACTAGAAATGGATTAGTATAAAAATAGTCGTTACATTATTAGATTTTTATCCTCGGTCACATTTGTTTTTTAAAACCGCCGAAGGTTGTGGAATTTGGTTTGATAAATAATAAGCTACTTTTAATGATTTTAATATTTATGAAAATTAGATAGCCGTCGATAGCCGTCTCGTTGCAGGGCCATTATCCTGGTGTACGGGTCTTTTCCAAATAATGCCAGAAACGACTCGTTCAAGCCTCGTGAGTCTCGTGAGTCTCGTGAGTCTCGTAAGTTGCAGTCTCGTAAGTTGAAGTCTCGTTCAGAAAGGACTCGGACTCTTGGGGCTCCCATCCTGCATACTACCAAGCTGAAGCGCCAAATCAGTGTCAACGCTGCTTGAACAGCTCAATATGAGCCTTGGAACAGCAGCCAGAACCTGACTCGTCCACTAGTTCAGAACCTGACTCGTCCACTAGTTCAGAAGCTGCGCATCGTTCCGCGCAGCCACACTTCCCCCGCCTGCATACAAGTCCTGCCCATGGGTCCTTCTTGTAAGAGAAGGCGCCTGTCCAACATCGCCGTAGCCACCGCCTCCGGGCGTACGTATGATGAAGCGGTCCCCCACAGCAGCACTGACGGTGGCCTTTCCCCCCACATTGACCTCTTTGTAGAAGACATGGCCATCGTCATCCTGCATCCGGCGCGCCCACACATTCTGGCCTCTTTCGCCATCAGCGCCTCCTTTGAGCCCATGTGGCGCAATGACTCTTCTTTCTGAGAGAATGGACGCAGTCACCGGCACCCGGAACTCAATATCCCGGACCACACCACATCCTCCCACGTGCGCACCAGCACCTCCGGAGCCCTGCCGGACGCTAAACTCCCGAATAAGCACCGGGTACCGTTTTTCGAACACTTCTGCATCGGTGATACGCGTGTTTGTCATGTGCGTATGCACTCCGCTGACACCGTTCCAGGTGGGCCCAGCCCCGTGGCCTCCGGCAATTGTCTCGTAGTAGCCAAAGCCCTGCACATAGCGCCCCAGCTCATCGTTGCCACCAATTCCAAACGTGAAGTTGTTGCAACACGACTGGGAATTGGCTGAAGCTTGGAACGCACTGAAAATGCACCCGGTGATGATCTGTGATGTGCACACGTTTCCGGCCACAACTGCACATCCTTCACTGGGATTGAGAAGACTCGACTCGGGGATTATCACTTTCACCGGCTTTAAGCAGCCCTGATTGAGCGGAATTGGCTCATCAACCAAACACCGCAAACAGTAGATGATGGCCGAGTATGTGATGGCCACCGGGGCGTTGCTGTTGGCATAGGCCTGGAGCCCCGTACCGGAAAAGTCAAAAACAACCTTGCCATCGTCTTCATCCTCGTATATCCGGAGACAAATCTTGGATCCGTCATCCATGTAATCCACACACTCAAGCGCACCGGCCAGCTTTTGGATCACATCCTTCAACATCCGGGAAACTGTAGAGCCAGCATTGTCCTGAATCGCCCCCATGTACCGGATAATCGTGGCCAACCCAAATTCTGCCACAAGCTTGTCGATCAAACCGATACCTTTCTGATTGGCTGCAATCTGTGCCTTCATATCGCTGATATTGTCACTCAAACGTCTTGTGCCGGAACAGCCTGGGATTTTGGCGGGCTCTTCCAAAAGCAACTCTACCATTCGAGCCTCCTGGAACTCGCCGTTTTCAACAAGTCTCTCCGAGTAGATCGTGGCTCCCTCCTGCTCCAAGAACTTGGAGTTTGGGGGCATCAGTCCCGGAAGCAACCCGCCAATATCCGAGTGGTGAGCTCGGGAGGCCACATAGAAAATGATCTTGTCGTTTTCGAATGCAGGCGAAATCACCGTAATATCGGGCAAATGCGTGCCTCCGGCCATCGGATGATTGGTAACAATCACATCGCCCGGAGCCAACTTGCCTTTCCACAAATTGGCCTGGAACTTCACACACGTGGACATCGACCCAAGATGCACAGGAACGTGTGGGGCATTGGCCACCAAATTCCCGTCCGCATCAAACAACGCACACGAAAAGTCGAGCCGCTCTTTCACGTTCACGGAAACTGAAGTTTTTTGGAGTGACGAGCCCATCTGCTCGGCAATATCCATGAACCTGTGGCCGAAGATCGAAAGAAGAACCGGGTCGGGCGCCTCGTCCTGCACCTCTGTCTTTTTTGATTTTTCTGTCCCTGCCTTTACCGGCTTTTCGATGCTAACCACAACATGGCTTTTTAACACTAAAGCCGTTGAATTTGGCGGGATGACATTGGTTTGCGTTCCGTCGGCGATAATGGCGGGCCCCCGGATTTCCGACCCGACTTCAAGGTCCTCAAGCAAAAACACTGGCGTCAGAAGATCGCTCGTTCCAAATCTGACATGTTTAGAAAAGGCCGCCTTATTCTCGGAAACCGCTGAAATTCCATCCCTTTGCTTCAACACCTGCATCTGGTCGTCGATGTATGCGTCCTGGTCCCGGTTGGACTTACCAATGGCTCGAACCCGAATGTCATCCACCACAATATCCTTTTCAAACACGAACCCGAACTCCCGCTTGTGCAACGCCAAAAAAGTGCTTTCAAAATCCCAATCTGAGCCCTTGGGGACCATGATGGCCGATTCTGTTCCAACAAATCTCAAGTTGAGGTATTCCTCATAAACAATGCTGGAATCAGTGAAACCTTGAGCCATGAGCGTGTCTCCAGATCTCTTCTTGAGTGCCTTGAATCTGGCCTCAAGGTGCTCTTCGCTCTCGGCGTTCAAATTGACCGAAGACGGTTCCTGAACATCCTCAACCACATCCGCCAACGCCATTCCGTACGCAGATAAAACAGACGAGTAGCGGTGAATCAACACAGTGGAAATACCTAGCGACTCTGCTATGGCCACGGCATGCTGCCCGCCGGCTCCACCAAAGGAAACGAGCCGGTGGGCTGCGGTCACGTGACCCTTCGCCTCCACCAACTGCCTAATGGGCCTGGCCATGGTTTCGTTAGCGACCTTGATGAACCCAAAAGCCACTTCATGTGCGGTCATGGGCTTTCTGCCAGGATTGGCATCGTTTATCTCCTGGGTCAACATCTCGAATTTAGCCGTGGAAGCCTCGAGATCCAAACTCTGGTCCTCGTTGGGCCCGAAGATCTTGGGGAAGTATTCCGGCAAAAGTCTGCCCAAGAACAAATTGGCGTCGGTGACAGTCAAGGGCCCGCCTTTTCTGTAGCACGCAGGACCGGGCTCTGACGATGCCGACTCAGGGCCCACGTGGAACAAACCGTTCTTGTAGGTCAAAATCGACCCTCCTCCAGCGGCCACGGTGTTGATGTCGAGCTGCGGACTCTGCACTGTGACACCTGCAGTAACAGTTTCAAACACATGGAAAAACTTGCCCTCGCCGTATCGAGATACATCAGTTGAAGTTCCGCCCATATCAAAACCAATGAGCGGAATTTCGTTGTTTGGGTTGTAGCAGGAGGCGGAATAGCCCACTACTCCACCTGCAGGCCCCGAAAGAATAGCTCTCAACCCCGAAAAGGAAAGAGCATCCACCAATCCCCCATCGGACTGCATGAAGTGGCAGCGAACTCCGGTCTTGTTTTCCTGGCTGTAGTAGCCATGCTTCAAACCCAATTCGAAACTTGACAAGTACTTTTTGATTTCCGGCGTCAAGTAAGCATCCACAATCGACAGATTAGCACGAGCTACGAATTTGATCATGGGGCTCAATTCGCTCGACATGGACACGTTCGAGAAGCCAATTTCTCGCGCAATTTGGCCCACCATCTGCTCATGGTCAGGAAAGGTGTACGCATGCATCAAACAGATTCCGATGGACCGTATACCCGAGTCATACAACACCTGAAGAGAAGCACGCACCGATGTGGCATCTGGTTTCCGGAGAACACGCACAGTTTCCGAGGACAAGCCAGTCACCAAATCGCTCCCGTTGGCAGCAGTGAATCGAGATTCGGGATCCTCAACAAAGTCCTCCAAAGTGACTCTCTCGTCGATCTCAACCACAGAATCATAAAGCACCTCCGGTTTCAGGATAGACAAGTCGAAGATGTGCGGTCTGGATTGATTGCCGATTTCCAAAACATCCCTGAAACCTTGGGTGGTAACTAGAGCACACCTTTCTCCTTTGCGCTCCAAGAGAGCATTTGTGGCCACAGTCGTACCCATGCGAAGATACTCAATGTTGTGTGTGTCCAAGGCCAGGCCTCTTGGGATCTTGGTGCCGGAAAGCTTCTCCAACAACCTCCGAATGCCTTCCAAAGGCGCATCCGGGTAGTTCTCTGGATCCACCGAGAGAAGCTTGATGATCACATCATCTTTCTGGTCGCCAGTTCCGGGGTTTCCCACACAGTCGGTGAAGGTTCCTCCTCTCTATGGTTAGTATGTTGTCTCCTTGGTATGCCTGCAGTCTCTGCGTCCCATTGTTCTGCTTTCTCACATACGTCAATGGCGATTCTGTAGCCCATTTTTAGTCTCCGGGATGTTGAGCAGATTGCGCGCTCTTAAATCGATAAGAGCCCGGAGTTAGGTGTGCGACATCTCAGGCTTCGGCGAACAAAGCGCGAGCACGTCATCCTTCACAGTCTCGGCTTCAGGGCCGCCGCCCGTGACCAGGATACCATTCCTAAAGAGATTGGAAAAAATCATCCACGTGATCATTGTTGCCAGTCGGTCACCAACATGTGCCCCGGGAAATGGGCAAGTATCGGGCCTTCGATCTCGCTGGCTAGTGATAATGCCGCCAACTGAGCGGTCACGCCACACGCCCAAAAAAACGGCACCTCATCGTCGGCGATGTATGTTGGTTCGCCATAGTCAGGCCGGTTAAGATCAATTCCCAAGTCTCGGGCCGCATTGTATCCATGTGCCATCGGGGGTCCATGCAGGTGCGTGAATCTGCCTGTTATCTCGTACACTTTCTTCGCTTCGGATTCCTTGTATGGGCGCATACTTACCACGCACGGAATGTTCGTGAAAGCTCCGCTGTCCGTCAAAATCCGCTTGGTTCGGTACACAGACACCACCTTTCCCTCGGTTTCGTTCCGAGAAGGAAGACCCGCTGCAGCCAAGGCTGCTTCAAAGGAAAAGGAGCACCCGATAAGAAACCCGACATGGTCCGGAAGCCAACGGCTCGCGACATCGGTTGGAGAATCCACCACAACGCCGTCTTCGTAGACCGTGTATCTCGCAAAATCTCGACACAAGTCAAAGTCTCCGTTTGCAATCAAGCTCATGTCGTTAAGCAAATGGGGGTTTCCGGTCTCAGTATAACCAAGCAAGGGGCAGGGATCGGGGTTCCGCCTGCAGAACTCTTGGAAGTCAGCCGCCAACTTTTGAGGAAGAACAACCAAATTGGCCTGTATGTAGCCGCCGCAGTGGCCCGAGGTGGGTCCCGAGTGTAGCCCTCTCCGGCACCGGAGCCGGAATTCGGAAGGCGTCATCCGGGCTTGTCGATGAGCTTGTCGGAGCTTATCTCGGCACAGATGACCGTGGCATGTATGCAGGACGCGCACATCCACAGTGCTCAGCGTCTCTCGAGCATTTCGGGGAATAGGTCGGTCCAATCGCTGACGTCAGAGGTCATGAAAACAGGCGGGCCTCCGAATGAACTAAATTCCCCGTCGCCTGAAAGTAGCTCCGGTGGCAACGTCACACCAGTTCCGGGGTTCTCCCTGCGGTCATTCTGGAGCGTCCAAAACACGCTGGTATCGTCATTTCTCACCTGCTCTGCATATTGGGCGAGAGCATTGTCAAATGGTATTTTCGATATTCCTTCGAATTTCGTTTTGAGTTTGTTGTATGAAACGCTGCTCAAACGCCAGTGGCTGCAGTACTTGAGCACCAACATGAACTCGTAAAAAAACCTGTTTTTGGTGCCCCACGAGTCACCGTTGCCGCTCATCAACAAGACCGATAAGCTGATGATGCACAGATACACAATCAAAACAGAGCATTTTGAAGCTCCGTTGAGCTTGAGGAAACAGTGTATGGAGCAGTGTAGATCCTCGATGATTTCCATACACACGTCCAGAGAGTCTGGCGAGTCCTTCACTTCTGGCCGAACCTTCACGTCAACAAACGGCCGGTTGAGACATAGGAGCACCATGTAGTAGAAATAGCGCAAAAACATCTTGTTGTTATTGTGGCCCTTTTCCCGAAGCATGGTGCGGTCCCATTTCATGTTATCTGGAAGCTCTTCCCGCCAAAGAAAAAGTTGCTTGTTATAAGTGTTGACCAAGTCCAACTTTTCGCCTAGACCCAGATCACTGGTGTTTCCGCCGCCGTTGATACCCTTTGAGAAAACATTTTCCATCATTTCGTCCGAGATCTTAGCCAACCTAATGATATTCAAGAGCGGATTGGAGATGTCAATGTACGGCGTCTTGTCGTCTTCGGGGGCTCCCGGATATGTGTAAGGCTCTATCCATTCGAGCGCAGGCATGTTTGCTGCAATGGGAATCGTGGATTCATCCACTCTAATCACCGATCGCCGTCCCAAAATCAAGCTTATGAAGCGGTCGGCTGCGAACGTACCCCAGAAGATTCTGCTTCTGACACTATTTGTGATCTCATCGTTTTGGAGCAGCAGTTCTTGACCGAGTAGCCAGTTTTCGGGCCGGAGATGAAAGCCGATGCCGTAACCAACACGTATAGCGTCCCCCGTAAGCATCCATCCTGTATTTATGTTTGCGTTGTAGATGTCGTAAAGTCCCAATAACATGTACGCTTGAAGCAGAACTATGCACGGAGAGTCAAGCGATGACATGAGCATTTCTCGTGCATTTTGGTAGAACAGCCCGGCTAGCGCCCTCAACTCGTTATTCTCAGACATCGAGCCTCCTATACAACAGAGCGCATACACCAACTCCGTGGAGCTGTAGACACCAGGCGAGTTTTCCTCAAAAAAGTCGATGAGAAAAGCCTCCCGGAACACGAAAGAGTGCATATCGGGATACTGCCAGCGAAAAAACAATCGGATGCACTCGATAACATGAGGTTTTTCCCGGAGCTGGCGTATTTCCGCGGCGTGTTGACGATGCGCCAGCTCCTCGGCGTCCAAGACACTTGTAGGTCCAAAAGTAGGGACGTATGTTTTCTTTTTGGGAAAGCCCTGTTGGCTGAAATATGTCCGTTCTGCACGCAAAACAACGGGTTTATTTGGGGGCGATATGAGACCTGGCTCGTCGGAAGCATCGGGGCGGGGAAGTCGCCCCATGGCCTTAAGCAAGTTTGTTGTTTTCGTGTTCGCTTCCTTAAGCTGCTGGAAAAGTTGCTGGTACCCTGCCACTTCCTGCTCCAATCTCTGAATCTTTTGGCTGCGATAACGGTCTTTTCTGCCGTCGCCACGAACGACACATGGGAGCTGAAGCTTGCGGCAATTGGCACAGATCCCACTTTCTGTATCAATGCACTTGATCTTGCGGGTCCGACACTCTTGGCATGCCGAGGAGGCTTTTTGTCGTTGCATGTTTTGCTCGATGTGTGTTCGCTCCATGCTTATGTCCGCGGTATATGCAGGCGTAGGCCTGATAGCACTTCAGTATCATTTCCCTTGGGATTTTGAATAATCCAACGACTAGGGTACGCTCTGTTCTCAACTGCTCCAACGGAGCTTGCCGAAATTCACTCATCCAAAGCAAAGACGTTGCTATCAATAGGCACATACGAAATCTAAAAGCCCACGATAAGCAGCTGTTTTTATATGCGATGACCGATGGCAAAAGCGGGGAACCAAGGGATGCCAAGCTATCGCAAATGGGCCGAAAAGGGAAACAAAGTGCTGCAAGATGTGTTTCAGCACTCAAGGGTCTGCATCTGTGGTGCAGCATCCTGCAGGGCGTGCCTTAGATGATCGCAAACAGCTCTCCCAAGAAAACTATAAATGAACACAAGTTTTTCCCTTTCCACGCTTGACACGACCAAATCATTGATCCAGGATGGTGGCTCTGAAGCCCAATACTTGGAGAATCTTCAAAATATGGGAGTCATTGTCAATGCTACCGCCAGCAATGAAGATATGAGAATCATGTTGGCAAACGACGATGAGGTGTTTGAGAAATGTGAAGATATCTTGGCCAAAGCGCTCCTGCTTGAGCTTTCCACGCCACAAGAAATGGTCTTATACGTGCGGACGCTTCGAGCATCAGTTTTGCTTTTGAGGAATCTTGCTCCGATGTGCCCGAGGTACGTGGATGTACCACTTCTTTTGTTGAGCATCCAGCACTTTGCCTCCAAAATCCCTCCTGAAAATGACTTCTTTGCGCCGTGCTTGACTTCCTATCTCCAACTCTTGGCCAATGTGGTGCTAAAGGCTGGCCTGGATTTTTCTTGCAGCATACACATGGTGGGCGATACCTTCAAGGGCGACCTTCTAGCGGTGATTGCAACCTCGCAAGATACGCATCTCAAACGCCCCCTCAACATTCTCATCAGCAGAGTGCTCAGTGACGACAATGTCTCGAAATTGCTCGGAGATGCCTCTTTGGCGCCCTTGCTCGACTATATTTTCGGCCAGTGTGGGTACGAGGCATTGGAAGAGTCCGAGGAGCTTCAGATTATCATAGAACACTTTGTGGTCAACGAGGCATTTGTCACTTTCGTCCAGCTGCATAACCTGGCGTCATTCTTGGAAATTTGCCAGCTCATTATAACCAGCAAAGATGATTGGGATACCAGAGATGTGACTGTCTTGATAAATTGGACATTTTGTCTCTTCCGAGAGCTCGCGTCCATGGCAACTGATCTTCTTGAATCAGTCTCGCCTAAAGCTGAAGAATTGAGTATCATCAACTCGAAACTTATTAAAGTTCTCGATATCATCTCGGACCTCTGCAAATTCCACACTGTGAAGGGCTTTCTTGACCACTACAACGCGCTTGAAGCTGTGATTCCGTTTATGCGTGTGATTCAGGAAAATACAGATATTACTGCCATGAAGCAAACTAAGAAGCAAAATGGCGATTCAGAGACAAAGGGTAAAAAGTTTCCAATGGTGAAGACGCTATTGATGGAAATCTTGGCGTTTCTTTGCCACGAAAGCATCCCAGCACAAAATAAGGTACGCGAGCTTCATGGGCTTGAATTGGTCTTGTCAAACTGCGTCATCGATAACGACAATCCATATATCAAGGAGCGGTCAATTTTGTGCCTTAAGTTCCTTCTCCATCAAAATGCCGAAAACCAGGACTTCGTGGCGCAGCTCGAGGCAAAACAGGTGGTGGATGGCGAGGCTCTCCAAGAAGCCGGTTACGAGGTTTCTATACGCGACGGCAACGTTGAGCTCAAGAAGTCAGATGACGAGAAAGTGAGACAGAGATAAGCAAATGCCAGTGAGCGCATGGAACAATTTTCAGAAACTGATACGGAGAGCTGTCAGTAATGAGAATTTCTTCTATTTAGCGGTTCTGAATCCAGATTCTGACTTGTCGGCTCTCCTTGGCTCTGGCCTAAGCATTTGGCTCCTTAGCCAACTCCTCCACAATTGTCTGCTTGACTTTTTCCAACGAAGCCTCATCAATCAACAAGATTCTCTTTTCCTTGGAAGCCAAGAGCCTTAATTCGTCGGGAAGAACGTCTCTGTCAAAGGAGTATCCGTCAATGTCCCCCAAGGCCCTGTTGACAACCTCCGAAAACTTGGCCGGGTGGGCCGTAGACAAGGAGATGTACTTGACATCCTTCTCGCCGGCTTTGGTGTCTCTCTCGATGAATCTTTGCGTGGTGGCGATTCCCACGGCAGTGTGGGGGTCCAAAACATACTTGTCTGAGTCGGCAGTAAAGATCTGCTTGATGGTGGCTGCGGTTTCGCGGTCAGTAACCCTCTCGGAATCGAAATCTTTCTTGGCAGCAGCAAGCACCTCCTGTGGGGCGGAGACGGAGCCAGTGGCCTTCAACTGCTGCATCCAGCCGTCCAAAACAGAACCGGCCTTGAGGTCGTCGTGGGTCACCTCATTCCTGATTAAGTACCACAACAATCTCTCGAAGTTAGACGAGATAAGGATGTCCATGGCAGGCGAAGCGGTGGCCTTGACCTCGCCATCCTTCTCGTAGCGACCCGACTTCAAGAAACGGTCCAAGATGTCATTCTCGTTGGTGGCGATGATCAATTTGTCTGCAGGCAAACCCATCTGCTTGGCATAGTAGCCAGCCAAAATATCTCCAAAGTTTCCGGAGGGAACCACAAATCTGGGCTTGATGGACAGACCCACGACCTTGACCAACTGGAAGTACGAGTGGAAATAGTAAGTGGTCTGGGCCAAAATCCGTGCCCAGTTGATGGAGTTGACGGCGCCCACGTGGTACTTCTCGTTGAACTCCTTATCGCCAAAGATCTGCTTGACGATGTCTTGACAGTCGTCGAATGTGCCCTTGACGGAAAGAGTGTGCACATTGGGGTCCTCCACGGTGGTCATTTGTTCCTCCTGGATTGGAGAGATACGACCAGTTGGGTACAAGATGAAAACCGAGACATCCTTTTTGCCTCTCAAGCCATAGATGGCAGCAGAACCAGTATCTCCAGAAGTGGCACCTACCACGGTGATTTTCTGTCTCTTGTCCTCATCGGTGATGCCAGCGTTCCTTCTGGTTAAGAAGTACTCGAACAAGTTACCCACAAACTGCAAGGCCACATCCTTAAAGGCGTACGTTGGACCGTGGAACAACTCGAGCAAATACAAGCCTGCGGACTCGTCAAGAGCCCGGATAGGCGTGACGTCAGGAGATCTGAAGGTAGAGTATGACCTGGATATCAAATCCCGAAGGTCTGCATCTGGAATCTCCGCCTCGGCGATGTACTCCCGCATGATGTGGAAGGCAAGTTCCTGGAAACTGAAATCTTTCCATTTGGTGAGGAAGTCCGAAGGCAATTTTGGGATCACGGACGGCACGAAAAGACCGCCGTCCTTGGCCAAACCGGTCATGATGGCGTCTTCAAACGACACCGCTTGGGCATCGCTGCTGCGGGTAGATCTGTACGTTTGGGAGGACATGTTGGTGTGGGAAAGAAATGGGGTGCTGAATTTATCACGCGCGTCACGTGTTTTTTCGGTCACGTGCGCTGGCTCTGAGTCATCCGCGTGGGTGCAAGTGCGGTGGGGGTCCTGCATATGTATAAGACGTCAGAGGGAATATCCGAAAGGGAAGACTCAAATACGATTGCAGAACGAAGGAGCAAGTGCCGCTGATAGACACGAAAACGAGTCAAAATGAAGATGCCCAGGCAAAATTAGCATGTGGAGCTGAGGTGACTGGGAGTATACGACGAGGGGTGTTGGGCCTTCCGGTACACGAATGATCTCCCCATTCCAAATGTGTATCTCTGTCGATGCTGCGTTGGCCGGATTTTTTTCTTTTGCAGATGTTGATCTACATACGCTCAACTACTGGACGTCGCCTGGATGTACTGGTTTCGCGCCCAGTCAAAAGTCACGGCCCGAGATTCCACGCAGAAATGGCATTGCACAAGACCAACAGTCTATGTCGGGGTTTGAAGCCATATTCCTGCTTGCCCTTTATTCGAGCGACCCAAAAACGTTATTCCTCCGTGAATACCTCTCCAAATGGGCAAGAAGTCGCCTGTCTGAACGAGCATCGGCTTCAGCTTCTCCACAACCAATTCAACGCTTCCCAGATCTCTTATACTATCGGCTATGGACTGGGGGTTGTACAGCAGGCAGGATATAGTGGAAGTTCCCAGCCCCAAGTGGACTTGATACACGTGGTCGAGGACCCTGTGCAGTTTCACGTGACTAACTCGGCAGCACACCCCAACCACTACTCGGGGCTTATACGGCTTGGCATCCCCGTTGTTGGCCATGTGCAGAACATGGGTGCTGGCGTTTACTTCAACCCATACGTCAAAGTCAAAGATATCCACGGCAACACGACCGTGGTGAAATACGGCGTGGTGTCAAGTCACGTGGCGCTCCAGGACTTGACGCAGTGGACGTCATTGTACGTTGCAGGGCGTCTTCACAAGCCGGTGAAGCATATTTACGAGGCGGACCAAAAACTACGCGATGCGAATGAGTACAATCTTCAGAGCGTGTTTTCGCTAGCGACGCTTCTTTTGAGGAAGAAGGCTGCTCACGTGAGTCTTGCGCAGATCTTCGAGCAGATTGCCGCAATTTCCTATATGGGAGACCCCCGGATGTTGGTCGGCGGAGAAAATCCAAATAAGGTGAAGAACATTGTTTCCCGGCAGCAGGCGTTGTTTGAGCGGCTCTATGGGCGATCCATTGTGGCATGCCAGGAAAGAGAGGTTTTGAAAAAATCCTCGGATTCGTTCAGCATTAGCTTGACGCCTAATTCAATATCTGATCTTCTCAATAACCTTCCGGGGAACTTCAAGCGGCGATTATTGTCGTCATACAAGACCAAGTACTTGCGGCAGTACCAGCAGGACCGGAATGTGAGCTTATTTCTCGACGGAGATGGCGAAATTTCCAATGACAGTCCGTTCTTGAAGGCTATAGCCACCGACAAGTTTCTAGCATGGACTCTTCGGAATACAATTCTGGGAATCATAGCGTACCCTGCGCTTATCCAGTCATTCAAGGGGGTTTTTACTGCCGGCATCACCAAATCCGTCAAGTACGCGTGGGAAAAGAAGATGAAGGGAATGAAACGGTGAAAATGACGTGAATTTGGAATTCTATTGTCTTTTGCGGCATTCGGATCTTGTGCGTCAAAACCAGTGGCACTGGAAACAAGAACTCTGGTATTGAAATGTCGTGTGTTTTGGTATGACCTGGAAGACGTGTTTCAATCTCTGGTATTCCTACATGAAGTACATCGGAAGTCAAATTAGACGTTAAACTAAGAAAGTCTTGTCAAGCAGCCGGAGCTTGAAGACTTCGTTGTCGGGAATTTTTGAGCATCCAAAAACTTTTGCACCAATTGGCTCCAACCAGCCAATCGATTCTGACAAAGAAGGAAGTGTCCGAATATTGGTTTGCGGATCTGAAACCAGATTTGGCGGCACCACTTGGCCTACCTGGGGAACACGTGACTGAATACTGGGCAAGTCTCTGGGATGGAAATAGCGATCTTGGTGCTTGTGGTAGTTTTGGTGGTGATACTGCGGATGCTGCCGGAAGTGGGTATCGATGTAAGACATCTGACAAGCTCCGCCTTTTAAAGGCGCTTGCTGAATGGCGGCGGGCAGAGATACAACATAGTGCAGTTTGCGGAGATAGGCCGTATCATTCGGATGCACGAAACCAGCCATAGCCACGTTCTTGGCATACAAACAATTGTTGGGCACTTTCGGGTTCCCGAGATGGGGCGGCAACACTGTGATTTCACGTGATCCGCTGTTGAGGAAATCGCTTCGGTACACGGACGGGTCCAAGCGGAATTTTCGGAGAATGGGATCCTGCGATGGAACTTCGCCCCGCAAAATGCCATTCATGCGGTCCTCGAGGCTATAATACGCTATGAGGTGGAGTTTCTCGCTCTGCTTGGTGGTGAGGGAAAAACTCTGCTTGACGAGTCCATTGGGCTTGATATTGCGGTCGGTGTCGTGCTCGTGGTATATGAGAAATGGGCCTTTGACCTTTGATGCCAGCCAGTTCTTGCCGTCGGTCCAGCGCTTCATTCCGAGCTTGGTTTCGTTCCACGCGTATATGGAGCCAGGGCTGATCAATTTTCTCTCGCTGTCGTTGAGCCGGCGTTTGACTTGGGGAAGAACATCCTGGCGGATTCCTTCCAAGATTAGTAGAGCGTCATTGAGCCCAAGAATGGACCCTTGATACGTCTGATTGCTGAGGATGTTTGGAGGTGCACAGTACATTGTGCAGGGGTAGTGGAAACCGCAGGGTCCAGTGTTGAATGTGGGGCAGGGGTGATGAAGTGTGTGGTGCCTAATATGGAACCTGTATTAGTGTGCTTTCTGGTGCCTGAACTACCGGAAGATGTTGGGAATGGCCAAGTCTTTATAGGCTGTGCTACTGCAAACAATGAATGGGTTCCGGAAACGGAATACCAAACGGCTACACGCGGGATGGATATTAAGTTTTGACAAGTGTGCCTGTGGAGTTCTAGTGTTGCGTACATTGTTGCGGCACTGTGGGGCCATCAGGCAAGAAAAGTGAACAATGGGCCTACGGTTGCTCAGTTAATTAACCGTCGCAGGCTGCTGCGCATTGCATTGCATGCTAAGTGTGTGTCTATTGATAGTCGTGTGATTTTGGTTTCGAGAAGGTTATTGTGGACACGTTGGTTTCACGTTGGCTCCGTTTGGTTCACGTTGGTTTCACGTTGGCTCCGTTCACGTTGCGTTGCCGTTGGTTTTCTTGGGTTCGTGGTGACATGTCATAGTGGCTTCTGGTGCCCCGGCTTGGCTTTGAGTCAATACTGCATTGACGAAGCTAAGCCAGAAGGCGGGCTTATCTGCAGAGACGCCTGAACGGAAGGAGACGATAGAGAGGTGCCTCACTGGCGGGGCATGCTAAGTGCAGTATGCGATCTCTAGCGGGCATTATGCCATGTCGTGGTGCGTGTGACATGTATTGTGTCGCCAGCATTTGGCACCTCGTTATGACATGTTTCCACGGCCCATCTGTTTTGGAACATGATTTCCAAAATGCTATTCTGGGATTTTGTTTCTGGTCTGCGAAACCGCTTGGGGTCATCTTGCTGGTTAGACTTCGTGCACTGTGGAGCCGCTTCCACTGCATTGTTCTGAGGTTGAGTTCGGCAAAACGCTGACACGCAATAAAGATGGAAACGTCGTTTCCGGCTTACGTCAGTAAGTCAACGGTGACTGTTACGGCTAAAAGTGCCTCTATGGAAACGTTCGTGCATGCAAGTATGCACGTTGCTAAGCATTGACACATGCACGAAATTGGCTGATACAGCTCCGAATGAGGATTGGCACGTGTCATGGCAACCTTTCTCCAGCTTCGAAGATGCAGCCAAGCACGGCCTTTTGCGGGCTGCAGACAAGCGCTCCTTCAGGGATGCGGACCAAACACATTGGCCATTCAAACGATGGCACGAAGATCATGAAGCTTAGAAATACGCGGGCCAAAGTACGGGGCCAAAATAGTGGGCGTGTTAGGAGCCTGGCGCAAATGCACAGAAGGTCCTTCACAGGACGACGAACAAAGGCACAACAACGAAAAAGAAGGATGCAACAACGTCAAAGTCACCAAATATTGTCCCACTTCGAAACAATGCAGAATGGTCACAGGGAAAAATATTAGTGCTAATCGAAGCGTGTATTGTGTGCGCGGGCATTGTGGCTGTCTGACAGGGCAGCCTTAAGCGACTTGACAGATTCATACGCTGGGGCCGAAAACGCCGTCAATGCGTCACTGCACACAAGCAGCGACGCGCACCCGTACACCCCCCGATACCGCTTGTGCGCACGCAGTGTCCAATGCACGCACTACAATCTCCTTTCAACATGCCACCCCGGGGATACCACAAAGAATCGGCGTCGGAAAACGAAGCCAAATCGGGAGCCACGTCTCGTGCTGCCAACAAGGCCCGGCATGCAGTAGCAGCCGCTGCGCAACTCGAGCTTCTATCGAAGCACATCCATTCCAACGGCCCCAAGGACCGCCCGCCAATCGACCCCTTGGACTTTGCGTCGCTTCCGGAAACGGCGCTCAACAACTACAACCGGAAATACGGACTCAATCTTCCGCCCATCCAGCGTGTCAACGATAATATTCTCCGGTCCGAGATTGGCAAGAAAACCCACTCGGCGCGGCGGTCTGCAGCGCAGAACAAGATCACCAAGCCTGAGTTGGCGGACCACGTGCACAAGCACTTTCTGCTGATGACGGTGAAGGAGAATGAGGTGATTTCCAATTTCTTGTATAAGGTGAAGAACCAGGATAAGGATTTCAAGTTGTTGTTTTAAAACAGGAAGCGGGGCTGGAGTCGGGCTATTCGGAAGATGCTCGAGGTTAGACTGTCCAGGAGGCAGAAAATGGGCAAATGCCTTGCTACCAGGGACAACGGATTCACGTGACTAATGACGGCATCATCTGAAACCCTGGGGTATTGGAGCGAGTACGATACAGGAGTCCAGACATTGCTGGGTATACTCGAGCGCTCTGGCATTTGAATGAAGCATTAGAGGTGAGCAGGCCACGGTTAGAAAGCCTGACGATTCCGTGAACAATACACGGCACGAAATCCTCGGTTCGAGGGGACTTCAGTGGGTGCAAGAACGGATTGTGGATGCTGAACCGGATTTCAGCTAGACGTGCCAGAAGTCCAAGAGTGAACTTTACCCGAAAGAAACCATCCAATTGCCGATCCCCAATAGGCAGGAAGTGGCGCAGATTCCAGCACCACTGAAACTCGAAGCCCGGAACCAACTCGAAGCCCGGAACCAACTACATACATAAAGCTGACCCCAACACTCAGCAAGGACCCAGGATAGCAAATACAAGTCTGGCCAGATTGTCGGCAGCACGTGGCGGACACGTGACCCCGTGCTGGGGCGCGCACGACCTCCTCCATAACGCGTCTCCGCCCTCTTCCCTCTCCCCATGAAGGCCGCCACAATCGCCGTGCACTGGCACGACGACAACCACCCCATCTACTCGGTCGATTTGCAGCCCGCCAGCCAGTCACGTGCGCCCCGTCTCGCCACCGCCGGCGGAGACAACAACGTGCGTCTCTGGCGGGTCCAGTACCCCCAGAACGGCGGGGACATCGGCATCGAGTACGTCTCCACGCTCCGAAAACACACGCAAGCGGTGAACGTCGTGCGGTTTGATCCCAGCGGCAAAATGCTAGCATCCGGCGGCGACGACGGGCTTTTGATTGTGTGGGTGTTGGCGGATAAAATCGTGGCGGAGTTTGGCCACCAGGACGACGAGGTGCAGGAGCTGTGGGTGGCCAAGCACGTGCACAGCACACAGCTGGAGATCTACGACCTCAGCTGGGCGCCGGACTCGCTGCACATCGCCACGGGGTCCATGGACAACGCCGTCAAGGTGTACTCGGTGCAGGCCGGGTGTGTGGGAGAGACGGCGTGCCACACCCACTATGTGCAGGGCGTGGCGTGGGACCCGCTCAACGAGTACCTTGCGGCGCAGAGTGCCGACCGGGCGGTGCTGGTGTTCAGTGTGGCCGGGGGCACGCCGGCTTTGCTCGGCAAGACAAGCCGCGCCGAGTTGCCGATGCAGAAGATCCGGGGCCTGGCGCTGGCGAAGAAGTCGGCCGCGCTCTACCACTCGGAAACGCTCCAGTCGTTTTTCCGGCGTCTTGCGTTTTCTCCGGACGGCAGCATGCTTGTCACGCCGCTGGGAGTGTACAGAAGCCACGACAAGGGCGGTGCCTCCGAGACTCGCGGGCTTCTGGACAAGGCCGACGACGAGGCCGACACGCGCTCTCTCAACACTGTTTACGTCTACATCCGGGCGGGGCTCGGGCGGGCACCGGTGTGCCATCTTCCTGGGTTCAGCAAACCAGCCATCGCCATCGCATTCAACCGCAACAAGTATGCAGTGTGTGCTGCGGGCGTGTTTCTGTTGCCCTACAAAATGGTGTTTGCCGTGGCCACGCACGACTGCGTGGTTGTCTACGACACTCAGCATTTGCAGCCGGTGTGCATGGTGTCGAATCTTCACTATTTAACAATCACTGACCTCTGCTGGGAGCACGACGGCTTGCTGATTTTGGTGTCTTCTGCCGAGGGCTTTTGCTCTGCCATAATGTTTGAGCCTGGGGCTTTTGGTGAAATCCAAGAGTCCAACACCGCGGACGCTTTGGCACGTGTGCGCGAGAACAAGAGTATGACTTCCATTCCATCCATTGAAAGTCCTGCCGAAAACACGTCTGAAGCCGCCAAACCTGTTGTGCCCACCGTTGTTAATTTGACCCCCAGGGCAGATTCACCCAGGGCAGATTCACCCAAGACAGCTTCTGGTCAAACTTCCAGGCCAGAATTGCCAGAGTTTTCCAACGCTGATGAAACCTCGGCTCAAACCCCTGATGCAACTCTTGTTGCGGAGCCCGAGAGCAAACCACCCATCGCATTAAACGCGGAAAACAGAGTGACCCAGTCCCTTCTCGACCAATTCACCGCCAAGGCAGTTCCCACGGAACTAGAAGCACAGCCAAAATCCCCAGAAAAACGAACGTCCGAAAATGGCAAGCCTGCAGCACCCGAGGCAAAGAAAAAACGCATCGCCCCAACTCTCCTAGAGAAGCGGGAGTAATGAAGACCAACGAAAGTCAACTTCCTCATTGTAGTGGCGGCTCGCTGAGAGTTTTCTCGAGCCGCTTTCTGGCCCTCAAAATCATCTCTACCCTTCTGTTTTGCAACGCGTCGGCATTCTCATCCGTTGCGTCGAAAAGGCCGTTTTCGTCGGCCCGAGCCATAAGTTCCGGCGTGATGTCGTACTTCTCTAGCAAGTTTGCATGTTTCTGGGCCGGCGCCCCACTGGCTGCACTGGCCGAACCGGGGTTTCCGCCGCCGTTTTCTTGCGAGCTGGCCGGTCTTTGTCCGGGTGGAAACGGTAACAGCCCTGTCTCCATATAAGCGTTGACGGTCTCCTCAACATTGCCGGTTTTCTCCAAGCTGTACACGATCTGGGCACGTGTAAGCTGCGGCCCGATTGCCTGTACAATCTCCACCATGGAGTCGTTGACCTGGCGCCGAGGAGCTCTTCTGGAAACTTGTTCTCTCGCCTCCGACGCCGCCTGGGGGTCTGGGATGTTGAATTCTTCCGGCACAGACTGGGGGATGGGCGTGATGATCCAGCGCAACACCAAGAAGGCTGCGGCCAACACGCCGACGAAAATGAGCGTGGAGGTGTCCATTGGTGGCGACGGGGGAGCGTGCGGGAAGCTGAGGTGTTGGCTGTGTGCAGGACGCAGTATATGTCCTGCACATGCCCCCCTCTGAACAGAGAGCACTGCTGCCCGTTGGTTAGGGTATGGGCGCTGTGCTTCTGGGTTTTTTGCCGTTTGGAATCTGAGTGGATTTATGGTGCATCGAGGATTACGCACTTTAGTACGTATGCGCGAGAAACTGTGAATCTGCTCATGCAATTATGCTCAACTGAACCGTGGAAGCCCATGTAAAGTTATAGCAAGGGAGACAGACAAAAGAAGAAAGATATTACAAGGAAGAAAGATATTACAAGGAAGAAAGATATTACAAGGAAGAAAGATATTACAAGGAAGAAAGATATTACAAGGAAGAAAGATAATACAAGGAAGAAAGATAATACAAGGAAGAAAGATACAATATAAGACAGAAGCGGCGTTCTGTGGGTAGGAATAGCACGTGACCGCACCACCATCACGTGGCATTACTCGCGGCTTATCGCAGCCCCCACCACATGTTCCCCGACACCTTCACCCACATCGACAGAAACGGCATTCTCTCAACAGACACAGAGACAGAAACGGACCTGTGTACAGGCTCCGACACCGAGTCCTTTCCAACGCCCGGCCCCTCCCCCCGCCACCGCTCCCACGACTCATACTGCGCCGACTACCTCTCCTTCACCGACAACAACCCCACAACAGCACACGCCGTGGCACACTTTGGCCAGGTGCTCGCAGGCGCTGGGTTCGAGTACAAAAGCGAAAAACAGCCGTTCCAGCTCCCCCGAAGCGGCGGCGCCTACTACACCACCCGAGGCGGCCAGTCGTTGGTGGCGTTTGTGGTGGGCGGCAAATGGAAACCCCTGAATGGCGTTGGCGCAATTGGCAGCCACGTGGACGCGCTCACGGCCAAGTTGAAGCCCACCTCGCTCAAGACTCCCGTGCAGGGCTACCACCTTCTCGGCGTGGCTGCCTACTCCGGCGCACTCAACCACCTCTGGTTGGACCGGGACTTGGGCATTGCAGGCACGGTCTTGGTCAAAGAAGGCCACAAAGTGCAGTCTCGCTTGGTGACGTCGGGGCGCCACGCCGTGTGCCGGATTCCGTCGTTGGCCCCCCATTTCGGCGCCGCCTCTGCTCCGTTGCCTTACAATACGGAGACGCAGATGGTGCCAGTGATGGCTATGGGCGCCGAACAGGCGGCGTCGGCTGCCGAGAAGAACGCGCCGCTTTACGGAAAACACTCCATACTGCTTCTCCGGTATGTGGCCCGACTTGCCGGGGTCGGCGTGGAGCACATTGTGCACGTGGACTTGGAGTTGTTCGACGTGCAGGGCGCCGTGCGTGGCGGGCTCAACCGCGAGTTCATTTACGCCCCACGGATAGACGACCGCTTGTGTTCGTTCGGAGCAGTGCACGCTTTGGTGCAGCACGCCGCCGCACGTGACTTGGGTCTGTGGGACGGTTTTTCCGTGGTGTTTCTCGCCAACCACGAGGAAATCGGCAGCGGCTCGCGGACGGGCGCCAAAAGCAACCTCCTCAGTTCCGTGGTCGAGCGGGTTTTGGCGTCGGTGGCCGCCAACCGCTCCGCCCTCGAGGTTTGGGCCAATTCCGTCATTCTCTCTGCAGACGTGACCCACGCCCTCAACCCAAACTTTGCCGAGGCATACCTCGAGGGCCATGCGCCCCTTCTCAACAACGGCTTGACCGTCAAGTTGGATGCAAACGCTCACGTGATGACGGACCTGGTGGGCGTGGCGCTTCTTCTGCAGATAGCTCACGCCAACGGGTTGCCGTTGCAGCAGTTTCATATCCGAAACGACAAGCCTTCGGGCGGCACCATTGGCCCGATGTTGGCGGTGAATACGGGCTCCCGGGTGATTGACGTTGGTCTACCTCAGCTCAGCATGCACAGCATTCGTGCGTCTACAGGGTATAAGGACGTTGGGCTTGGGGTGGAGACGTTTCGGGCGTTTCTCAACGACTGGAGAGAAGTGTTGGGCGGTATGGACTGCAGCTGATTCAGCGAGGGATGCATCTAGTGTATGTTGTTCCGTTACGAGCCATGGCACCCGCACATTCTCCGGTTGCATAAGACCCCGCTGAGCATGTGGCTGCGTCAAATCCAGATTTGAGCACGGGAATATCCAAGCCGTGGGATTTCTGGCTGTCCGCTCAGTCGATGCAAAGCAAATCTCCAATTCCAAAACGTCTGGCTCCCTGGCTCCAAAACAATGAGCCCTGGAGCTGCGATGCGCGCGCGGGTGAAGGATGACGCCATCGCTGCAAAGCCGATTCCGAGGAATGCTATCGTGTGCCTACCTAGTGCTCTGTTCCGCCACGCACACTACTGCTAATTTGATCGGGTATTATACTATGTCGTCGTAGCCTCGCTCAGATTGTGTGGGGTAATGTGGTATTAGATGAAGGACTGCACGTGAGCTAATCAGAGCGACGTGACCATCGAGAAAAACACCATGGCACACACCAACAAGGAACACCTCGAAGCGGGCACGCCCAGGTTCGAGAGCGAGGTGGAATTCACCGGAGAATGCGTGCTTGTGCTGGAGGAATTTGCCGTTAGTGTGTTGTTTCCCATGGACAACAAAATCGAGTTGGAGCTTTCCCCATATTCACCCAAAATTGTTAGTGGTGGCAGCGAAGTCATTTGTCGGAGGCCCAGTAGAAGAGACATGGTAGGGGAAACTGTGGGCATGGAGACGTCGGAGTCGAGAACAAGGGACATTGGATATCAGATATGCGTTTGGGGTCTGGGAGGTGCTTTTGCTTTTGCGTGGTTCTTGGTATGTTTTTGTTTGTGTTTATTTGTGTGTGCACGCGAATGTAGAAGGGTTAGCATGACCACGGGGAGCGGTGACTTATATAGTAGGGGCTTGTTTCAGGAATGTTTGGGTAGGTAATGCGGTGCGCATATCGCGTCCGCGGCATGCATGCGCATCTGGTGCCCCTGGCCTACATGCACACCACCGTTTCATGAGGAATTGCGCTTCCGTTTTAGACCCCAAACTATACAGACTCGGGCTCGACGGGTGGCGGGGAATCCAACGGGAAGGAGGGGGCGTGGAAATGAAAACGAAAGACATTGGTAGAACAAACTGGCAAAGACAAACGGCCGATAACTGGGGGCGGTCATGTGTAGTGTGCGATGGGACTAGGCGCGTTGGACTGAGTGCGATTTACAGAGATCAACAGAGCATGCATGGAAAAACCAACATTCTCGCTTCATTCCAAATCTCCGCCAATCATCGCTCCGAGCTGGATGTGAAACACCCGGCATATAGACATGTACCTGGGGTTTTGCACAGCGCCTATTCCGCCGTCAGGATCGGTACGCAGACCCCGCGCCGTGCCATGGAAACATGACCGTAGCAAATCACATCGAATCCAATCATTTCATCGAATCCAATCATTTCCTCGAATCCAATCACATCATCGAATCCAATCATTTTCATATTGCAGACCATCAGCCTGCATCAGCTTGCATCAGCCTGCATCAGCCTGCATCAGTTTCATGTCCTCATAGCCAGAATAATCTCCTCATCACTCAAGCGCTTCGTAGTCTGTGTCGCCTCTCCAAAAAAAGGCCCGCCACGACCGTGCTGCCAACTGGCGCTTGTACTCCAAGATCTTCTCCACAGAGGGCGGATCCACGGCGGTGTCGTCGTGGGAGATTTCAGAAACCACCGGTTTGAGGTGGTCGGTTAGGGCTGGAATGGCCGGATTCCCCGTGATAAGGCCCTCGGTTTCCGTTCGCATGGACGACGGATTTCTGGCCATTTGAGCAGCACTGCGCCGGTTGGAGAGTGTGGCATCCAGAGGAGCCTCTGGCCCAACCACATTTCTCTGCAGGGCTGAGTCGGTGCCGCCGTAGCTGGTTCCTGAATTGTAGCCCGAGTGGAACGAAAACACCGAGGAGCTATCGTCAAACACAGAGCCCATTTCCTCCAAAGTCAAGCCCTTGGTCTCTGGAAACAAAAAGTGCACACACACAAACGACAACACACACGAAAATGCAGGAATCAAGTAGGTTCTCCACTTGATCACGTCCAACAAAATCGGAGTCATCTCGCCAACAAGAAAGTTGAAGAGCCAGTTGGTGGCGGTAGACGCGGCGGCCCCCTTGGAACGCACCTGGTTCGGAAGCACTTCGTTCATCATCCAGGGAATCGGGCCCCAGCTGGCACCAAAAGCCGCATTGAAAATCACCACAAATGTAACCACCGTCAACGGCGTCCACGAGTCGTCCAAGAATAGCGAGTAGGCAATGGTGAAGAGCGAAATGGCCATGACAACAGCGCCGCTCAACAACAATGGCTTGCGTCCCCATGAATCCACAAGGTACCATGGCGGAATGGTGCTGGCAATGTACACCAAGGAGTTGATTCCGGTCATGAAAATGGCCGAGCGGCCAACCCAGCCGGCACTTTCAAAGATCATGGGCGCGTAGTAGGACACGATGTTGATACCGTTCAACTGGGCAAACATCTGGGCAAAGCACGCAATGGACAAGCGCTTGGTGTAGCGCGTGAACAAGTAGCGGTAGGACCGCTCGCCGCCCTCGACTCTCTGGATCAACACGTTTTCCTTGATCTGGCGAAACTCAAACTTGGCCACCTCGTCTTCGATCACGCCATCTGCATACAAATCGCTGATGACAATCATGCCCTCCACATCGTGGTCATGGTCCAACAACCAGCGCGGGGTCTCCACAATGACAAAACTGCCGGCAAAAAGCAAGGTGCCCATAACACACTGCACGAATAAAGGCGCACGCCACGACCAGTCGTTCTCCAAGTATGAAAAGCCGTAGTCCACCCAGATGCTGGTGGAGTACCCCACAATGTTGCCGGTGAACTCCAAGCACGCGTAGAAGCCTCGATCCGAAGGCGGGGAGATCTCCGCCTGGTAGCAGGGAATGATGGTGGTAAGGAAACCAATGGCCACTCCGCCAAGCAAGCGACCAGCTCCAAGCACAAAGATATTGGGCGACGTGGCCTGGATCAACCCACCCACAACAAAGATAAAAGAGCCATACCGGATGGTCTTGCGGCGGCCGATCTTGTCGCCGACTTTGCCCGCTTCAAAAGACGAGAAGAGAGCGCCGATCTCCAAGATGGCGATCATGGTGCCGATAGCCACCGGGCTGGGGTTTTTATAGTAATTCTTGAAGTAGACGTTTGTTAACAACGACGACATGAGCCCCTGTTCGAAGCCAAACAAGAACACTCCAAGCGATACGAAGATCGACGTGAAGTTGAGGAGCGCCTTGCCCACTAGAAAGGAATCTTTGACCTGGTGCACCATGGATTCAGGATTCAGGATTCAGGATTCAGGATTCAGGATTCAGGATTCAGAGATTCAGGATTCAGGATTTCAGGATTTCAGAGATTCAGAGATTCAGGGATTCAGGGATTCAGTGAATTGTGTTAGTGCTGGAGACTTGGACTGAATTGTGTTAGTGCTGGAGACTTGAAGTGAGTGATTTGGCCGCGCAATCTACCTGCAGGTGAAGATAGGCTTAGACTACCGAATCGGGAGAGGGCCCCGGAGTGGGCGTCAACGGGCCCCGCCTTCCATAGGCCACACGGCCGGAACTCCAGCCTTCTAATCTGCATGTATACGGCCATTTCCAGACGCCGTGTGCAGTCCGATACGCAAGAACGAGGCTGTGGTCACGTGACGTGCACGAGTTCCGGGCACTATATCCAGTTCCGACCTATTGAGGGGGGTCGTTGAAACCGTCGGAATGCGCCGAAAAAGACGGCGTTTTTTACATTTGGGGGTACTGCTAGGCGCCAAGAAGTCGGCGCCAAAACGCCGGCGCCAGGCGGGAGAGTGTGGCGGTGCTGTGGTGCAGTGGACCTGCGCCCCCGGAAGTCGGGTCACGTGATTTCGCAAGCAAATGGCCGTTTTTGATACTGATTAGAGCTTCCAAAAGCTGATGGGTCTGGATACCGTTGCCTACACAACGGCGTGAAAGGCTATGATGGTTAACCAATTCATTTCAAATCTTTGAGCGAGAACAATTCCATTGCTTGGAATCGTTGATTCCAGAGCATTTCGAGAATTCAGGTGTCAAGAGATTCAGGTGTTTCAGGGGTCAACCAAGTTCAGGTGTTTCAGGTGTCAAGAGATTCAGGTTCAGGGTTCCAGCCATACTCCCAATAAACTGGCCCCGAATCGCATCGCCTCTACGCTTGTTCAATATTGGTTAATTAGACCAGCACTATACAATACTCAAAACTTACAACAACATGGCACCGGCAAGGGCAACGGCACCAGCGGCAAAGCCAGCCTGGGCAGCACCAGCCTCGAAAGAGGAGACAGTTGGAACAGCAGTGCACTCAACACCCTCAGAGCAGGAAGTCACAGTGACCAAGGTGGAGTGGGAGTGCACAACAGTGGAGTTGGCACCGACAGCAGAAGACACTGGAGCAGAGGTCTCGGCAGATGGAGCAGCAGAGGTCTCAGCAGAAGTCTCAGCAGAAGATGGAGCAGCCGAAGATGGAGCAGCAGAAGATGGAGCGGCCGAAGAGGCAGCAGCAGTGGAAGAGGTGGTAGCTGCGCCAGCAAGGTACAAGCTGATGGAGGTACACTTGTTGTCCTTGTTGTAGGTCTGGAGGATTTGGCCCTTGTCAGAAGAGCAGGCAAAGAACTCGGTGCCTTGGACACCGAATCTCAACTTATTGTCCTCGGTACCGAAGTCCTTGGAGTGGTCGGAGGTGGAGAGTCCGAAGCCGTCAGGGCCCAGGATGACCTCACCATCGTGGCCAACGATAGACATGTAGCCGGAAGGCTCAGCCAAGTTGAAGGAGGCAATCTCACCGATGTTGAAACCGAGAGTACCGTCGCTGGCAACCTCAAGGTTGTAGTCGAAGTTCTCACCTTGTCCGGTAAGGGAGAAGGATTGGTCAGCGGAGACGAAAGCAGCGAGCGAGAGGAGGGCGGTCAAGGCGAGCATGGTGAATTGATTGATGATGGAAACACAGAAGCGACGGCGCCGGCCTTATATACTTCTCGCGTTTGCTTGCGGTGCGTGTGCGCTAAAAATAGCCTGGCGATGCGCGGCACATTTCCGGACCATGCAGTCCCGAATCGGGTATTTCTCCAGCCATTTCCGGATGCATGTTTCGCCAACGAATTTGACGGCCCACGTGCCGCGGCCAGGGCTGCGAGTTTCGGCATTCGGAAGAAGTTTTCGGCCAGGCGAGTTGCAGGCGGGGAAACGCGGCCCGGCCATTGAACTGGCTAAATTGTGGTGGCTTCCCGTTGCCCCCGGTTTTCGGCCTGGTGTGGGGTTAGCGTGACGCATGCATGCGCGCCATGCGCAGCGAAAGTTGTCATTGCTTGCACTTGTCGCGCCAAATGACACCCTGATTGTTATTGTTTTGGCCGCCCACGCACGTCGTTCGCTTGCATATCCTGCACGTGACATGGGTCGTGCACACACGAAACGGCCGTGCATGCAAACAACCTGGCTGGTTTCTTCTTTGCTTCCTCTGCCAGCCTTTTCCGTAGTGCATCGCTTGCCACAACGCAGCGGTGCTCGGACAAGCGTCACACTACAGGCAAGGTGCATGCACTTCTTGCATGTCTTGTGGCAACTCTTGCTGCGTTGGAACCATTAGCGGCAGGATCAAATTGCAGCAGCGGGAGAACTCCGCAAAACACGAAAACAGACCTCGCTAAAAATAGAGAGTAGCACTTAAGGAATGCAAAATGAAATAGACGCTGAAGGAATAGACCAAAGTAAAAGTGAAATAGACGCTGAAGGAATAGACCAAAACAAAAGTGAAACATCGTGCCTGGCAGAAATCCCTTCGCAGTGAAGATTGTCCTGTAATCCTGGCTTTCGATGCCATATCCAAGCACGTGCTAAGTCAATATGCGGAGCGTTGTGGCTTGAGTGCTGATTCGCGTTGTGGCTTGAGTGTTTGCGTTGTGGCTTGAGTGTTTGCGTTGTGGCTTGGGTGTTCGCGTTTAGACGCAGGAACAACGTTGAAAAGCCGCAAGGAGCTGTTGTAGTTTCTAATTATAGCATCATGTCAGTGCAGGTTTTGTTTTGGTGCGGGCTCAAGCTGTCCTGCATGCATCCTTCGACCGGTCATGTGCCAGGGGAGTCGTACACCTGCATGCAGTCCTACTAGGAACCCTACACCGTCCTCTTCCTGATGGCACGAGTCTCGTGACAAACCATCCGTGCCGAGAATTCCACTGCATTGGCAGGAAACATGTGACTGACGCCGGGTGTCAAGCTTTGTTCTAGCTGTCCTGTGCCTGCATACGGCCATTCTACCCATCTCTCTAGCCACCGACCCCGATATCGAGTTCCTTGTGGTCGAGCTTCCACGTTGGCGTTTCTGCACCTGCTGCCCAATTCATGGCGAGCTCGTACATCCACGGCATGTAGTGAGTATCTTTGTGGCCTTGAATTTGTTCTGGTCTTGAATTTGTTCTGGTGGCCTTGCATCTGTCCTGGTGGCATTGCATCTGTCCTGATGTGGTCTGTTACAAGTAAACAATGTCACCGAACACAAAAAGTAGCAAGACTGACAACCGCAGCCCAGAAGAAGCCACAGTAAAGCTATGTTGCAAGGCTGATACGTTTCGTGTTCTCGCATAATATTATCCCCATACAAGTCTTTTGGACGTTCAGGTTGGTCACCGCAGAAGTGAATTCCTTGACGTAGCGTACTCAAGTCTTCAGATTTTCGGCACTTGGCAACACGAGAGAAACAAGCCGAGCGGGTTCCATTTTTCACACGAGCTCCAACGTCCACCGCTGCATTAGGCAAGACTTTAATCAAACTCTTCCAAGTCAAAAGACCACATGTTGCGGCAAGCCCAGCCAAATGCCGCTGAGCACCAAGATAGAATCTTGCTTGCGATAATTTGTATTCATTTGTTTCAAATATCCCCATCCTCGTAATTCTGATTATCTTTGTTTCAAATGTCCCCATCCTCGTAATTCTGATTATCTTTGTTTCTTGATTGCAGGCCATGTTGTCAATTCGTCACGTGTCACGTCGAGCTGCGGGCACGCTTGTCGAACGACTCGCCCAGAACAATTAAGCGTCTCCAGCACCTTTTCAAGTCGTCATAGATACCTCATCCAGTGCCAGTGACCAGGCCCACCACGCCAAATGAAGCGAAACGAGAGTCCATGAGCTGTCACTGAAAGAAAGTCCCAAAGAGACTCCCCAATCTTCATCCCATGATCCTATTGCGCTTCGTGCCAGAACCCAGCAAATACAGCTCAAACTCACCGGATGTTGCTCAAGCGCGAGCTGTTGAGGTGCACATTAATGTCCAAGCGGTCCGCATCCTCCTCAATCTTCTTCAAGCGATCGTTCTGAGCATTCACCTCCAGGCCCATCAAATTGGCGGTGTGCTTCAATTTCTTGGAATAGTTGGCGATCTGGTCCAAGTTGGATGCCAACTCCTTCTCCATCTCATCATCCTCCAGGTCGTTTTCCATCTGGTACCGGCGCGCCTGCTCAAGATGCTTTTCACCTTGATACTTGTTGTGCAACTCGGAGTTGGCAGAGTGGCCCGAGATACCCTCCTTAACCCGCTGTTCACTGGCATACATACCCTGGCGGTTGGTGTCGCGAAGGTACTTTTCTTGCATCTTATCGGTTTTGAGCTTCTGTTCCTGTTGGCGCAACCGGGACTTCTTGTTGAACGGGTTGCCCGTGGCCGGCACGAAGATGGACCGATTCAACCGCCGCAACTCTTTGACCTTTTCATCGGCGATCTTGGTCTGTGTGTCTGCCAATAAAAGATTCTGCTCGGCATTGTAGAGCCGCTCCGACTGCGACCCAAGCATTCCAAGCGTGTTGGTTCCGGAGGCGTCTGCTTCCTGTGCCATGCGCAATGTGTTGCGGGTCAGCGCCAAAGATTCTTGCTTAGTGAAGCGGATGTCCTGTTTGATAGCCTCGACCTCCTCTTCCTCTGAATCCACCTGATCTTGCTGTAAAAAGTCGTCTACCTCGACGTTCAAGTCTTCGTCTGGGAGATCGTTGAGATCTAGCTCGTCGGGTTTCTGGATAGGTTTTCTGCGGACGGGGTTTTGAACCGATGGAATGTCGTTAAGGTCAAGCGTCAGCTCATCATCCCTCGCTGCCCCAGAACCAGCCCTTCCGCTGGAAGAATCCGCTTTCTTGGCATACGGATCGGGGTTTCGGGCCGAATTGCCGTTCCTGGCATATGGGTCTGGATTCCTGGACGAATCCCCTCTCCTGGAGTAAGAATCCGAGTTTCTGGGCGGTTCCGCTCTTCTTGAATAAGGGTCCGAGTTTCTGGACAAATCCTCTCTTCTAGCATATGGATCCTCTCTTCTAGCATACGGATCGCTTCTGCCGGCTTGGCCCTGCCGGTTTGGATCCTGGCTGGAGTCCCGTCCATTTGGATTCTCCAGGTAAGGGTTTCCCTGGTTTTGGCCCTGGCCATCGGCGTATGGATTCAGGTTTTGCGCCTGGTTCATCTGGGCGTAAGGATTAGCGGGGGCCATGGCGGGACGCTGTTCCAGACGCTGCTGGGCATACAGCTTGAAAGCACCAAATTTCTCCTGGCGGCCGTTGGTGCTTTTGGTGGCGATTCCCACGCGCTGCATATCAGCAACAATCTCGTCCTCCGTCGGCTCCTTTTTCTTGAACATGTTTTTGATCCCCATGGTGTAGTTTTAGTTGGGAGTGACGTGGAAAGTGTGGGCTATGTGCGCGGGTTGCATGCAGGCACACCAGCAGACCAGAATACCCCGGCACACCCGTGCACCAGCAGTATACGCGAAGAGCATCGCTTTAAAGCACCGCCATGGATCTTGTTTTCCTGCCAACGGCAGAGCCGCAGCCCAAAAGGCGGAAAATGAACGTGGATGAGTCTGTATCTTTCACGACTACCCATCATGCCGAAATCCGGACCGATGGCACCATGACGCCTGTGCACGAGCCACTGCAAAACACACTTCCTCATGAAGTTGATGCCATGGAAACCCTGGTTCTGCCTTCCGACTGTCCTTGTGGATATTTGCATGGGCCAGGGGAGCACCATTTTCATGATATTTCTGCTGTTGGTCTCAGCTCCTCGATGATGAGAGGTCCCGACTAATGTTACCACTGGTGAAATGACACTCGCCAAAAAGATGACCAGCAAGACCCAATGGACCGAGGGAGATTGAAACACATTGTTCGAGAAATGCAAGTCAGGCGATGCGGAAACCATGGTCCCACGGAATCAAGTCAGAAAAACGAGACCTCATACCAGGGTTTACGACTTCAAAAAACCCCATCACAGAAACCACATGAAGATGGCATGCTTCATCGTCACATGGGTCTGGTTCGAGCATCGAAGACTGCACCCAGCATTATTTCGTCTCCCACCGACTGCAACAATGCAGCTTCAAATTATTTCACTCGATAGCGGATTCTCGAGCAGCCGATTAATTTTCTTTCCGAAGCTCGTATCGGAACGGGCTGCTGCGGCCAGTCAAAACTCCACCGATGGCCCGCATTAGGCCACGCATTAGACCCGCCTATTTATGCCCCACTGCTTCTATTTTCCACCGAAAACGCTCCCATCTGCATATAGACACGCTTAGTCAGCTGTAAGCTCGCATCTTGGCACACAGAGCCCTAAAGGTGGCGGGACTGCACATAGCACGGTGTGGATTTCGCAGCCACATAATTTCAATCCACAGTCGCAGTTCTCCGCAAGCAGGGTCCACAGCGAAGTTTGATTTGACTTCGGGCTTCGAATCAATAACTTTTAGTGACACGAGTAAACACATTTGATCAAGGCCAAAAATTCCTGTTTTTTCAAGCTCCCAAACTCCCAAACTGCCAAGTTGCAATTTTGGTGGATGTTCTACCGGCTTCAAACCTCCGTGGTGCACTGCATGTGGCGCATGAGCTCATCACCTAATCAATGAGGTAATCACCGAGATCCCCGTATAAAAGAGTCCCTGCGTCATTCCAAACAAGTCAGCAATGGGATTCCAGCAGAAACTTAAGGAGCAGCTTGAGGGAAAAGAAATTGCCGAGATCAATAGATCCGTAGCTCGGGTTTATGGATCAGAAACAGATCAGTCCTCGATCAACTCTCAGCACAAGAAAAACGATGTCACGGTCGATCAGGTGTCAATTGGCTCTGCCACGCCCTATATTGATCTCTCGTTGCAGCTCTCGGACGAGGAGATCCAGAGACGAGAAACGTCGTGGTCGTTTAGAATTCGCAAGTTTCTCTGGGATGGAACAGGAAAGCATCCAAAGGAGCAGAGGTATTTGTTGAAATTGGATTTGTTTCTCTTATCATCATCGATGTTGGGATATTTCATCAAGACATTGAACCAAGCCAACGTGACCACCGCTTATGTGAACGGAATGGACGAGTACTATGGCATGAACAGCAACCAGTACAACTATTTGGTCACCTTGTGGACCATTGGGTACATCATCGGCCAGATCCCCTCCAACCTTATTCTTCACCGCATCTCAGCCAGATATTATCTTGGTGGGCTCGAGTTCATGTGGGCAGTGTTGACGTTGCTCATGATCACATGCGAGAGGCTTCCGTCTCTTTATGCCGTTCGTTTCTTTCTTGGTTTGCTTGAATCTGGCTACTTTCCTGGAATGGAATATTTGCTTGGAAGCAACTATTCTGCCGCTGAAATCTCCACCCGGAGTGCATATTTCGCCGTGGCCGCCAACGCCGCATCTTTGATTTCTGGTCCGTTGCAATTGGGGTTGTTGAAACGCTTTGAAAATTCCTCTATGCCTCCATTCAAGTGGATGTTTGTGTTCGATGCCGTCATTTCATTTCCAATTGCCATTTACACCATGTGTGTGGATCCAAACACCCCTAGTACCACCGATGCCTTTTACTTCACTCAGGAAGACCGTTTGGTGGGTTTGGAGAGGAGACGCTTGATGGGCGCTCAGCTAAACACGAGAGAGAGATACACTTTCTCAAAGGTCAAGTCTTTTTTCAGCACCTGGCACGTGTACGTGTTTCCTTTTCTCTTTTTGGCATACAATAATGCATGCAGTGCAAATTCACAACCCACATTCACCACCTGGATGAAGTTGGGATTGGGGCTCTCTCCCGAAAAGTACAATACTTATCCCTCGATCTTGACTGGCCTTGGAATTGCAATCACGGTTATTTTGGCTTACTCCCATAACTTCCTAGGCGGAAACAAAAACCACTACTACGTATTGGGATTTTTCGTGCCTGTGATGTTTGGATGTATCTGCTTAGCCATTTGGGACATTCCACGCGGTTTGCACTGGCTCAGTTATTTCCTTGTCGGAATTCCGACTTCCTTTGGTCAGCCGTTCATATTTTCGTGGGTTAACCGCTTGTTGTTTGAGGATGACATGAAGAGAAACTTCTTGGTGGTCACCACCAATGTTTTGGCATACGTGACTGGAGCTTGGGTGCCGATCTTTGTGTGGAATACCAGCGACAAGCCAGTGTACCACATTGGTTTCTCGTACACCGCTTGTTTGTGTGCTTTTGGTATCGTTATGACCGTCTTGGCTTGGGCTTTGACTATAAGGGATGAGAAAAGGATCAGACAAAGCTCACTTTAGATTCCGCTTCCATACACTAATATTAATGAATCTGAACCTCCAAAGTCAATCATCATTGGGGAACGCTCGAAGCTATTCACAGAAGGGGAGTAGCCGGGAATCTGCTATCCGATGTAGGGATTAATAAACCGCAAACTAAATCGTTCGTGTAACACTCAAATATAGAAATGTACCATTCATCAACAAGTATAGAAATGTACCATTCATCAATAGTAAGGAATGTAATGATGGAGTTTGGGAAATTCACTCTTGATTGAAAAAAGAGCGGTTCTTGTTTGGGAAATTCACTCTTGATTGAAAAAAGAGCGGTTCTTGTTTGGGAAGGAGTGAAACAAAATGAGCAGATGTATCAAATTCAGGAATCCCTTGGGTTAGTGCGTTTCGCAACCACGCGCATGCTCATGCACGCAAACGCATAAAGTGTTTCAGATTGAAGCCATGGATTATAAAAGAAGAGGGATCCCCCAATTTTTCCCGAAAATTTAAAACTTCTATAGAGTTATGTTTCAAAGTTCTTCACATTAAGGATTTCGTTGAAGCTCGAACAAGATCATTTCGGACCAAGATACGGAAATTCAAGTGGATAGTCTGCTTTCCCCGAATAGAGCACTTCGCTTCAATTCAGAACGCTCAAAGATGACACGAAGCAAGCGTATTCCATGTTGATGGTCTAACCTTAGATTTTTGGATTTCTCACGGGATTGGAGTCATGAGATCCTTTCAGATTATCAAGCGAGGCATCTCGCCACTTTGGCGCTCCTCTGAGGCTATTTCAATACCCTCGTTGCTATTGGAGGTTTCACCGCTTCAGGTGCCTGTCATCGAATGTGATACTATTGCATTCATATTGCATTACAATCAGATGCAGAACGAACTCAGAGTGAGCTCAAAAGAAGTGGATGGAACCAAATGGAGGTTAGAATGGGCTCAGAGTTGACCCAGGTCGCTGCTATGTGCATTACATAATGTACTATGATTCATTGATTATGCCAGTATTTTACAGAGTGAGACACTCACTCGATGGCCCAAGGGCCGGTGAATATGGGAGCTCTTGAAAGCTACTCCAACTCCTTGACCTCCTTCACAATTTCGTCAAAGGCCTCTCTGTATTCCTCAACCTTGTCAGCGTTCTTCTTGGACTTGCCTCCACCAGGAACAATCATGACACACGAGGTTGGTCTCTTCGTGGCACCTGCAGAACCCAAGTCCTCCTTAGATGGAATGAAGACAAATGGAACAGATGAGTCCTCACAAAGAACAGGAATGTGGGAAATGACATCAGCGGGAGAAATGTCACCGGCAATCACCACCAAGCCCTTCTCGCCCTTTCTCAAGGCCTTGACAACCTCCTTGACACCTCTCTTGACGTGCTTGGCCTTGGAGGCCTTCTTGATGGTTTTGAGGGTTTTCTTGTTGAGTTTCTTTGGCGCAAGTGGCTTGGCAAAAGGCAACACTGCGGCCATACGGACGTCGTAGTTGTCCTCGGCAGACTCTTCAACCTTGTCTTTCTTTCCCATTTTGCTGCTTGGCTGTGTAGTGGAAAATACCGTGGTGAGTGAGAGGAGATTTTTTTCGGGATGAGCAGCACACACCCGTGCACCAGCCGCGCAGCCATGCTTCGCTACACCAGACACATCTTACCGCACACTTACTCACGGCTCATTCGATTGAATTTATTCCTATACACTCATGTGGATGGCCAAGGCGCCCGACAAGACACAAGGCGGACACATTGATCATGCCCCACCGCCGTTTGAAGGTGTAGGTTCAGGATCGGCCACAGCTTTACCATTCGCAGGATCAGCCTTGTGGATCATGTAGACCGCATGGGCAACACCAGGCAAGTAGAAAAGAAAGCACAAAACAATGTTAAGAAAGACAACCTTGAGATCTCCTGAGTACATGTACATCGCAATAGGAGGAAGTAAAACAGCTATTTGTTAGTATCTTCGTAGCTTTCATGAGGCAAGTCAACATACCAACCACGCTAGCAGCGTATCTAACATCGATGGAATCAGTTGTGGACATTGTGGATAGTTAGCAATATGGAGATCTAGCAAAGAATGGTTTCCAAAAATCGGCGATCCGCCTGACATTTATAATCGGCGTTTCGTTTACAAACACAGATTTGTGCATGAACGCAAAGACGCACATTTACAAAACCGGCACCAGCTGCATATGTGAAACATACGAGAAAAAAGCAACGCTTTGTTTTACAGATATAAAAGGCCCTACCTGCCACAAAGAAGACAAATTTTTGGATTTGCAACATTCCCTATCTCACGTCAACTTTTTACAAAAGAGCCATCGGTGTTTCCGACATGCTGAGTTCATTTTCGCCACCACAGGTGAAAAAGCCAAAATCAGGAAAGCACCTTATCGACAACATCCTCTTGGAGAGGGGGATGATTGCCGAAGTATTGGGCTTCGGACCAGAATTGCAGCCAAGCTCCAACTTCGCGAAAACACAAGCTCAAAATTGATCCTTGCACACCAGACACTCCTCCATACACAAGAGAACACCCACGCTCGCAAAGCAAATGAATAGAAACAGGAAACGCAGAAACGAGGGACCCAAAGTCAAGCAAATCAATGGAATCCTCATTGATTCTATCGCGCCGCCAAAAGAGCTGCTTGTGGTCGACACAGCCAAAGTCATCCAGGCGCTCGCCAGACTCTCCGCTGCCAATACACCAGCATGTATCAAGGTGCTTGTTAGTGATAGCGAGGCACAGCATTTCGAGGGGATTCACGATTCGCTCACCAAAGACTTTTCTGTCAGCATGACGATCCTGACCAGCACAGAGTGTCTTGACCGCATCATTACCGTATACGGGAATTTAGCAGAATGCCTGCGATGCAGTATTTATATTGGGTTTATCCTCAACTCGTCGCTCAACAACTTCGCTGGCTCGGAAAACTATACGTTGAAGTCGGCCAACTACCATCTCAATGTGTTGGTCGAGGCGAGTGACTTGCAGATTGCATCGTTGTTGAAGAAGTTTCCAGCTGCGTCCATCGACGTGGCGCCCTACGAAACCAATACAAACTTACATGCTGCTCGTCTTTCTGGTGACTTCGGGTCTCTCTTCAACAGCCTAACGTTCATCTTCTCTCTGTATCCGTACAAGAAGTACGCGTCGGACGAAAATATCGAAGGCTTGCCTGTGGTGGGCGTATACGAGAAACAGGCGAGCTCTTACGATGCAGCCTCGAACCACCAAGCGATTCTCAGCTTTGTTTACGACAAGCACTACTTGTCTGGAAGCTGATGGAAAACATATGGGTACCCGAAGGGCCTGGACAGGGAGTGGACATGAAACGCTGGAATCCAATTGTGGACTGGTTTGACTGATGGTTTCGAGATTCTTATCTAGAGGCTCTGATTTACACGCAACGTGCAGGCATGGACACGGATAACTAGCATCATCAGTGAGGCGAGCCCGCAGTGGTCTGCGTGCAGTAGCGCCATGGCTACAACTGACCAGTGTTTCCGGGGCCGCAACGTTCTGTCCTGCATACTGCGCAAGCTTGACAGCACGACTTAGCACCATACTAGCACGACTTTTAATACAGCACGACTTCACTAGACAGCCTTTAATACTATACGGCCTTTATCACTTCGCCGCTCTACTTGCATATCCTGTATAGAATCCAGCCACTTTCAACTCAGATTCAAAGGTTATACCCTGATGACGTCGCTACCCTTCGTCTTTCTCGAAATCGAAGCAACACGGTCGCCAAGCGACAAAGCCAAACCCTGGCCCTTGGAGCGGATTCTCACGTGACCAATGATTGGCCCGTCCGCCTGTTTCTCAATGCACAAGTTGGCTAAAGCGTCTTCACCAAACGACGACCTCGAGTACAAGTTGGCGGCCAAAAAGTGGCATTCCTCGCCGACAATGGCACCTGGGGTCAAGCAGTTCATGTTTGTGCCAGCCATCAACTCGTCCAAATACTCCTTCAACGTGGACATGGAAGATTTGATGGTGATTTTGTTTTCCCACTCGAATTCGTTCCACATCTTCCGGAACACGCTCTCGGAGCAGGTGGCCGGCTTAATGTAATCCATGATGTCCACGTGAACATCGTTCAAGATGACAATGGTGGATTCGTCCGAGTGGCGCCCGTCGTAGACAATGTTTCCGAAAATCACTCCTGTGTCGGCAGACGAAACCTTGATGGTCACGGTTATCTTGTGGAATCCGTGGGGGCCGATGTTTGCCGTGGGAGGCTTGTCCACGACCTTCAAGTCGCCCAAAGTAGAAAACTCCACCGACAAGTTTCTCATGGTGGTGGTTGTTTGGTTGACCAACAACACATCCAAGGTCACGTCGAACTGGTGCACCTTGACAAACGCCTCGGCGTAGATGGGGTCGGAAAAGCCCGTCAACTGCAAGATCTTGTTCAACTTGGACGACAACTGCTCGGCTCGGGCCGGTTGGCTAACGGCCAACTCGGTTTCGTCTTCTTCTGCCTTGACGCCGTCGAGTTGTTCAAACTGCCGGAAAACAATGGCTTCGTCAACCTGCTCGGCATTGTTGTGGAAGTCTCTGGCCTCGGCGGTGGACTTTTTGAGCTGCTCGCAGTGGATCTGAGCTTTGAAAGCGTCTTTGGTGGCGTCCAAGAAACTCAGCGAGATCAAGGCGCTATCCTCGTCATCGGTCAAGAATTTGATGCAGGCCAAGATACGGTCGGCCGAGTCCTCGTCGATTTTCTTGGCCACCAACGGAGTCTGGCCCACGCGCAAGATGGAAACCATGATCAACAAGGCTTCTGCTTTGAGCGCGTTGACGAAGTTCGCCTTGGTTTCGAGTTGTTCCAAGCGCAACACGAGCTTCACTAACGTGGACGACAAGACTGCAGCAAGGTAGAAGTCGCCGGCCAAAAGCAACTTGCGGATGTGGTATAGCTCATCATCTTCGTGGTGGTTGTAGGATGACGTCAACGCGTTTTCTGTGGCATAGGTGCCATCAGGCAAAACCACAGGGCCGCTCTTGGCGTGTTCCTTTTCGTCCTTCTCGTCGGCCTTCTGCTCACTGGACAAAATGGGCACCTCACCGATGCTGGAGCGGAGGAATTTCCACAGCTCCTTGACCAGCGCTTCATCCTCGGAGTACTCTCCCAAAATCCACAACGCGCCCCGGAATACCTTACCAGACTTCACATCCGGCAAGCTTTGCACCAACTTGTGGATAATGGACACGCGCAAGTCAGGGAACTTTTCCACCACCTCCTTGACAAAGGTAATGACGTCAGAAGCAGCAGACGTGGAGAGGTCTCCAATGGACTCCAACAAAAGGTCAATGACGTTGGTGGCCACCTCTCCAAAGTCGATTGCAAGCTGGTGAATGGCACTGACCAATAGTTGCCTGTACTCTGAGTTTTTGTCGTCGCTGGCAGCGCTGGACTTCTGCAACTCCTTCTTCAACAACTTGACCACGTCCTCGACATTTCGGGACGAAATAAGCGACAACGACACGTCGAGGGCCTTGCGCCGCACATCGATGTCCTGCGTGGCCAAAACGCCCAAAACGTCCAAGGAAAGCGCCTGCAAGAGACCGGGGTGTCTGCGGTTGAGGTCGTGGATGCGGTCCAAGGTGATGATCTTCACGTTGTTGTCGGGCTCCTTGGAAGCCAACTCCACAAACTTCGACCCCGCCAAACGCACCGACTCCGACGACAGCGACAACACCGTCAACGTGACGGCCGCCTCGTAAACCACCACGTCCGAGGAGGTCTCCAAAATGCTGGTGATCAAGCTGGTGTACTGAGCCTTGAGAGCGGAGGAAACGTTGGCGTCCTTTCTGATAAACTCCACAAACGCCAATTGCAACAACAGGTCCAAGGTTTCAAGCGAGTGCACGTGCTGTTCGATGTAGGCCAACGAAGCCACGCGGTCCAAATCGGCCAAACACACAAACGCATTCCGGCGGCACACGGAATCGAACTCCTCCTCCAAAAAAAGCAGAATGGCCTGTGGCGCGTCCGGCGCCAAGTGCTCCGCTACCTTGTAGATGGAGTAGAGCGCAAACACGGCGTTTTTGCGGACGTAGGCGTGGCGATGGACCAAGCACTGGCGCACGTTGGGCACAAGTGTCTCCAACAACTCGGCCTCCTTCAACTTGCACAAGTAGCGCAACGTGTTTCCGCGGATGTACTCGTTGGGGTGCTGTAAGTCGTGCTGGATAGCATTGCACACAAGAATCATTTCGTGGCGCATCTTTCCCTGGTCGTCGTACTTGGGACACACTTCCCAGTAGAAGTAGAGCAATTTCTTCAACTCCTTGTTGCGCGAGGGCATGACGAAACGGATGATGTGCATCAACAACTCGGGCATGGCATCCCCGTTGAGAACGGACGTGATGATCTGCTTCATAGTGGCGATTTTGATTTCGTCCTTGGACTTCTCCAAGAGCGATTTCAACTCGCCCACCGACTTTTTGCCGGCCGTGTTGGGCTCATAGATGAGCGAGTACCCTGAATCCATGATGTGTGTTGTTGGGTGCGTGGACGTGAGTTTTTTGAACACCGCACGGTCACGTGCCCGGTCAGGTGCCCGCGCACGTGCCCGAGCACGTGACCCACGTCTCCGGCTCCAGACGTCTGCACAGCGGGTCTCTGGCGTTACGGGTGTTTTTATGTGTTGTTCAATAGTAATGCCGAGTGCTCATACTAGGCTACTGAGCTGAAGAGCCGAAATACTGGCATTTCCAATGGGTTTGAATCTGCTTCACCGTTGGAGTTGCGATTTCTTTGCCAATTTTGTCGAGCTTTAATTATTTTCTTCTCCCAGCTCTTTATTTTCTGACTCCTCTCCTGACCTCGTTTTCTTACTTCTCGTTCCTTCTCGTTCCTTCTCGTTCCTTCTCGTTCCTTCTCCTCCCTAGTCGAATGATGCATCCGGATTAGCAAGCACGAGGCGCGGCCCGTCTTCATCATCGGAACTCTCCGAGGCGCCGTTCATATTCGCATAATTGTCAGTGTCCAAGTTCTCCTCATCATACTTGTATCCACGATGCTGATAATAAATGTCCACCTTCCGGTTGTCGTTGATGCTGCCCACAGACTCCAACGAGCCCGTGCTCTCACGGCGCCCAGAAGCCTTGCTCAGCGGACTCGCTTCGTTTGTAGTGGAAATAGACACTAGTGTTCCTGCACGCTCCAAGGAATTGGCCCGGGACCCAAAAGCCAAGACTCCCGATGGAGTAGACGACTTGGAAGTCACGGGTGTGACTGGCTGGGTTGGCTTTGGCGGGCTGGCAAAGCGCGAGGCATCCTTGCTGGCTGTTTTGGAAGCAGTATCGCCAAAACGGGAGCTGGTGTCGCCGAACTTGGAGGCGGCGTCATTGAATTTGGAACTGGCGTCGCCGAACTTGGAAGCGGCGTCATTGAATTTGCTGTTGTCGCCGAAATCGTCCACTTCGGCCGCCAAGAGACGCGGCTGAAGGTGCCCGTGCTTCAACTCCACACCACTGGATTTGGCAGCCCGAGATCCCGACGAGAGAACATTGGCCCGGTTGTACCGCAGGCTGGATAGCTGCGCCATCACCCGCTTGTCCACCGGCTGAATGCCAATGGGCAACTTCCATTTTCCGGGGCCGGTCTCGTTGTATGAAGTTCCGGCGTTTCGCCGGATTGTATCCACGTACCTGGAGTGTTCGCCCTCTCCCGGGCGTAGATTGAAGGTCATTTTGAGCGTGGCAAGGTTCACGTGCTTGTTGGAGGTCGAGCTGAGAATGGAGCTGTTTGACAGCATGCGCTTGTGGAATTTGGGGGCACTGGACGGATAATTGTCGGAAAAACGCTGCGCCAGCACCATGGTTTTCTGGCTTCCGTGCCGAAAAGGCGTCTGTGAGTAGCAGCTGGAAGAGTCGAACTGATCCAACGCCTGAATGCCCTGGCCCAACGACTCCATTTCTGCGTCGAGCGATTCCGGCGCCACGTACGCTCTTGCGGGGCTGGGGGACATGAAAAGCGGCTCGGCGTCACTGCTGTAGGTGTCACTCCGGGAATGCAGGCTAGATTGGCACCGCTCAGCAGAGGGAAACTGCTCGGTAGACTGGAAGCGCTCAGCAGAGGGAAACTGCTCGGTAGGCTGGAAGCGCTCAGCAGAGGGAAACTGCTCGGTAGGCTGGAAGCGCTCAGCAGAGGGAAACTGCTCGGTAGACTGGAAGCGGTCGGTGGAGGAAAACCTCGTCGGTTGAATCTGCTTCGTGGGCTCGGACTGGCCAGACTCGCTCGGAAACTGCTCCGTGGATGGGAACTGTCCGCTGCTGGCGATGCTCTCTTTTTCGCCGTAAAAATAGGAGTCGTGCAGACTTTTGGTTGGGTCTCCGATAAACCCCCGGGCGTTGGATTCGTTGCTGTAGTTTGCCGAAAACGGATCGAGCATCGAAACTGAGCTGCCGTAGTTGTAGCCGTCGATAACACTGAGCGCGTTGTCATTGTCTTCATTGATGTCAGATCCGACGGCAGTCCCGGGAGAAAGCCGCACGGATGACGGCCAGTTGTGCCGCAGCGTGCTTGCACTGTCTTCATCGAACCCAAAAGAACCAGTGGGATTCGCTGCCGCTCTCGACTCCGCCGACACAGAATTCAAAAGCTCACGTGACGGCGACGGCATGCCCGGGCTTTTCGACTTGATTACCCCGGGCACGTGTCTGCGCGAGAGTCGGGGGGTTTGGGGCATCATTGTGTTGGTGTCCCTGGGGCCGACCAGATCCCGATCGGGAAACCGCAGCGAGTGGAGCTGGCGGAGCGGCGACCTATCCAGCGCCAGCAGGTCGTCTTGGTGGCGGGAAATGTCAAAGTCTTTCGGCGACTTGCGGATGTGGAGCGGGTGCTCCGGCAGATAGGGGCGCCGTTGTGCTGTGGATGTGAGCTCTAGAGTCGGCGACCCCATCATCTGGTCGATTTCCTGCTCCAAAGTGCCGATGATATCGCCAAATCCGCCGCTGAAGCCGCTGTTGCCCGCGGGCTCGGGCGTGAGCACACCCGATCTTCGGGATCGAGGTTCGTTTCTGTCCAGCACGTCGTGGCGGCTGGAACCACTATACCCGGTTTGGGCGCTTTTCTTCGGGGTGTTGCTGCTTTCGCTTGCGGGCCCGTCGGGATCGGAGGGCGGCGGCCGCCTAGCGGGCCGGGGGCTGGAAACTCGAGCGGGTTTGTCATTTGCTATGGAGGGATTGGACGTGTTGAGCTGTGGGTGAGAGAGCGGCCTGGGCTGCAAAGACGGCAGCTTTTTCTCTAGATGGTGGTGGGCGTCGGTGGAGTTGAATATGGACGAGATCCGTGCGCCAAAGCGGTGGGGCTTCTTCTCCTTGGACATGGCGGCGAGTTGGTTGGGTTTCTGTGCGTGTAGAGCAGGGGCGGTCACGTGCGCGCCACGCGCGCACCACGCGCGCGCCACGTGCGGTGCACGTGCGGTGCACGTGAGCACTGCAGATCGGGAACCGCCCGTCAGCGACCAGCGCCGCGCTTCTTCAGCAACATGGTCAAACCCAAAGGAGCACCCAAGAAAGCCGTCAAAGGCAAGACACCCAAACCTGCCAAGGTGCAGGAGCCCCCCAGAGACACGTCCATCAAAATCGCAGCCAACGCCGATCTCTACAAGCGAGCAGGCCACGTGGCGGACGTTGCCGTCGCCAAAGTGAGAGCCGCCTCGGTGGAAGGCGCCAAGATCTTCGACTTGTGTGAGCTCGGCGACAGGAGCATTTTGGAGGAGCTCCAGGGAGAAGACGAGGCGCTCAACGCAGGTATCGCCTTTCCCACGTGTGTCAACCCCAACAACATCCCCGCTCACTACTCGCCAGAAGGAGAAGGCGAGAAGAGCAACGTGGCGTTGCAAAAGGGCGATGTGGTGAACATCATGCTTGGTGCACAAATCGACGGATTCCCCGCCATCGTGGCGGAGACGTTGATTGTGGGCGAGAGCAAGGAGGCCCCCGAAAGCGGCAAGAACGGCGACTTGCTCCACGCCACGTGGAACGCCAGCGAAGCAGCCATCCGGCAGTTGAAGGTGGGCGGCAAAAACTGGGACATCACACGTGTGGTGGACGCCGTGGCCAAGGATTTCGAGGTGCTGGCGGTGCAGTCGATGTTGTCTCACAACATGGACCGTAACGTGATATACGGACCAAAGGAGATCATCATCAACCCCGCCAAGGAGCACAAGAGCTCCATGGACACGCACAAGTTTGCGGACCACGAGGTGTACGGGTTGGACATCTTGGTGTCGACCTCTGGCGACGGCAAGGTCAAGAGATCCAACTTCAGCACCACCATCTACAAGTTGACGGGCACCACGCACGACATGAAGTTGAAGACATCTCAAGAGGCATTGAAGGAGTTTAAGGAGAAGGTCAAGGGTCCGTTCCCCGCCAACGTGAAGAACTTCCTGGACCCCAGAAGAACCCGTCTCGGTTTGATCATGTGCTCCAAGCACAACGTGACCTTGGCCTACGACATCATGGAGGCCAAGGCCGCCGACCGCATTGCTCAGTTCTTCACTACGGTGGCCATCACCCCCGACGGCCTCGTCAAGTACACGAACCCAACATTCGACGGCTCGTTGTACACCACCGACAAGAAGGTGCAGGACGAGGCGTTGGCCAAGGAGATCGCCACACCCTTGTAATAAATAGGCATTGCGGCAATATATACTAGCACGCCTGGCGATGTAGAACACGAAGGAGATGTACGTGCCTCAGATCTGCCGCAGGTAGTAGCCCCGGAACGAGCGCCACGCAAGACGCCACTCCTTGTGCTGCAACTTGTTGGAAAACAAGTCGAAATCGTGGCGCTCGAGCCGCTCCAAGTACAACGCCGTCGGATACGCCACCATGAACGGAGTAAACACCACATCCGGCAAGCCGTGCCGCCACTTCCGGCTATTCTCCGAAAGCAAGCCGTCCCGGGGACGCAGCGCCACAAGCTCCGCCACAGAGGCACGGGTCTCCTGCAACTTGGCCCGCGCCGAGAGCAAGTGGTCGTTGGCAGCCACCGCCGTGTCAAACACCACGTTTTTGAGCCGGTCGAGGTTTTCGGCGCTGGCCTGCTCCTGGCCGCCACACATGCGCAAGAGCACCTCCTGCAGGAGCCCGTGCTTGGTCATGACGTCAATGGGCAACGTAACAAGGTTCTTCTGCGCGTAGTACTGGGTGCCCAAGATCATGGACCCCAAGGCACTGGCCTGACCAATGTGGGCGGCGATTTCCGTGATCTGGCCCTGGAGGCGCTGCAGGAGCTCCAACATGTGGATCACCGACGGCGAGATCTGCGGCAGGAGCAACGCCGCCTGCGTGGCGTAGTTCATCTGGGAGTACGTGCCCTCACCGTAGGCACCGATGGCGTCAATGGACGCAAACTGCTGCTTGTCCAAGAAGTCCCGCCGTGTCTGGAGGTACTGGTGGAAGTACCCGATGTCCAAGTTGATGCCGTTTCGGAGAGCGTCCCGAAGGAGGAACACGGTGGGCTCGCCTATGTCCGAGGACGAGTCCAGAAACGCCTTTTCAAGCATGTCGCTCCAGAACTTGAGTTTCATGGCCGCCGAGGAAACCCGGGCGTGCTGGGCCATCTGCAGGCCGTCGCTGATCTTGTTGACCTCGAGGGCAAACGCCCGGATGGCCAAGTAGGCGTTTCTGGCTGGTTCGGGCACGTACTGCGCTAGGAGGTACGCCAGCCGGTCGTTTTTTTCGAGGTTGGCGCTGACGTTTTCGGCGCTGTTGCAGAGCTGCTGCTGGTACAGGAGCCGCCGGGCGCTGGCCCGTGCTAGTTGGCGGAGCATGCTGCTGGGTGGCGGCGGCGGCGCGAAGTACGGCGGGCAGGGTCACGTGAATGGTCACGTGTATGATCACGTGACTGTGACTGATCACGTGAATGATCACGTTTCGATCACGTAACCGTATCGCTCACGTGCGCCGCACGTGACCGTGTCCCCTTCGCGCCGCCGCCGCCACCCAGCAGCATGCACATCCAGCCCCTAAACCCCCGCGTGTACTTCGACATCGAAATCGCCGGCAGGCCCGCCGGCCGTGTGGTGATGGAGTTGTACCAGGAAAAGGCGCCGGTGGCGGTGGCCAACTTCCTCGAGCTCCTCCCCCAATACAAAAACACCTACTTCCATCGCATCATCAAGAACTTCATGATCCAGGGCGGCGACATCACGTACGCCCAGGCAGACAGGTACAACGACAGCGAGGTCGGGTCGGGCGGGCATCCGCAAAACACCACATTTGGCAACGAAAACGCCGAGCTGGACGAGTTGCTGGGCTCGGCCTTTCTTTTGTGCATGGCCAACCTGGGCACCGCCAACTCCAACGGCGCCCAGTTCTTCGTCACGCTTTGTGCAAGCCCACATCTCCACGGCAAACACACGGTTTTCGGGCGGGTAACGCACGGCAAGGCGGTCGTCCGTGAGGTGGAGCGGGTCAAGACCACCGCCGAAAACGTGCCTGTGCAGCAGGAGCTTCCGGTGATTGCCGCCAGCGGCCGCTGGGAGGACGGCGACGCGGTTCCGGTGTACAACGCCAGCTACAGCCGCGTCGGCGGCGACATCTACGAGGAGTACCCCGACGATGACGGCACCATCCTCAGGAACAGCGACGACACGGCAGCGGTGTCGCGTTCGGTGTACAAGGCGGCGCAGGCAATCAAGGAGAGCGGCGGAATTCTCTTCAAAAGCGGCAACTTGCAGGAAAGCTTCTTCAAGTACCGCAAGTGCATGCGGTACGTCATGGAGTACATGCCGGACCCCGACCAGGAGCCCGACAACTTCCGGTTGTACACCGAGCTCAAGAAGAAAACCTACATGAACCTCTCGTTGGTGTGTCTCAAGATGCAGGACCTCCGCCGGTGCGTGGACTACTGCACGTACCTCTTGGACATGGAGCTTCTGGCGCCGGAGCGGGCCAAGACGCTCTACCGCTTGGGCACGTGCATGGCACGTGACAAGAAGTACCGGGAGGCCGTGGCCATCTTCACCGCTGCCCGCGAGCTCTCGCCCGACGCCGCCATTGCGCAGGACTTGGCCCGGGCGGAGGCGCTGCTCCAGCGGGCGAAGGACCAGGAGAAGGCCCGCTACGCCAAGTTCTTCCAGTGAGGAGGGTCACGTGGTGGACGGTATGTATGTAGTCAAGCAGCTGAATGGTTTCCTGATGAGTGTTTGGTTTTCTGATGAGCGTTTGGTTTCGTGATGAGCGTTTGGTTTCCTGATCAGTAGTTTGGCAGACTCCCATCCGAGGGGCACGGGTTCAGCGGCACGGGTTCAGCGGCACGGGTTCAGCGGTGCACGGGTTCAGCGGCGCGTATCAACACCACCACATGGATGCACAGCCGTTGAGCCAGGCCCAACGCGATTTCAATGAGCTATCGGTGGACGATAAACTCAGCCGTCTCAACGAGCTTGTCCAGCAATCGCAGGTTTACTCGCAGATCATATTGGAGAATATGATGGAGAAGGCGATGGAGAAGAAACGCGCTCAAAATCAGGAGCACGAGGAAGAGGGGGGGAGCGAAGGGAGCCAGGAGAAGGGGAGCCAGGGAGAGAGCGAAGGAGAGAGCGACGGAGAGAGCGACGGAGAGAGAGAAGGAGAGAGAGGACAGAGCGAAGGAGAGAGAGGACAGAGAGGACAGAGCGAAGGACAGAGAGGACAGAGAGCAAAAAAAAAAAGACAGCAAATCGTCACCAACCTCGTGGATGATCGGAGCCAACGGCAAAAGACAAAAAGCTCGGCGCCGCAAACGGAATCAAGCCAGCGCAACGAGGTGATTGTCATTTCCGACACGGAGTCTGACGAGGAACTCGTCCCCGTCCGGCGTTCTGCACGCCACTCCCGAAGCGAAGCAGAAACGGTGAAACGCCGAAAAAAGCATGGCGACGAAAGAAGCCAGCGCAGAGACAGAATGAGACAGCGCCGCTCACAGCAGAAAAAGGAGCAGCAGGGCCAGGCGGCGCAGTCCCACGCCCTGGAAAACACCCGAAACACTAAACGGGCGCTTGAAAACGCCCAGACCGCCCACAATCAACAGCAGCCGCCGCTTGTGTGTGGGTGCACCATGAAGGACTACCAGCTAGATGGGTTGGAGTGGCTTGTGACGCTCTACGAAAACGGGCTCAACGGGATTTTGGCAGATGAAATGGGCTTGGGCAAAACGCTCCAGTGCATTTCCCTTTTTGCCCACTTGATCGGGCACGGGCTACGGGGGCCCTATCTCGTGGTGGTTCCGCTTTCGACCGCCAACAACTGGGCGGCGGAATTTGCCCGGTTTGCGCCCGCTATCAAGGTCTTGGAGTACAAGGGAGACAAGCAGCAACGGCAGGCGTTGAAATTGCGGTCCAAGAAATTCAACGTGGTAATCACCACCTATGAGCTCTTTCTCCGGGACTCCCGGCGCTTCATGTCGATTTCGTGGAAATACTTGGCAGTGGACGAAGGACACCGGCTCAAGAACTTCCAGTCGGTGCTCATGCAAAGCCTCAAGAAGTTGAAGGCGGGAAACCGGCTTCTTCTCACCGGTACGCCGTTGCAGAACAACTTGAAGGAGCTCTGGTCGCTTCTCAACTTCATTCTCCCTGACATTTTCCACGACTTGGAGCTTTTCGAGCTGTGGTTCGATTTGGACGACTTTTTGGCCGGCACTAGCTACTCCACCGCAGAGGAACAGAGGGCCGTCAAGGAAAAGGTGCAGGCCGACTTGGTTCGGAATTTGCACGTGATCCTCAAGCCGTTCATGCTCCGGCGCCTCAAGTCTACGGCGATCAAGGACTTGCCGCCCAAAAAGGAGTACGTGTTGTTTGTTCCAATGACTCCGTTGCAGCGTCTTTTCACGCAGGCGGCCATGGACCTGAAGTTGTACGAGGTGGTGGTGGAGGCGCACACAAAGGAACTGCTCATGTACAGTCGCCCAGAGCTCTTTGCAACGGCCGGAGATTTGGAGCTAGTGGACTCGAGGCTCCGGCGCTCTGTGCAGGACGCGGCCAAGAAACGGGCCCGAACCACCCGGTACAGCGACGACGAGTTGCGGTTTTTCCTGGATGTGGACATCATTGACCGGCGCCTCAAGGACACCGACACCGAGTACACGGGGAGCTTGACCCGTGGCGAGAGACAGCGCTTATTGAACATGCACGAGAATGGCAAGCAAGGGGAAGAGGAGAAAGCAGGTGCAGTGGAAAACGCCAGCGACGCTCAAGTCTCTGATTCTCGAGCTAGCCCAGAAACAAGAACAGCTGTGCATGGCACGACACCACAATTTGGTGCATACGAAGATGGGGTCGCTGCAAGCAGTGAAGGTGTCTTCGGAAAGGCTTTGTTTGAGCCTACTGAAGAACAACCAGAGCAAGAAAGTCCCGAACCGACTCCCGAAAGTACCTGGGATGACAGCATATTCAATTCACCAGCAGAGGTCTCTGGAGCTGCGAATAGTGCTGAAACCCAGATCCACGAGGACTCAGACCAAGAAGAAGCTACCGATCTCCAACAGGAGGTGATTGAGATTTCAGACGAGGAAATGGATTTGCAACAGCAGAAAGAAAGCCGCATCGCGAGCCGTTTAGCCTTGGTCCAAAAAGACGCCCGACAACTTGCACTCAAAAGCATAGGCATGCAGCTCCGGAACATCTGTGGATCTCACTACCTCTACTACTACCCCTTTGAGATATCAGGTTGTGACGAGCAAATGCAGCGAAATGACACGAAGTTTCTGCAAAAGGTGGTGGAGCACAGCGGCAAGTTCCAGATGCTTCAGCAGCTATTGGACCGTTTACTCGCCAATGGCCACAAGGTGCTCATATTTTCCCAGTTCACCCGGATCTTGGACCTTATCAGCGCCATGCTCGGCTCACAGAGCATTTCCCATAGCATGCTTGACGGAAGTATGGGAAACGAGGCCAGAAACTCGGAAATCGACGACTTCAAGAAAATCGGGCTGGGGGCAAGCAGAGTGTTTTTGCTCACGACAAGAGCAGGCGGTCTTGGGCTCAATTTGGTGGAGGCAGATACCGTGATTCTCTTTGACAACGACTGGAACCCACAGATGGACTTACAGGCCATTGGACGAGTACACCGAATCGGGCAGACCAAGCCCGTGAAAGTGGTCCGGTTTGTTGTCCGGGACTCTGTGGAAGAGATTCTCATTCTCCGCAGTTTTGGAAAGCGTGCGCTTGAAAAGATGGTGATTCAGCTGAACAAGTTTCAAATTGCAGAAAAACTCCGGGCCGAAAACATCGATGTGCAAGAGATGAACATGTCGCATACCATACGTGAGTTTCAGCGGGCGTTGACGCTGCAGCGGGGAACAGATTTGGAAACGACATCTACCATGAACCAAGTTCTTTTGGGAGAAGCTGATAGTCACGTGGCACAGCTCTCGGAAGCTGTGGTTGCTGAGATATTGGACCGAAGCCCGGAGTGTTATTTGCGGGAGTCACGGGAATTCGAGAATATGACTACGATGGAGACGATTGAATGAGAGGGAGAGAGAAGAAGGAGAAGAAGGAGAAGGAGAAGAAGAAGGAGAAAGAGAAGAAGGGGAAACGGGGGAGAAAGAGAAGGAGAAGAAGGAGAAGAAGGAGAAGAAGGAGAAGGAGAAGAAGAAGGAGAAAGAGAAGAATGAGAAGAAAGAGAAGAAGGAGAAGAAGGAGAAGAAGGAGAAGAAGGAGAAGAAGGAGAAGAAGGAGAAGAAGGAGAAGAAGGAGAAGAAGGAGAAGAATGAGAAGAATGAGAAAAAGGAGAAAAAGGAGAAGAAAGAGAAGGAGAAGAAAGAGAAAGAGAAGAAAGCGAAGAATGAGAAGAGAAGCACTAACTGATCTATCCAAGTTCTAGGGACGCAGATTGGAATGTGAATCCCCCTCGATCTCACAGTTGCAAAACATCCTAATTAGCACCTTTCATGCGAGTCCTTGAATATTCCCAGCATTCACAAGATCAAAAAGACAAGCGGAATAAAGCTCAACTGGTGCAGATCAGAAGGCCAGACCGAGAATCCCCAAAAGCAAAACCCCAAAAGCAAAAGGCCGGAATGAAAAACCGTCAGTTGAGACATTGCACCAATCACCGACTCGTCCAATTATGAATTGCTTTCCCGGTGAACTCGGCTGTATCTACATGCAAGATGCTGCTTTTGCGTTGTGCACCTGCTAGGTATAAAAGACAGATGATGCGCCCGACACACGCACTGCAAATTTGCAACAACAACAGGCTCACATTTATCGCTATCGCCCTTGCTCCGCTTCGTGCCCTTTCGATCCTTTCTTACTCCAGATCCCGGCGTGCGCGCACCAATACCTGCAGCCCTAGCGCAATTTACCCCAGATCACAATCACAGCCATACAACATGAGGGCATTATTGGTGGCCGCCACCGTTTGTGCAATTCCTCCGTTTCTCCAGTTTCCGATGCAGTTGAGGGAATTCTTGCCGCTTGGCGACCAAAGACTGGGCGGTTTTGAGGAGGCCAAAGACCACAATCCCGAGCTACAAATCCAGCCACAAAGTCTCAAGCACACAAGCCTCGACTCCGAGCACGGCTCGCCCGAAAGCTTCACCGAGTGGACGTTGCGGCAATCTCGGTTTTGTTTCAGCCAGATTCTTCACAACATAGGTGGCCTGGCGGCCTTGCCGTCAGTTCCCGAAGGCGTCGTTTTGGCGTCGCCCCTGAAAGCTGATCCAGACTACTTTTACAACTGGGTCCGGGACTCTGCGCTCACAATCCGGCTGTTGGTTTACGAAATGAAGGATTCCGCTGATTTGAGCCTCAAGAACACCGTGGAGCAGTACATCTGGGTCAACTACCGCTTACAGCGGCTTCGCAACCGCAGCGGGGGTTTTGACGACCGCAGCGGGTTGGGCGAGCCCAAGTTCAACGCCGATATGTCCGTGTTTGAAGGAGCGTGGGGCCGGCCTCAATCGGACGGGCCTGCACTTCGCGTGCTGACCATTGCAAACTACTTGAATCTCTTGGCGCAAGTGGGCCAGGATTTTGGCCCGCGTCTCAATGGGCTGTTTGTCTACCTGCAGATATTACGGCCCGACCTCGAGTACGTTTTGGGCCACTGGCACGTGCCGCTGTTTGACCTCTGGGAGGAGGTGAATGGTATGCATTTTTTCACGGTGCTTGTGCACTTGCGGGCGGTTGGTGACGGGGTGCTTTTGGCGGAGCAATTCGGTGACACTGCCTTTTCCAGCCAGTTGAAACAGGCTTTCGGCGAGATTCTGGACTACATTGCATCTGCAGGCTTCCGTGGCCCGCTGCACATCGTGGAAACGCCGTCGTCGGAACGAAGCGGTCTTGACGCCGCCAGCCTCTTGGCGGCTCTTCACGCCCACAATATGGACTTTGGAGGTACGGAGTTGGTGCCCTACGATGTGGACGACGCTCACGTGCTCAATACCATTGCGGCCATGGTGCTGGTCATGAGGCGCTTGTACCCGATTAATGCAGGACTGGGGGTGGCGTTGGGCCGCTACCCGGAGGATGTGTACAACGGCGCCGGGACGTCCGAGGGCAATCCGTGGTTCATCTGTACTGCGTCTGCGGCCGAGGTGCTTTACCGGATGGTGTACAAGCAACGGGCGGAAAAGGCCGATATCCACGCGGCGAAAATGCAGCCGTTCATGAAGATGTTGGGCTTGGAGACAGTCCCGGTTCTTCGCCACGGCACGCCCGAATGGGGTCACTTTTTGGACTCGTGCTTGGCCATGGCAGACTCGTTTATACGCAGGATGCGCTTGCACATGGACGGCGAAGGCCACATGCTGGAGCAGTTCAACAAGTACACGGGGTTTATGCAGGGCGCACGGGACTTGACGTGGTCGTACTCGGCGTTCTACAACTGCATCCGGTGGCGCCGGGCGGCCCAGGCGGCCGCTGAGGTCTCCGACACGTGATTTGGTGGCACGTGATACCCCGGCACGTGATTTGGTGGCACGTGATTCCATGGCACGTGATACCCCGGCACGTGACGCTCAGCCACATGACTGAGAGTACTCGCAGCGTCTCCTCACTCCTCATGTCGACGTTGGTGGGTGCTGCTTTCCTACTTCACGCGGCGTACTCGTCCTACGAGCACCACCAGCTCCTCTCCACGGCCGTGCCCCGTGACATCGTGCTTGAGCTTCTCGTGGGCCTTGTTTTGATCAACTTTGGCGCCATCAAAGCGAATGCTCCTCGCCTCTCACTCAAAACCAACGATACCGTGAAGCCGTTGAAAAAGTACTTGCGTCCGATTGATGCCAGTAAGGCCACGGTGGCCATGCGTGATGTGGGGTATTCTGAGCACGAGTTTTTGGAGACCCGGGTGGATTTCTTGGATATCCGGGCCAAAAGGGCCGAGTACCTCGCCGCTCAGCTGAAGAGGGGGTTTTGAGTGTGCATGAAGATCGGCACGTGTCACTGGTCACGGGTTGGTCAGCCCATGGCCAGGTCAGCTGCTTGCTATTTATTGATGTGAATGTAATTCTGTTCTTTACCGATTCTGGTTATGTAATATTCTGTTCTTTACTGATTCTGGTTATGTAATATTCTCCTCTTTCTAATATTCTTTATACTGATTCTTCGTAATTACTCTTGCACTTTATGTGAAACCCGTGCACCGCAATATCTACAGCCTTGGTGTATTTGATCCCATCAAGTCTCACTTGAATATGGTCTATTGGATCTTCTTTTCGGCCTTCGCCTTCATGGTCTGCTCCCGCAGTTGCTTTCCCTTTGGCCCAGCCTCGGTGTCCAAGAAAAAGTCCCACCACCTGAAACTGGACGAGTAAGAGCCAACAAAATAGTGGTGGTGTTCATCATGATGGTCAGCTCCCGCCCAGAAAGGAAGGAAGTGGTGCAAGGACAAAGGAAACTCGTAGCCAGAGTGGGCGTCCACGGCCTGGAACAAGCGCAAGCAGATCCAAAGCGAAATGGTAAAAAGGTGCAAGTCTTGCGTGAAGTAGCACCAAACCATGGGGAGACCAACGGTTCCAATACCCAACAAGGCCACCTCTGCAGGATGGGCGTATTCAGCCGCCAATCCGAAAGGCGCAGCATAACGGTGGTGCTGCTTGTGGATGTACTTGTAGAAGGCGCCGTAGTGCAAGCCACGATGGAGCCAATAGTGCCAAGCGTCTTCCATGACGAAGAAAATAGCCAACTGGAAGAGAATTTTCTGCACTGAGGGGAAAGGGAGGTCGAAGGACATGCCGATTTTGGCCGAGATGGGATGAAAAAACCAAATGGGGAAAGCCTCCACCATGAAATGCGACGTCAACACAGACTTGAGGCACTCCCACTGCTCCTGGCTGCTTGGAACCTTCGAGTCTTGGATTTTGTATTTTTGGAAGTAGGGGATGCGGTCGATGATGGCCCAGGGAATGCACCGCCCAAAATACATGATCTCATGCATCAAGAAGAAAAACAACCCGGTGGCAAAGATGTCGTTGTCCATCCAGTAGTAGTATGCGCCCCACACCTTTTCCACGGAGTTGAGCGTGGGGATTGTGTCGAAGTTTCTGTACGCATCGGCGAAGGTGGTGCCGTTGGCGAACCCGGAGTAGTCGTGATAAACCGCACTGTGGTTAGTAGGAGTCCAGAGAGAACGTCAGGGGAAGTCTGATTTGCGTACGTGTCTGCCGTTTGAGCTCCAAGCTTCTGAATAGGGCATGACAGTGACGGGGGCGTCGACACAATTGTTTTGGACGCTGGTGCTTCAGTTGTGATTCAGACGCTCGACTTGAGCTTGGTTCGGATGTTCGACGATCCTTCTCGATTTGGGTGACATACCTGACCATGACGAGTATTTCGAAAGCGAGTGATGAGAAGCCGCTGTTATATATCGCTCGTTTACCCGCGCAGAAAAGTCGCAAAAGAAACGACGCGCGTTCGTATAGGATAAACGAGGACTTCCGCTGGCGTGCCTCGGACACCCGTGCACCACCACACCCGTGCACCACCACACCCGTGCACCACAAAATTCTGCATGGGAGCATGTGCCGTGCACCACAAAACCCTGCATGGGAGCATGAGCCGTGCACCACAAAATCCTGCATGGAGGCATGAGCCGTGAACAGGCGGTGTCTTCAGTTGCCGGATTTGGACTGAGGCACACCGGCTGCGATCCCGGCGGTGGGTTGGACGAGGGACGCTGGGCGCCCGAGCGGCATGCTCAGGCCGGAGCAAAGTCCGAACGTGTAGAAATTTCAGATGGGGTGGTCGGAGAAACCTAGAGAATTCCGCGCGTTTCATTTCCCAATGGAGTGCGAACCCCGACGGTTCCTGCACCTGCCGCACGTCTGCTGCGTGCCCCATCACTTCTTAAAAGCACCACATTGTTCACCCGATCCTCCTTCCTGGTTTCCACGCTACCGATTTGCATATAGTGGGCCGTTTCTTCTTGATCCTTTCCAGCCACCCTCCCGAAAGGTCTTGCGTCCAATAGTCTTGCTAGTTCCAGCCGCATGTCTGACGCCTCCACTGATTCTTTGGAGGACTCCAAACACTTCCACGAACCCCAATCCTTGCATGATGATCCTCACGAGGAAGGGTATCTCAAGAGCATTTACCGGACACTTTCCGGCGCCTCTGCCAAGCGAACACTCACCGGTGCCTCCGATGCCTTGAGCGTCAGAAACATCTATGGCGATATGGACAACAGCGACATCGAGTTGCAGAGGTCTCGGTCTCGGTCGGCGATCCTTGACTCGTTGCAGGAGAGAGTCCAGCGTTCCCTCTCCAAACAAGACGTCGAGAAGGAAGATGTGTTATCCCGACATTCAGAGAAGCTGGGCTCGCACGAAGAACTCCCTGGGGATTTCGTGCCCACCAAAGATCAAGGAGAGGAGTTCAAAGACGTTGACCCAGAGCTTGTAACCTGGGACGGACCAGACGACCCCAGCAACCCCCGGAATTGGTCGCGGAAGCAAAAGCTCTGGCAGACGGCCATCGTGTCCATATACACGTTGCTTTCGCCCATGTCGTCATCCATTTTGTCGCCCGCCATGCCAGAGATTTCCGCCAGCTTGGGAATCCAGAAGACTGTCATCGAATCGCTTTGTGTTTCCATCATGGTGTTGGCATGGGCGCTAGGGCCTTTGATCATCGCACCTTTGTCGGAATCAGACCGTGTGGGCAGAATGCCCGTGCTTAACATCTCCATTTGGATCACCGCCCTCTTCAACTTGTGCTGTGGCTTCGTCAAGACTCCTGCACAGCTCTGTGTGCTTCGTTTTCTTGGAGGCTTGGGAGGCTGTGCTCCTCTAAACGTGGGTGCAGGAACTTTGGCCGACTTGTGGTCCGATGAGCAGAGGCAATTGGCTCTTTCGGTGTACTCTTTGGGCCCAACCATGGGTCCCGTGCTTGCTCCTGTCATCAGCAGCTTCATCGTGACAGGAACCTCCTGGCACTGGTGCTTCTATGTCCTTGCCATATTCAACTTTTTTGTTGCTGTTGTTGGTGCAATCTTCTTCCGTGAAACCTATGCGCCTCGGATCTTGAAGAAGAAGGCATTGGCCTTAAGGAAGCAGACGGGCAACCAAAACTTGCACACCATCTATGAGATCGCTGATGGCGAGAGTTTTGCTAGCAAGCTTGCCACCACGGTGCTGAGACCCATTTTGCTTTTGACCGGACACCCCATGGTTTTCGGGCTTGGCTCATTCATGGCCTTCGTGTACGGTTTCATGTACTTGATGATTGTGACGTTCCCCACCGTCTATAAGAAGAGTTACGGCATGTCCACCAATATTGCCGGGCTAATGTACCTTCCTTTGGGAATTGGGTTCTTTCTAGGCACGGTTTTCTTCCAGTATGCCATTGCATATACCTATAAGTCTCTCACCCGCAAAAATGGCGGGGTGCCCAAACCGGAGTTCAGATTGCCATGGCTTTGTTCATGCGGCGTGGGAATTCCTTGTGGGCTCATCATATATGGATGGTCTGCCCAGAATAAGATCCACTGGATGGCGCCAGCTATGGGGCTGGCCATCTTTGGTTTTTTTGTTGTGGCCATGTTCCAGTGCACTCAGCTTTATCTTATTGACATGAACAACCGTTTCGCCGCCTCTTCGGTTGCAGCTGCTGCAGTTTTCAGATCGTTGTTTGGCTTTGCATTTCCACTATTCGCTCCCGCCATGTACGCCAGACTTGACTATGGCTGGGGAAACACGCTTTGTGCGCTCTTGGCGTTTGCATTGGGAGTTCCGTTCCCATTGTTTTGTGTCTTTTATGGTGAGAAGTTGAGACTCTGGGCCAATGCACGTTTCGAGAGGCGCCAGGCCAAGAAGGACGCCAAGAACTTGGAGAAGCTTCAGTTGAAGGAAGAGAAGAAGCTGGAGAAGGATGCGGTGGCTCACTAACACGGCCTAGGATATTGAAGCACCATGTCAAACATTCATTTCAGAATATCATTTCAGAATATCATTTCAGATCATCATTTCAGATCATTTCAGATCATTTCAGATCATTTCAGATCATCATTTCAGATCATTTCAGATCATTTCAGATCATCATTGTTGCCAGCCGAATTGCTGCTGGAGCACCATCTGCGCAAGGCCTTGCAGCTACAAGCTTGCAGGCCGGAAAAATGTTGTTGCAGAGCTGTGTGCAGGGTTAATGGTACACCATGGCCGTTCGTGGATCCACAGTGACGTATGCGGAAGACTTTGCCGGTCCCATTCCAGGCTGCTTTTTCATAGTGCACAATGCAGTTCATATCCGCCACGATAGTGTAAACCAGCGTATCACGTGAATCATTTGGCAAATCGCAGTAGTTTTGGACTCGCAGACCATCTCATGGCACATTCTTGCGATGACGTAGAATCGCACATTCTGCAGTCGCATCCTGCATACCGGCGCTAAACTGGCAGTACCTTGGTAATCGAGCGTGAGAAATCGATCATTCTCAGCTCGAGAATAATCCGAATCGCCTTGCACATTGCCTGGAACGGCGTCCCCGGGGAGATTGTAGCGAGCGCCGAGGTAGCCATGCGCATGTTGTATCACAAGCGGTGACTGTAAAACAGCAGTGGCGACCAATTAAGTTAGCAGAAATCAAGTGCTAACAAAAGAGTCTGCATTGCAGATCGTTGGTCCATTTCCATGCCACCGATAATGGCCTGCACAGAGCGAGCCCGGGGTTTGTGCAGGACGCCAATTTCTTTGACGTAACGAGGGCCTGCACGCGCACTCGCAAGCCCAAACTTCTGCAGCGCCTTCCGCCAACGGTAACTGCCACGTAGCTGCAGGTCGTTTCTTTTTCAGGTGTAGGGGTTTCTTTTGTTATGCACAAGCTCGCGCAGGCACTCCGAAAATAGGTCTGTGGGTCCGGCAGGTTCCCCTCAAATCGCCAGTCACGCCTTGTAATCACGACGCCCCACAAAACCGGCACGACCGCAAATTCACCGCATTTGTGGACACGGCGGGCAAAAACATCGGGGGCGTCGCCTTTAAATATATCTGCGTTTGTGACCACGTTTCATATTTAAAACAATGAACACTCCTTACACAAACACAATATAGAAGCGAGAATCAAAGAAGCGTATTTTCACTGTATCCAGCATCTCAGAAACAACTACTCCCCACAACACGTTTCCCGGTGGAATGAAATTGGCGGGCCCGAACCAATGGTGGAAGAATGGTCATTCTAGTTTCTTTTTCTGTCCTGCATCCGCGAGCCACGGGCGTCGCTCCGTCTAGGATCTTTTTTTTTCGGCGATGTTTACGCGCAGTGGGATGAATTGCTTTTTTCTTTTCTTATCCCAAATGCATCACCGCATCATGCTGCGCCAAGGCAGAATATATATATTCGCCCGCCCACCCTTCTTCGACGTTCAGATTTTTTAAATCCAAGACACTCACACACACTTTAAATCATGAACTTTTCATACGAGAACGTTGTCCCTAACTTCAGATTGGACGGAAGATTGGCTGTTATCACCGGCGGTTCCGGTGGTATGAGTTCTGTTCTTTCCAGAGCTCTTTTGGCCCAGGGCGCAGATGTTGCCCTTGTGGACATCAATTTGGAGAGAACCACTGCTGCCGCCAAGGAGGTGCTTGCCTGGGGCCAAGAAACCTTGAAGGGTGCCCACGAGTCCCCTGTCGGTAAGGTGTCTGCATGGTCCTGCAACATTGGTGACAGCGAGCACGTGGACTCCACTTTCGCCGAAATTAATGAGCACCACGGAAAGATCGCTGACTTGTTGATCAACACTGCTGGCTACGCCGAGAACTTCCCAGCTGAGCAGTATCCTGCCTCCAACGCAGAAGGAATCATGAGAGTCAATGCTCTTGGTGCATTCTTCGTGGCTCAATCGTTTGCCCGCGCCTTGATCCAGGCCAACTTGAAAGGTTCCATCATTTTGATCGGCTCCATGTCCGGAACCATTGTCAACGACCCTCAACCTCAGTGCATGTACAACATGGCCAAGGCTGGTGTGATCCACTTGGTCAGATCGTTGGCTTGTGAGTGGGCCAAGTACAACATCAGAGTGAACACCTTGTCCCCTGGCTACATCCTCACTCCATTGACCAGAAACGTCATTGCTGGTCACTCCGAGATGAAGGACGCTTGGGAGAGCAAGATCCCAATGCACAGAATGGCTGACCCTAAGGAGTTTGTGGGTTCTGTGTTGTACTTGGCTTCCGAGTCTGCATCTTCATACACCACTGGCCACAACTTGGTTGTTGACGGAGGCTACGAGTGTTGGTAGGTGTGAGTTGTGATACTGGCCACGGCACAGCCGTTTATAGATATGCCAGAATATAATTATAGATGACAAACTCCTATAATTATAGACTTTTACAAACATAATTATAGACTTACAAACTAATATAATTATAGATTTACAAACTTCGTAGCATCGGACGGATTTAGCCGGAGAGGCGTGCCTTTAGATTAGCCTTTGGCTAAATACTGATCAGCATACGAACGATAAGTGCTATATGCAGGTGTCGCCAAACTCCTGCACGCTGGTGCTGGTCTCCGCCAGCCGGTTGTATGCAGGAGTATCTTTATTTGCCTGGCATCAGGCGACGAAATCCAGGCGTTTTGGAGGCTCAATTCTCTCCCGCTGGAAATAACCGCAAGAAGAATACAGCCGGAAATAACTGCAAGAAGAATACAGCCGGAAATAACTGCAAGAAGAATACAGCCGGAAATAACCGCAAGATGAATACAGCCGGAAATAACCGCAAGATGAATACAGCCGGAAATAACAAGCATATTCGCCTTCGATGTATTCAGGATGCCTTGGAGAGGCGCTGACGGTAACTTTGAAGTCGGCACAGAAGATTTCCGAAACATCCGAGGAATTGCACCGATTCAGTATCCTCAAGTTTGTCGAAGCTAACTGCACCATCACAAAACCTGCAGCCAAGCCTCCCTTAGAGCAGCGGTGGGAAAAGCGATGGGAAAGAAACCTCTTCAAACACGGTATAGTCGCAATTCCGGCGGCGCTCCAGCATTCCCGAGTTCAAAGCACATGAGCTCTGTTGACTTCTTATTCCACCCGGGAACTCTCCCACACCTTCATCAAAGAGTCCTTGAAACACGCCACGTTGTAGTCCACAATGGCCAACAACTCATCCATATTTCCTATCTGCTCGTCCTCGTCATCGTTCCGTATCAAGCCCACAAGCGCCAAGCCTCGGATCATCTGCTTCAAGTAAATCACCAGCCCATTGGAAAGATGCGAGACCGATTTCATGCCGTCCTTGTGAGCGGCTCTTTCGGCATCCGCATACAAATCATCCAAATCAATGGTGATATCAATGAACTCCGCACAAACCTCGTAGGTTTGTATGTCCACGGGCGAGGAGTCCGTAGCCACGTAGATCTTGGAGTTGACATCAAACAAGAACACCTTGTCGATGGACGAGTGCGCCACCAAATTATCCAACATGTTCTCCAACGACGGCAACTCCGGCACGAGTTTTTGGACAATGCGAGAAAACGCCTCGTAGATGGAGTGGTCAAAGATGGAGGTGAGGTAGAACGAAACCTGCACGCCCTCCAAGCCCAAGTCCAAGAGCTCGTCGCCTGTACGCTGCATGATATCGCGCTGGGCATCGATACGGTAGTCCTCCAGGAGTCCGTCGATCTTGTGGATGAGCACCTCGATGTGGATCCGAGGATTAGCCTTGTATGCAAACTCGATGATGGTCAGGAGGTTGGTAAGGGCGTTGAGGTACTCGTCCTGCAGGTCGATCACGTAGACCAAGGCTCCGACACTGGAAAAAAGCCGCTCGCTGTCGTAGGAGGGCTCGAAGTAGTTGAGCTGGCCGGGTAACTCCATGACGGCCAAGTCAATGAGCGACGAAAACTGCTCTGTGGTGGGCTTGGATGTGGACTCGAGGTAGAGCGTATCTAGCGGCTGCATGTTGTGGAACACCACCTTGCAGATGGACAGCTTGCCGCTGCGGCGGAGTCCCATGAGAAGGATAGCCGCGTTTTCGCCCATATTGTGTGAGGCGTTGTGGCGGTTGCGGTGAGGAGTTGCGTTGGCGGGTGGGTTGGTGGTGTATCGCGCGCCCTGTGTGCAGGACGGGTCCGTACCGCGCACCCGTGCCTCCGTGCGGCGGTGATGTGGCGCGGCTCGGGCCTGGACTGCATACGGCGCCGCACCCGTACACCCGACAGTCCAGGGAAATGAAGGGCTGGTTTTTACGCGGACACCAGGATAGAAAGCGGTATGCACGGGTATTCAGAATATGAAAAGCGTCCAGAATCGGCTGGCCCAACCAGGAGCATCTTGCGGTCAGGCGGCACGTTCAGACATTGGCAAAAAGATTGCAGCACCACAATTTCACACATGGTCTCCCACTGCATTACTCACTGTGGCCCTAAGTGGCTTGACTAACGTTGATCGGACGGGAAACAGTATTTTCCACTTGGTATGGCCGCAACCGAAAGTGGTGGTTTTGACGGGGCTATACCAGTCTGTGCGCCAGTGACCCTCTCGTTCGTCGGCTGCTCCGCATACAGTACGCGCCGCTAGCGCAACAGCATCGGCATCTCCACCCGCTCGGCCGTCTCAATAATCCTGCTGCCATAGCTGCCGCATGCAGCAGCCTGCGTAAGCGAATGTTCCCTCCGGGGCCAGAGACTGTATACACGCACGGTTCCGTCATTGGCCGCCACCGTGACGGTGGTTTCGTCCGGAGCCACCAGCGCACTTAGCGCCCGAAGCGACTCACGTGATCGGGCCTCTGCCACGGGAACCGTGCCCGGATATGGATACACCGCTGCGATGACGTTGTCTTCCCCCGCCAGGTACCCGAAAGTCACCAAGATCTGCTTGACCTGCGTGCTCCAGAACACCGAAGTGATCTGCCTCTTTGTGTGGATTTTCTCGAGCAATTTGCCGGATCCTGTGTGCCAGTATCTCAAGTTGCGGTCGTTGCTACCGCCGCCGGTGGCTAGAAGACCCGGCGCCCAGGGGCAATACAGGATTCCCTTTACCGCCGACGTGTGCGGAAGCCTGCATTTGATCCAAGGCTTTGTGAGGTCGCTGATGTCCCAGACCACCGCAAGATTCTCGTTGGCGCCGGCCGCGACCTCTGTGCAGGACGCATTGATAGCAAACCCTAAAGTTAGTTAACGCTGACAAGTAGCACGTAGTGCCTCAAACATACCGCAGACTTGTTGGGTGAGCCCGTACAAGCGGGCGACCACGCTCAAGGATGCGTCTTGGGTAAACCGCATAATGGCTATTGTTCCGCAGGAATCGCCCACTAAGAAATGCGCTCCGTCGGGAAACCACTCAATGGTGCAGATCGGCGACGCACACACACGCGTGACACATAGGCGGGTATTGCTAACCGAGTAGATGGAAAGGACGCCATCTATGGAAGCAACTGCAAAGTGTCCCTGCCGTGAGCACAGAATACACAGTATCAGCAGCGAGCGATTAGACAAGACCGCAATATCCTGCACGATGCCCGAGCCGTTCCACCAATAAGCCTTCAGATCGATTGCAATGGCAATGGAATTTTTTGCCGGCGACCAAGACACCAAATTAAAGTAGAAGTTGTTGACAAGATTGTAGGCCACGAGATACTGGAGCTCCGTCAAATCCGCGGGTTTTTGCGTTTTGGCCCATGGTTTTGCAACCTGCTTGGGTAAGGGCGCAGCCCAGCAATCCCGGGCGAGCATTTCCATCAAGGTATTTGAGCGGTTGCGATGGCAAGTTCCTGGCAAAGGAGGCCTTCTTACGCGGCAGCATTGAGACGGTGCATCGGGTGCGTCTGCATTTGCAGCCACGCGCATCGAAAGTGGTTTGGCCAGGGGTACGAACCCACAGTTGTTTGGCCGCGGCTTGGGGTCGGCCCATTGCAATTTGTCAGTTGCCGGTGCCATAGCCCATCTCGGCTTTGGCCTCCAACTTGAATTGTACCGAAGCACCTGGGGCTGAAGACGTAATGCTACCGAAAGCTCGTTTTCACGATAAACTGGAAAAGCTGGCCTGTCAAGTTGGCTGCATGTTGCAGCAAAGGGTAGATCAAAGAAACTTGGGATCGGCGAACTTGCCTTTGCCTCTCCTCCTAAAAACAACGCCGCCACGTAGCAGTTGTTTGTGCAGGGAAGAATTCGATCGTCGTTGCAAAACATATAGCAATCCGAGAGCAAGGTGATTCAACTCTGAAACTAGTAAGTTCCGATCTCAACCGACAACTAGTAAGTTCCAATCTCAGCCGACAACTAGTAAGTTCCAATCTCAACCGACAACAAGTGGCTTACTCTAAGTTGTTTGGAGCGGCGGGGGTGATATCAAGTTGCTAGATCTGGGAAGTGGTATCTGACGAAGAGGGACTGGTGAATCTGGGAGTTTTGGTAATGGGGTAATCTCGTAGCAGCCTTGTGGATATTTAGCGACCTGGTAGCTCTGTAGTAGCTGTACTCTGTGGTAGCTCTGTAGTAGCTGTACTCTGCGGTAGCTCTGTAGTAGCTGTACTCTGTTGTAACTCCAACTCTGTAGTAGCTGTAACTCTGTAGGAACTCCAACTCTGTAGTAACTCTCTAGTAACTCCAACTCCGTAGTCACTCTGTACTAACTCTGTAGTAACTCCGTAGTAACTCTGTACTAACTCTGTACTAACTCTGTACTAACTCTGTACTAACTCTGTACTAACTTGTAGTATCTCCAGCTCTGTACTAACTTGTAGTAACTCCAACTCTGCAGCAGCTTGTAGTATCTCCAACTCTGTACTAACTTCTAGTATCTTTTCAGTGAATCTAAAACCTTGAGCAGCCGCTGCAGTAACTCTTCTCGCAATATCTTCTCGATACTTTGGTGTAGCTCTTGTGTCTCAGCTTCTCTTGCAGTAACTAGTATTAGTCGGAGAAATTTCTAGCAAATCTATGGTAGCTTCCAAACCCCGCTAGTGTTTAGCAGCCTCGTTCGTTAGCAGCAATTTAGTAACTCTTCAGTCAATCCTTGTAATTCTTGAATATTCTGTGATTCAGTAACCCTAGTAACGCCTTAGTATCTTGTTTTCTAGATTTGTGGATTCAATTCTTGATTCGCCAGAACTCTATGAACACCCCGTAACTAGCCTCTGTGGATGGCTGCTGTGCTCCGGCTTTGCGCCCACCGCCCTGCACACGGACTAGTATATCCTGCACATAGCTTAGTTCATCCCTGCACACAAACTAGCATATCCTGCATATAAACTAGTATACCCCTGCACACACCCACTCGCTCGTTGTCTTCAGCCGCCAGCGTCCCCGTCGCCATGGACCCCCTCGTGCCCTTCGCTGCGGTGTGTGCCACCGTCCTCCAAAAGGTGCACCTGCACATAGACAGCCCCTTCATCGACGAGCACTTCCATCTCCGCCAGTGTGCAGTCTTCTGCGCCCACGACTTCGGGTCCTGGGACCCCAAAATCACCACTCCGCCGGGGTTGTACGTGCTAGGCACAATCTACTCCCTCGTGCTCCGCGTGCTTGGCGCCGCCCACCCGTGCGGCCACACGGCGCTCCGCCTGCTCAACTTCGTGGGCGGCGTCCCCGTGCTATATGCAGTCCTCAGTCTTTTGCCCCTCTCCCGCCGCCTCAAGGTGAACGTGCTCAGCCTCCCGCTCTTGTTCACGTACAACTTCTTGTTCTACACCGACGTGTGGTCGACCGTTTTTGTGGTGGCCGCCTTGGTGCTGGTCTTGCGCTGGCCCAATGCCTGGGGTACTGCATCCAGCGCTCTTTTCGGCTTCCTCAGTCTCTGGTTCCGCCAAACAAACATTGTGTGGCTTGGCTTCGTGGCGGCGGTGTATGTGGACACGCTTCGGCAGCGGCGGCCGAAGGGCCCCGAGTCTGGCGGCCTTCTCGGCGATATTACCGCATTTGTCGCTACCGCCGCGGCCCACTGGCGCCTGCTTCTTCCCTTTGCCGCCAACGGCCTCGGCTTCTTGGCCTTCTTGAAGTGGAACGGCGGCATCACTTTTGGCGATAAGGAAAACCACCAGCTCTGCGTGCACGTTGTGCAGGTCTTCTATTGTGTGGTGTTCATGGCATTTTTCACCGTTCCGATTTGGCTCTCCCCCCGACTCCTCTCGCGGTACGCCCGCTTCTGCGGTGTCACCCTTGCACCGAAACCCCGGCTTCGGCCCCTCCGGATTCTTGCCCTTTTGGGCACTTACGCCGCAATCGCCTTCCTTGTCCGGCACTTTTCCGTGGTGCACCCCTTTCTTCTTGCCGACAACAGACACTACACGTTCTACATCTACCGCCGGCTCTTGAGCAAACCCTGGTCCATCTACGTGGTCACGCCTGTATATCACATGTGCACGTGGCTCGTAGCCCACCTTCTATGCAGTGCGCGGTCCGGGCGCCTGCTTTCGCCAATTACCGCCGTGGCCTTCTGTGCCTGCATGGCCGCCACCCTCGTGCCGTCGCCGCTCTTTGAGCCGCGCTACTTCATTGTGCCGTTGGTGTTGTTCCGGATGTTTATTGTTCCTGCAGACAACGCGGCCCGCCGCATACTGGCCGAGTTCACCTGGTACACCTCCATCAACGTCATTTTCTTCGTCATCTTCTTCAATTATGAGTTCACGTGGTCCTCGCAGGAGGGCGTGCAGCGGATCATATGGTAATGACAATGCTTGAATTAGCCGATGACTGATGGCACCTTTTTCTCCATCGCTGTGCACGAGGAACTGAATTTCCGGCTTGGCAGGCATCGCGTGGAATTTCGGCCATTAACTAGTCTTAGCCCGACACATTGCAACGCTGTCCATTGTGAATATCCCGCTAACATGGCCCCAATCCCGCGTAAATATCCAAGCTAGCAATCCCTAGTCTCCAAACGTTAAAGGCGGGATTACCACCGCACCACTAGAAATTCGATTTCACTGCAGCTCTCTCGTCGGGTGCAAGGTCAATTTTGTTCAAGTTCTGTGCAATAAGCGAGTCGGTAGTGTTTCCAACCGCCGGAACACGGTAGGAATGGCGGTCGGCCACCTGCCGAAGAAGTGCCTTTGTTTCGGGCTTTTCGGCCTCTTCGGGCGCCAAGGACTGCATCCAGTGCTCAATCACCCGGTCCCTGAGAATATCGAGGTAGGGTGTCTCTTTCTTGGTCACGTGGTCCATGTACACAAGCTCGGTGTCCACTCCGCTGATCATGTCTTCGTCGTCACTGGAGCTGCGAAGATCCCAGTTCCCCTTTTCGAGGTCATTGGCGAAAAGAAGTAGGAAATCGCCGAAATTGTCAGCTATGCGGAACTTGGTGTCGAAATCCCGCCCAAAAAGAATCACCTGCCCGGAGACGGCGTTGGGAATGTTCTTGGCGTCGGCGGTTCCCGGGGACAAGTCGATTCCAATGTAGTTGCCGGCGCCGTCCGTTATTATAGGAATCCACATGGAATGGGCGTAACTTGCAAGAATTGAGCCGGGCGGCACGCAATTTTGCTCGGGAAAACGCAGCTTTTGGCGCGTGAAGCCGGCGGCGGCTCCCAAATCCCCCGGAAGTTCGGGCTGGCGGTGAATGCCCAAGTCTCCGTCCATATCCGAACCGGTGGCTGCAGCCGCGGATTCTTGGCCTGTAGCGGACTGTTGTGCTCCGGAAGACACGGTTCCGTTCGCCGCGTTGGGTTTGTTGTCCCTCTGCTTAATGGAACGGTGCACATTCCGCCAACTCTCCGTCAGCACCGCCACCTCGTCAATGGGCAAGAGCCGAAGCCCAAAAAACAAGCCACAGGCGCCGTTGTCATTATAGGTGTTTTGGCCGTCGGTGAGGCGGAAAAACTCGCTCACCGAAGCAGGAAATGTGCAGCCAAGATCCTTTTCCAACTCATTGATATCGGATTCCGTGCACGCTGCCAGCAACGAGTTGTTGAGATCTTCCAGATGACTGTGGAGCCATTTCTTAATGTGGCGCCATGCGAGGCGTGTTTCATGAACGCCTTCGTTTTCTGCAAGGACTCTTGTGAGGGATACTGACGAGTCGTTGGCGTTGCTAGCACCTAGAAGGGACGTGTGGGCATCGGGTTTGTTGACGCGGTTGAACGACTTGCGCGAGTCGAAATCGGAGTATTTGTCTGTGGCACTGAGAGAATAGAAGAACTCCTTGATTTGCTTGGAAATGGCCATGAGGACTTGTGTTGCGGAGTGGCCGGAGTTGCAGCGCGTTTCGCGCCGGCACCCGTGCACCCGTGCACCACCGCGCGACGACACCCGTGCACCGCAGCATCACAGCGCATTCTACAAATATGCCCCGGGCATGAAGTGCTGGGTCTATAGGCAAGACAAAACACGATAAACCGGGAAATTTATCTGGAAAGGCCAAAACTAACAATCGTAAAAAGAAAAAAGGGCACTTCTATGGCTGACCCGCCGGAACCCCAGCAGGCCCAGAAGTGCCCAAGGGGGCGTGCAGCGGCTCTGGTGGCAAACAGAAATAGCCAGAACGGTAACCCCTGGTTCCCACCGACAAAGTCACGAGCCGTGCACTGGGTGTTTCATTTTAGCACGATTCGTTGGTAATCAAATTGATGGCGCATGAGGAGGTGCGATGGTCGCCCTATATACTTTTTCGCAGGGCGGGTAACTGCGGTGCACGGGTTCCCAGACAATTTGCCCCAAACAGCCGCCCCAAAAATCTGCCCACGATCTGGCGACATGATCAGATAGTCAGGTTTCAGCAAATCACGGCAGTGTGTCACGGCGAGACTCCTGAAACCCTGAAGCGTACGAAGCGCCAAAACAGATTCTTGTCCTGATCTCCCTGGCCCAATCTCCAGAAATCGCTAGGTTACCACAGCACTTCCGGGGTTTATTTTCTCTTCTTAGTATTGATGAAACACACGAGGAACTTGGTGGGGCTGTACTGAAAGTGATGGAAAAATGAAGGGGTTGCAAAATCTTGGGGGCGCGGGCTGTATTTATGTTGGCCGTCAGAATTGCAGCCATGCGGTCCCCGCCGCCCCTGAAAATATAAAAAGCCCACATTTTCCTCACAACCTCTCTAACAGATGAAAATTTTACAAGAGGGTCAGAAGATTTTCAGGTGTGAAGGACTCAATCTTGACTGCAATAAAAATGACACCCAGGCAGAAACACCAGACAAAAGCCACCATATGGGCATATACCAAGCAAACCGGAACTAAATGCAGCTGGATTTGACTGAAACGGATTTCTGAAGGCTTCTGATGAAAGCACTGAGCAAAAACCGGAGACCATTCACATACTTGGGACCATCAATACTGGGACCATCAATACTGGGACCATCAATACTGGGACCATCAATACTGGGACCATCAATACTGGGACCATCAATACTGGGACCATCACATATTGGGGACCATGAGCATAACTACTGGGAGCCGTGAACATCATTACTGGAGACCATCCTGTACTGTTCCAAGAGAAATTCCCCACCACTTGTCCAATACTTGAAATTCCATCATTCCATTGACACTACGCTTTGGGGCACGGCTGGGAAATGTTCTTCTCCGAAACTCTTCTACCTCACCAATCAACCCAGTGAGTCATGAAACACTCTTACATCAGAGTTCCGTCAAGCAGGCCTTGGTTTCGTGTTAGCAATTGGCAGCAGTTTACCCCTCGATACGCCACAGCAGTGTGCCAAAAAGCTCCCTTTTCCAGCAATCCCTGATAACTATAGCCAATATTGATGACGTGTATGCTAATTCATGAAAGGCGCTGCGTGGGACCCTGGCTGGCATAGAAAACCGCGCGCACGTGATATTGCTTTGTTCTTTGCTGCATTGGGCCACCCCTCTTTCCACGCATAGCAAACCGGTGCATTCACACGTGCTGTATACAGCGCCAGCACCGCAGTCTTTATTGCTTCGGATCAATCCACATCTTTTCACCACACCCACCATGGCCTTTCTCTCCAAGCTCAGATTCTATGTCGTGACCCTTGTGGCCTTCTACTCCGCTTACTTGTTCTCCTACAAGTGCCATCAAAAGACGCTTTTGGAGCACTTGACCCACCCCGACTCCGGCAAGTTTTTGAACCATCCATTTGCCGCCCAGCACGACCAATTGTGTGATGCTTTGAACTTGGGCTCCAACTATGTCAGCCCCTACGTCAACAAAGCTGTTTCTTTCTTGGACGAACATGTGCACTCGCACCCCACTTTCAAGAAGTACCAGGTCGGCACCCACTTGGACAACTCCAAGTCGTTCTACGCCAAAAACGTGGCACCTTACGTGCACAAGGTCTGGCAATACGTGGAGGTTGCTGAGTACCACGTTGCTGTCAAGTTGTCGGAATTGACCGGTCATGCCCAACACCACTATAAGGCAACTGTTGCTCCCATGGCTGGCGACTTGCTGAGCACCATTTCCGAGCACTTGAAAAACACCGTGGTGCCTAAGGCCGGCGAGATCAAGGATCAGGTTGTTGGCTCCGTTGCTGATACCTACAACAACTTGCCCAACGCTGAGGAAGTCAAGAAATCGATTGCTAACAACATTCCTAGTGCTGACGAGGTCAAGAAGTCTGCAGGCAACGCCCAGGAAGTTATTGCTGAGCAATACGGGGCGGCCAAGGAGTCTGTGGAGTCGCTCGCTGACCAAGTCAAGGCCAAGGTCGAGTAACTGATGGTGTGGCCGTTTACATTTTCCTAGCTCTTGTTATAAGCGCCAGGGTTATCCGAGGTGTTTGTATCCGAGGCACCTGAGTGTCGAGATAATATACAAGCACGGGCTTTATTTCACGGAAACCACGTACCCCATGGCCCTGGTTGTGTGCAGTACCGGGTGTTCCCACCACTCTTCGCGACTGCACATAATACAGTACGTTCTGTAGCACTTCCGTTGTCAGGGATTCAACTTTTGCTTCTACAGCTATAGATTTGCGGTAGCGTTTGCAGCTACTGAATTAGGCATTCTTTACTCTTGCTTCTGCTGTTTCTCTGTCTTCTCCGGTTTCTCTGTCTTCTCCTGCTTCCCTCCCTTCTCCTGCTTCTCTCCCTTCTCCTGCTTCCCTCCCCTCTCCTGACTCTCTCCCTTCTCCTGCATCTTTTTGCTCCCCTGGCTTCTCCAATTCAACTTCCAACTTTGGTTTTGTCTGCCCGAAGTTGCTCTCTGTGCCGGATTCAAAATGCTTTCTCGTGGCTTCCTTTGAAATAGAGCCTTTTTCTCCAACCCCATCTCCCATACTTTCATTTCTTTCTTCACCTGCAAGTTTGTTTGCAAGCTCCTCCTCCTCATGCGCCTTGGCAGCTCTCTCCTCCGCTAACTTCTTCATCTGCACATTCAAACCCTCCCGCTGCTGGTAGGCAACATTGGCCTTGGCACGCATCAACTTCATGTACTCATCATTGTCCTTCAACAAAAAGATCACGTGGAAGTTCATTTTTTGGATGAAAGAAGCCCAGTTTTCGAGGCCCTGCGGGACCGTGGCCCGGGGATTGAGCCGGTACGTCTCGGCCTCGCTGAAAATCCTGTCGCGTAGCTTGAAAATCGACTCTTTGACGCCGTGGAACTCTTTCCAAGCGGCCCAGCTCCATTTGTCGTCGAATCCTGCATCCAACTGCAACGTCTGAAGCAAGACGGTGAGTCGGGCATTGAAGTCCGAAATCACCGTGTCTGCAAACGACTCGAGAACATCCACCGTCACCTGCGCCACCTCAAAGTACTCCTTCATAACATCGGCGTGTCCTGCATTCAAGTGGGATTCCACGATGCTCATCTGGGTTTCAGTTTCATTGTAGCATTCTTCGATTCCGCTCCGCATAGCCTGCCGGTCGACTTCCGGGTGGTCGATAGGCTCCCCAGACGTCCGGATGTGCTCGGAGTCTTTGTCGATCAACGAAATCAACTCGTTCATATGCTTGTACTGCATATAGTTCTGCTGCTGCAACGCCGTGAAGTTCTTTGAGATGGCCTCGGTGAGCTCCGCCACTTTCTGTTCCAAAAAGGGACTGAAGTCGCTTTCGAGACTGGCGCTTGTCAAATCCAAGAAACTGTGCACCCGTTCCTTCCAGGAACTCAACTCTTCTTCAAGCTGCGTGCGTGCACGGACAGCCACTGTGTCGGAGTCTGACACGGCCTTGAGAGCGTCTGAGTCGAGGCTGTCCAGGGTGACTGTTTTGGTGATTGTTTGAGTCAAAGTGACTTCCGAATTGGGCACGTTCTCTTCCGAATTGGGCGCCTGCTCTTCCGACTCGGGCACCTGCTCTTCCAGAACAGGAGCGTCCTGCAGAGCAGGCGCCGCTGGGTCGGGAATGCCGGATGCAGGCAGCGCTTCGCTCACATTGTCCAAAATATCCTGCACTTGGGACATACGGCTGCGCTGCTCGAACTCGCCGAGCCCACGTGTCTTGTTCAAATTGACAAACTGGGCAATTTCCAGAAGAACAAACTCAGTTTTTTCCTGCAACGCCAAGTGGGACGCCGTCAGCTGAAACCGCTGCAACACATCAAACGCGTACTGCACATAAGACACCGCTATGAGCCTCTCCCCAGTATGGCGCCACACGAACGCCGTCATCCGGCGGAGCGCAGGAGCCACGTAGACAGCGTAGCCATGTGCAGTATGAGCCTTCGACCATTGCCAAAAGAGATACAGTCTAAGCGCCACAAACTGCGCCGACGAATCCACAACGCCCTCCAACCGGTGTGCGTACTGCAGACAGTAGTAATCCACCATGGGGCCCATAGAGCCCGTGTACCAGGCCCAGCATTTGGCCCAGGCCCAATGGACACCGGGGACTATATGCAGAGCGACGTTTTGGATCGCCGCAGACTCCCAATGCTTAAACACAGCCCAGGTGGTGCGTGCGTGATACAGAAGCATGTACTCTGCATCCAAAGACGCCCACTTCGCCGAAATTTCGCCAAAAACCGGAGCCACCACCGGCACCACCACCTCCGACACCCTCAGACTGACCTGCCACTCTTGGTCGGCGGCAAGAACGCGTGTAGTGGCCTCGTTCCAGAGCGGCGCAAAATACACATTGTATGGGGTGCAAATGGACAGCGACAACGGGGACTTCGCAGATGGACACTCCTGTATGGCAACATGTGCCAAATAAGGAAGCACGACGAAAAAAAACAAGCGCCGGAGCAACAGCTTCAGTTTCATGGCTGTGTTGGGAGAGAGATTTCTTGTTGGAAGGAACAAAGATGGCGCGCGTGGTGCACGGGTGTGTGAACGGGCCGGTGAATTGTGGAAACCTTGTGAACTGTGAATATCTTGTGAATTATTTCAAATTGCGCTTGTGAGCTGCTGCCAATAGAGAAGAAAATACTCTTTTGGGTCATCCACAAATCTCTCACTCCCTGCACACTGCTCAGGCCAATGCCCGGCATTTGCAACTCTCCATGCACGCGCCAGTTTCGCGCATTTTGAGAAGTCATCTCACCCAACACCTCATGTTCCTGTCGTCCCACATAGCCGCCACCGGTGCCATTGGCTTTGCCATTGGCCTCCTCCCTGGCATCATTGGCTCAGTCATAGCTTACAATCTGTGCAAGCCCGAAACAGGGCCCAAAACTGCGCAAATCGCGGGAAAAAACGACCCCGAGTCCGAATCCGAGTCCGAAAGCGATGAAGACATCGATATCGACTCCACAGCTCTCAACGATATTCCTGGCGAGGTCCGCATGTCGCTCATTGTTCGTCAAGACCTCAAAATGGGGAAGGGAAAAGCTGCAGCTCAGTGCTCCCATGCCACTTTGGCGCTCTACAAAAAGATGGCCAATTCCAGCCTGCCTGCCTATAATCCTACCATGTTGCGCCGGTGGGAGTGGGGAAATGGACAGGCTAAGATCACCTTGCAGGTTCCCCTGCAGGACGACATGGATATGATGTATGCACAGGCAATGGAATACGGCGTGAACTGCTACATCGTGCATGACGCCGGCCGGACGCAGATTGAGGCGGGCAGCGCCACGGTGCTTGGGCTCGGCCCGGCACCAAAGCCGGTTTTGGACAAAATCACTCTGCACTTGAAGTTGTATTGAGCCGGGACTGCACATAAGCATCACGTGACACCAGGATCTCGCCTCTTCGACACCCGCCCGTTCTCCACTTGGCGGAAGTGGCGCTGACTCTCTGGGGGCTTACTGAAATGCACTTTCTCATTTCAGCACAGGGCCCGGCGGTTTGGCGGAGATACGTGTTGGGTGCCCCCGGAACTAGTGCGTGTATGCACTACCAGCACAGCATACCACTTCCTGTGATGGGTGAACGGCACTTTGTGAGTTGAATTTTTGTATACCTCAAGAGCAGCATTATCACCATTCAGCATTATACGGCACGCCAGTACTACAATTTTTTGTTAGGGACATTACACAGTCCCAAGCCAGCAGGTTTGCAGATCACGAGTCGGGCCAGCTATCGGCTACCAATTCAGGTATCAGAGACCTCCTTATGCTCGTATAGTTTTGGAACACCTCGGTCCGCTTATATGCAGGAGCACATTTCCGGCGACGTTGTTCCAAGACAGAATGGTTGACTCGGGCTTTCTGCGGTTTTGGTGTGGATACGAAAGAATTGTGAATACCTCTATGCCACTTTTAGGGATGTACGGGCTGGTGCTACTTATATTGCAGTCACGTGAGCTCAGTTCCGAGGTGCCGGTCTGGACCTATGTTACAGTCACGTGAGCTCAGTTCCGAGGGTACCTATATTACAGTCACGTGACCGCAGTTCCGAGGTGCCGGGCTGGTGCACGCCATAGACCTGTGACGGGGTTGGCCAAGCCCAGGCTGCTTCGGAGCTTGCAAACCTGCTCGCTAACACAGAAAGCTTCATTTTTTTTGGCGGATTTTGACGGTTTGAACGGCCCCTCTCAATAGGTCGGAACTGGATATAGAGCCCGGAACTGGCCGAGTCACGTGTCCTCCCTCGGATTACAGGACATTCTGGTACGCCCACTGTTCAGGGTCCGATTCCGGCTCTAGGCCCCCTCAGCAATGATTCAATCGGTTATTCTTGAAACAAATCGCAAAGGGAATGGTCACGTGATCCCATATCAGCTAGCGTCCGAACCCCAAATTTCAAACCACATTTTTGACTGAATGTTCTGATATTTTCTACTATGACTATTTTCATTTCTACGTTCATTCCATAGTTTCTACTCCTCTTTATTTCTACTTATTTCTACTATAACCTACATTCTTTCTAGTTTAATTTGTTTGATACGTTCCATCTTTTTTACATTTGTTTCCTTCTATTTCTACTTTGACTCTACTGTTTTTTCGTCGAATACTTTCTGTTTTGTTTTTCCTCTTGCACTACTTCTTTTCCGCTTTTTTCTACCTTCTACTGCCGTCTTTCGGCTGCGACGCCCGAGTCTGGGACCATGGCCCAATATGACGTGCACACAACAGTATGGGACTGCACACAACAGTATGGGACTGCACACACCACCTTGAACAGAGCTTGAACAAACTCAGTGCTTTACAGAAAACTCCAAGTCCAGTTTCAAACCGAAAAGCGGTTGGGGAACTCGACCTCTTGCCCTTGTCGTGAGAAAATCGAAGTGGTGGCGTCCTCCAGCTTTTGAAATGCTGATTTTAGAGAATCGGTGTCTTTGAACGCAATTGAGGCGACCCTTGGTATGGAATCAAACATTGATACCCCATGTGTTGCATTTGGCAAGAAACTGGGCAAAAGTAGTCCGGGTCCTGCATACAGCCCGGCTGCAACCCATTGCCAGAACCAACACCGTCCTCCAGGGAGATAGACAAGCGGGTGTGTACAGTCTTGGATTTGACTGTTACCGGTACACACTATTTTATTTCCACCATTTTATTCCACTATTTTATTTTCACTATTTTATTTCCACCATTTTTTATTTCCACTATTTCATTTCCACTATTTCATTTCTACTATTTTATTTCCACTATTTTGTTTCTACTATTTTTTATTTCTACTATGACTTCTACTATTAATTCTATTATGACTTCTACTATTAATTCTACTTTTTTGAAATTATTTTTTTATCTAATTCTACTATTACTTTCAGGGACCCTGTGCGGCCAGGACCGATGCGGCCCGACTGACCCGGATAAGCCCCAGAACCCATGCACCTTCCCCGGTTTTGCCGTCATCGCTAAGCTTTGTGTATGGCAGTTTACCCTCGGAACTGCCAGTGTGGTAGTGCATATACGCACCAGATCTGCCAGGCGGCACATTTCACCGCCAAACCTCGTGATTCTTCCGTGAAGCACGGAGCAGCTTCTCCCAACAACCCCTGTCTCACTTGCAAAATTTCGACCCTAGTTCGGTCATTTTGCAGAAGGGGACGGGAGGGGGATATAATCGGAGGTACGGGTGTGTGCTTTTCCGAGGGCATGCCGCGACAGTTCCGAGGGTCGAATATGCAGGTTTCACTTTTTTAGCTGCAAAATCATCGTGGACTCTGTGACACGGCTGAGGGACTGTATATAGTGCGGGACGAGTCCACATTCTGCCACATTACAAATTACACTATGTACGACTGCTTGCGCCGCCTGGAAGCGAGTCACGTGACCGGGGTTCGAAGCCTTGACTTCGTCCCTTTTCCTCGGATAGTCCGGTCACCCATAAACGCACCTTGAACGTGTCTAGCCACTTTGGAACCTGGAAAGTATATAATTTTATTTCGCCTCTCCTTCTACTTTATTTCCTTCTTTCCTTATTTCTATAATTCTTATTCTTATTCTTATTCTTATTCTTATTCTTATTCTTATTCTTATTCTTATTCTTATTCTTATTCTTATTCTTATTCTTATTCTATTTCTTATTCTTATCCTTATTCTTATTCTTATTCTTATTCTTATTCTTACTCTTATTCTTATTCTTATTCTTATTCTTATTCTATTTCTTATTCTTATCCTTATTCTTATTCTTATTCTTATTCTTATTCTTATTCTTATTCTTATTCTTATTCTTATTCTTATTCTTATTCTTATTCTTATTCTTATTCTTTATTTCCTTCTTACCGATACCTCTCCCTTTATTCCTATTCACTGCTCTACACTTGGTGTCTACAAATTCAGCTACTGACTGTCTTGATGCTTAAACATTGAAACCTGTGATACTGCATGTATTCACTACTTGTTTCATGAACTACGAATGGGAGTCCACGTTCAGAATCAACAAGAGAAGCGAGTTTCCGTGCTGGCGGTGACTTCGCTGAAACAATGTGAAATAGTCCATCCAGTTTCAGTCACTTGTTCTATATTCGGAGCCGTCTAACTATAAGAGTCAGAGCAAACGCACTGGAACTGAATTCGTCATTATGTATCATGGCCCATCAAAATATCACGGTCCTGCATACAGCATCAGCCTCCAACGGTCGGGCGGCAGGCCACACAAGCCAAAGCAGGAGCCATAGCGAGCCAACGGCTACCAGCGACCGCAAACTCTTTTCGCCAGCAGTTTCCCGGAGTGGGCACCAGTGAGGTTCTGGCAATTCTGAGCGCAGAAACAAGCAGGATTCCCGATTGCCGAACGATCGCCGGGGCCTTCGTCGCCGTTTCGGGAATTAGCCCGAGACGCAGCCACCCAGTTGGGCTGGGTGCAGGAACTCGCCGTACCGGCGGGCCTTCGGGTTTGAGAGCTGCCCGACCGCTTGATTCACGGCCGAGACCACCCAAGTTGGAATGGCAGAGATGCCATGCAGCATTCAGTCGAATTTGGCCCGGATCCCCTCCCTCGAAAGAGGATTCACCGCAGAACTGGCCCGCCGCTTCCGGGCACCCCGCAGCGTGATGGCATCGTCCACATCCAACAAAACACCCAGCTCGTCATCGTCCTCAGACTCCATGCCACCAATGACAGAATCCACGTCGTCATAGAAATCATCCTCATCAAGCCCTAGAGACGAGCGTCGCCGGGCGGCGCCCCGGGACACCAGCGCCCGGTGGCCGTTTTTCAAGCGTTCGAGAGCATCGATTCGGCCCCAGATCTCGCCCTCAGTGCGTTGCGGTAGCAAGATGGAGAGCTCCGCAAACAGAAGCTCTTTGCGGCGGCGGTTGATCAACAACTCGTCCTCCTCCATGGACCAGGGGATTTTGAAGATGGGGCGGGTTTCGGAGTACAGCGGCTTGCGTTTTTTCCGCTCGTTTCGGGCGGTTTCAAGCCCGCCGCCGCCGTCCAGAGCGTCTCCCTCCTTGCCGCCCCGCTCCCTTTCCTTTTTCTCGCCGTCGTCCCGCCGCATCACCAGCAGACGCCGCAAGTACGCCTGCAGAGGCCCCACAATCAGCCCGTTCCGAATGCTGGAAAGCGTCAGCGAAAGCTGCGGCAACCCCGACGGCCCCAGAACAGACAGCCCGCCCGCAGCCCCGCTGATACTGTTTCCGCCGTAGAGCAAAGGTAGATGCGCCAAGGCCAGCGAGTTGGTCTGGTGGTGCGGAATGTCCATGGACTTGGACGGCAAACTCAGCACCGAGAGCCGCTGCTGCGACGAAACGGAGTAGCGGTCATCGCGGATGATCTGGATCACGGAGTTGTTGTGCATCATGTTGACGCTGTGCTGGTCCGCCGACAGGTTCCGCGGAGTGATGCCCTGCGAGTTGGGAACCTGGTGCGGGCGGTTATGCGGCAAATTCAGCGTTGGATCCACCGAGATTTCCGTGAAGTACCCGCCCGACGTGCCTGCGGCGGCGCTGTGCGTCTGGGGGTCCAACGGCACGTCCATTTTCGGCAGGTGGTCGAAGTTCTGCGGGTGGGACGTGGTGTTGATGGGGCCCTGCGGCCCTGGCCCGCTTCCGCTTCCCAAAGCGTTCAACCCGGCCACGGCCGACGACACCGTGTCGTAGCCTGTGAATGTGGTGTTGGAGAGGGGCGAGTAGACCGAGAACTCCGACCGCCGTTTGTCGCCGCTTCCGCCGCTGGAAGTTCCGGGGGCGCCTGCTGCAGTGACACTGGCACTTGGGCTTTGTTTGGCGCCCGCGGGCGCTGCGCCCGGCGCGGGGTCCAGGCGTTTTCGGTCGTCGCCGCCTTTGGGGGGGTTCTTCAAGTTTCCCGACTTTAAGCGCCGCCAGCGAAACTGGCACGCGTTGGGCGTCCGGTTGGTGAAGTGCAGCGCGATTTCTTTCCACCCGAGTTTCTGGTTGTCTTTGAGGTGCATGAGCAAGATGTCGTCCAGCGCATCCCATGACGTGGGCGTGCGCAGGTACCCTTTAGCGTCGGGTGTTTCGGCCATGCGGTGAGGTGTGTGTGATGATCATCTCGACGTCGACGGCCGCGCACGTGACGCGCGCCTGGCTCTTGATACGGGACTCTTGATACGGGACCGTACGGATACTGCCTTGGAAGCTGCCTTGGAATGCGCTACTGTGCACGGTTCTTGTTGGCCGTCGCCAACTGTTTGGGAAGGCTTTCTGCCCACAACTGTGTTGGAAAGGCTTTCTGCCCCACTGGACCAATCTCCGCTCCTCGTCTTGTTTGCGTGCCATCGCGGCATTCTCGCTCACTCGGTGCCCACCTTGGCGGCCCAGATCTGCTCCGCCTGCACAATGGTGTTGTTGTTGGCACGCATCTTGTTCATGGTCTCCACATACTCGTCGTACTCGTCGGAATCAAACACAATACCGCCGCCGGCCTGCAAGTATGCAGTGTTGTCCTTGTAAAGCATGGTGCGCAATGCAATACACGTGTCCATGGTCTTTCCATCGTAGCACCAGTGTCCAACCGCGCCTGCATACACCCCCCGCTTCTCCTGCTCCAAGCTTCCGATCAACTCCATGGCCTTGACCTTGGGTGCTCCGCTGACGGTCCCGGCCGGGAAAATCGACCGGAATGCGTCGAACCGCGTCTTGTCCTCTCTCAAAGTACCACTCACCTCGGAAACCAAGTGCATCACATGCAGGAACCGCTGGATCGTCAACAACCGGTCCACCAGATTGGTTTCGGGCTTGCACACACGATTGACATCGTTCCGCGCCAAGTCCACCAACATGATGTGCTCGGCGCGATCCTTCAAGCTGTTTCTGAGCGTGGTGGCGTTCGCCTCGTCCTCCTCGTTTGTTTGGCCCCTCATGATGGTTCCGGCAATTGGGTGTGTGATGATCTTATCGTTGGCATCGGATTTGACCAACAATTCCGGCGATGCTCCAATGATCTGGAAATCAACCAAGTCAATGTAGAAGAGGTATGGCGATGGGTTGACCGTACGCAAATGCCGGTAAATATTGAAAGGGTGCAAGGACGTGGGTCTGGCCACCCTCTGAGACGGAACCGCTTGAATGATATCACCCAACTTGATGTGCTTTTTGAGCGTGCTGACGTGGTTTTCGTATCCCTCCTGCCCAATGTTGGAGGTGAAGCTCTGGTCAGTTTTGATTGGCTTTTGTACAGGGTTCATTTCGTCCCACGACTTGGGCGCCCGTAAAACATTCACCACGCGGTCAATCTCCTGGGCGGCGGTCTCGTATGCTGCAGCAACGTCCATGTTTTCCGTCACGTGAATGTTGTTGATGATCTGAAACCGCTGGTACACGTGATCGAACACGACTATTAGGTCACAGAACATCAACACCGCTTCCGGCACCTGCAACGTATCTCTGAGCTGGCGCCGGGTTCTGGGTTCAAAGTACTTGATGCAGTCATACGAAATGTAGCCAATAGCGCCTCCAGACAATTTCGGTAACCCCGGCAACTGCGCCTGATGGTATTTGGCCAACTCCTTTTCCAAGATGTTGATGGGGTCGACGTTGCAGAAGTCTGGAGGATATACCGTGTCGTTGTCGCCGGTTTTGATGATGTTGCGGGGACGGAACCCGATGAACGAGTACCGATCCACAGTGTCTCCGTTGTTGGCACTCTCGAAAAGAAAGCTTTCTGATCTTTTGGTGTTGTTCAAATCAGCAAGTTTCAAGTATGCCAGATGGACCGTGAGGTCCTCCACCTCCATGTATTTGTAGATGGGATACATGTTTGGAGCCGGCACGCTGGCGGCATTTTGCGCCATGAGCTCTTGCAAGCCTTTGAGTGACGGCTGAGTTTCGGCCTGCAGTTAGTATAATTCAAATGTCTGTTTGAAACCACAAGATTGCTGGTGGTTTCACATTTGTTTCAGCGCCACTGGAGCTTGTGTTGTGCAGGCTCTTGTAGAACATGCTAGAAAGGGCGGATTTTTGCCGGAATTGCACCGTTGTGCTCGCCCTGAAAAGCCGATTTAGATTGCACTAGCAAAAACTCGCCAAAGTTGCTTCTTTCTGGAACATACGAACATGTGGTGGTGGTGGTGAAAAGAGAAGTGTTTTCGATTGACTAATCGCGCGCCTTTGGGCCGCACCATGCACGCCAAGAGTCATACTCAGGTACGAAATCCTGAAAAGCTGCCAGAAACTTGAATCGCAGCCGCAAAGCGGTACGAAAATCCTGAAACAAAGCCCAAACAAAGCCGAAACGTGCGCCGCAGTCTGGCGGGTCGAATCTTCGCTCCTGCACATCCAACACCGGTGAATTCACCGTAAACTACATCGTGACCACAACGCGCCCGTACATCCCTAAGCCAATATAAGCTGCCCCAGAATGGCGTCCACGTGATACACAGACGCGGTTTTCGGCGACCCTAGAGTCATTTTCGTCTCTGGCTCCGTATACATCACCGCCTCAAGCCCCAAATCCTCGCAGAACACATGGATCCGCGGGCCGGGCACGTGGACGCCGTCCTGCATGTCTATGTCACGTGACACCCGGGTCACGGTGCATTTCATCCGCCGAAACCGCTCCGGGTGCATCTCCACGGCCTTCAATTTCCAGTACCGCATGTGCTTTTCACGCAAGTACTTGCAGCCCCGGTCTGCAGCCGCCAAAGTCTCGGCGTGGCTGCCCAAAAGGGCAATCTCCGAGGGCCCATGCAAATTGTATCCCAACGCCTTCAAACGAGAAAACCCCCGTGCCTTCTCGTAAATGCCAAGGCGGCCCATGTTGCGGAAGTGGAGCGCCTGCAAGATCTGGAGCTGGTTGATGTACGCCTCGACGGAATAGGGAATAATGCGGGCGTAGCCCGCCACGCCCAAGGTCACGTGCGCCATGCCTTCGGCCCGCCCGCCGACAGCGATTTCCTCGAAACCAACAAAGCTACTGGCGTGGAAAAACGCCAGCAGAGAGACGTGTCCCGTGACATCACGTGAGTATGCCGCCTGGTCGTATGCGTTGGATGTGTAGTCCGGAAGAAGCGAGTTGTCGTGGCAGATGAGGACCTCATCGCTTTCGGGCCTCGGGTCCGGGAACACGAGCCGACGCCGGCGCCGATACACCGGCACGGCGAGTCGCTCAGCAAACGCAGACGCCATTCGGCCTGCGAAGATCTCCAATTCTTGCCGGAGAAAACCGCTCTTTTCGGGGCCGCTTTCGCCGACACTGAGTTCGGTGTGCACATGGTTGTCGACCACCGCCAATTTCTTGTGGCTTGTCCTGCAGACACGCTTGGCCGCCACGTTCAATCCGGAGTGCCGATTTCGGGACTCGAAATGGCGGCGCATCATGTTGTAGACGAAGTTGAGCTCGTAGTGTACCTCGTCGGAAACCGGGTCTGGTTTCGGCGCCGCTTTATGCCCGAAAAGACGAAACCGCTTGAAAACACTCGGCTCAAGTTTTCCGGTAAGCGTTTTTTCCAATGTTTCGGGTGAAATCTCCACCATCCTGTGGATAGCCAAACGATCGAACGAAACATCGACCAAATTGGCAAAATCAGCCATCGAATTCTCAAACGACGAGCGATACTCGAACGATAGCGTCATGCAGGTCTGCTCAGGTTCGCCAGCAACACCCAAGCGGCCGGGAAAGCCCGGGGACTGCATATAGTCGTGCACCGTCTGGGGGGGCATGTTTTCAAGGGTTTCCGCCGGGTTTTCGGCCCACGCCCTGAAGGCAGCCGAAGAAGGCGCTAGGCGCGTGGCAAGGTCCATCACATGCACATGAAGGATGTACCGGCGGGAGTTGAGCTGGTCCAACGAAAACGCCCACGTTCTATGCAGTCCCGGTAACACGTACACTTTCTGGGTGCTGCCGGAAGCGCCGCTGGGGCGAAGGTGCAGGAAATGGTCGTGGGCCGCTTCCTTGTTGGCACGGGCAAAGGACAGCCGTGGCAGCAAATCACGGGGGTCTGTTGCTATATGCAGGAGCGTCGACCCAAGGACCTGGCTCAGGAGGAGCGGGTCGGTGAGGGGGTTGCATGGGTTGTCGTAAAGGCCAAGATCCACGAGAAACGCGTAGAGGGTGCGGGGAGTGGGATCGGCGCCGAGGGCCGAAATCTTGCCTAATTGGGCCACGAGTGCTGCATGCGGGTACACCACGCCATACTTCACGGCCGCCACTGCTTTCTTGAGCGGCGCCAGGCCGGTGCTGAGCTGCACCGAGACCCGCTCGAAAGCATCCAAGCGAGAGCGGTGGCGCAAGTCGTCAAGCATGGCGGAGAGAAGGGCGCTTATGTGCAGGAGCTCAGGTTCCGAGTAGTGCAAAAATTCGTCAAGCGTCGAGGAAAGCTGGAGGGAATTGGCCAAGAAAGCCGGGGGTGCCGCAAGCGCATTCGAGGAGTGGTGTGCCGAGACATTGGACACTCGATCAGCTTCATAGCACACCGGCACAATCCAATCTGCAGGATTGGCACACATCTCCAAGTAAAGTGCCATGAGCAAGGCGTTTTGACGCAAGCGGTCGTGCGGCAGCGACGACGGGCGGGCTTCCCGATTGGGTAATTTCTCGGAGACCTCGGCCGCCACCTCGTACAACGACACACTCGCCGTCTCCGGTCGTGCCGCTGCAGCGTAGACCCGCAGCATGTCCACCAGCCTGCGATAGCCCGCCACCAACACCAAAAACTGGTGGAGGTACTGCACAAGGCGTCTGCGTGCAGGAAAGCACTCGTCAAAGCGGTTCCGAAGCACATCGGCCGCCGGAACTAGCTCCTCCCGCAAAACCTGCAGATACACAAAGGTGTAGTCCTGCGGACAAGCACGCACGAGCTCATTGTGAATGGTCAAGATGATCAGGCGATTATGGAACTGGTTGAAAAGACACGGAGGCGGCGCTAGAAGAATGCCGAACCGCACATCGCTGCCTGCCCGAAATTCCACAAAATCACCGGCTCGGGGCGGTGTTTCTCGCACCCGAAGCGCCATGTCGGCCCACGGCTCGAACCCTGGCGACATGGCCGCCATTTCGCCAAGAACAGCTTCTTCGGTGATTTCGGTCTCGGGGTAGTATGTATTGGGGTCGACGAAAACGGCCGGGGCGGAGACCCGCCGGGATGTTGCCGGTACTGCATACAGGCGTGCTCCCGCCGCCGCCCCGCCGGAGCCCGGCCGCCCCCGAAAGGGCGGTTCGAGGGCGCCCGCTCCGGTCCTGTATGTACGGGAGTGGTTGCCGGTGGTGTGAATGCTTCTTGTGGGGCGTTTGCCGGGGTGTGGATGTGTTTGGGGATGCGCTGGATGCAGGATGTACGGCAGGCAATGGTCTGGGAGACCTGGATAGCGGACACAGGGGTGCGGGGGCTGTAGGAGGCGTCGGCTTTTCGGCGCCCAAGGCCGAAACATTGTGTGCGGGTATGGTGGTTGCCAGCGTCAAAGTAGCAGATGAGTGGAGATGAGCACTATCGGTTGGTGCGCGCACGACACCTACTGGAAGACAGAGACGGAGAGCTAGCGAGCGGGCAAATGAGGTATACACGGGTTCGGAGACGGCATTCTGGGTGCAGGAACGGCGGTCATCAGGCGGAGCAGACCTGAAACAGAAGCAAGCGATGCATGGCAGAGAGCACCGTCCGCGATCTTCGGCACCTAGGTGGGTGCAGGATGCAGTAGTTTTGAACCAGCATCGACGCCGATGATCCTTGTTCCGGGCTGAAACGGGCAGAATGTGGCTGAAACGGGCAGAATGTGGCAGTTTCGGAGGCGACGGTTATCACCCCAACCCCAGCATAGCAGTCAGCTCTCGCAGAAACCCGGCAGCACCCAGGCTACTTCCTTCTCTGGATCACCACAGAGTTCTTGAGCTTTTCGCCGGCAACAGTGGTTCCTGCATCTTCGGCAATGGGCTTCACCGGAAACGAGTGGGAAAGAGTAAAGTCCCGTGTGTCGTTGAGGTCGTGCAGGCGCACAAAGTCGTACACCTGAGCAATGGAGTCGGAGCCATTGAAAAGAGCAGACACTCGCTTTCCATTTGCAAAGCGAATCTGCACCGGCGAGTCTCCGGCCCCCTCGGGCCCTGCACGCTTGCACTCGTTGGACTCCTTCTCAAGGCTCTCTTTTTTGGGCTCCTCGGGAGCGCTTTCACCAGGAACTGGCAGGCCGAGACGCTGGCCTGCACCGTGGAAGCCGCCAAGCTTCCGCTTGGGAGGCACATAGTCTTCATCCACCTTGCGCACCACCGAAACATCCACGTCCTGGCCAAACTCCACGTCCAAAAGCGACACTGGCACGCGGCCTTGTTTCAACTCCTGAAGAACGTGCACGTTTTCTGCATCGTCGTAACGCTTCAACTCGCCGTCGCCCACAGTGAAACCCTGCCGCCAAAACACAATCTCCCGGTGAACCTTGGCGGGGCGGCTGCCGGCTTCCCGCTGCCGGATTGTCTCCAGCGGGGTATTGGAGTCGCCCAATCTGAAACCTGCGCCCGAAAAGGACAGCGACTCGGGGGTTTCCGGCACCTGCGCCGAGGGCCGGTCGTCCACTTCGTTCATTTGATCATTTGCTCTCTGGAAGATCTTCTCCACGAGCGATTGCTGGGCTTCGCGGCGGTTGCCGTTCTTGTCGGGCTCCTGAACCTCCAAGCCGGATTTCTCGCCGCCGGTGAAGAAGTTGGAGTTTGTTTTGTCGTCGTCGTCGTCGCCGTCGAGATCACGCAACGTCCGGATTCCGTGAGCGGATCGGGTCTTGGGCTTTTTGCCACTAGCCGCTTCGCCGCTGTAGAAGTCCTCAATGGCGGCGGAAAGATCGCCGTTGTGTTTTTGGAGGTACTGCGTGGCTATGTCTTGCGAGGTGTGGGTCATAGCCACAAAGGACTCGAGAGCCTGGGAGTCGGGCATGTTGCAAGGGATGTGGAGCTGGTATCGCGGTTGCGGCACGGGCCTGAAGTGCGCGGGTGTACGGGTGTCCGCGCATCACGTGACCAGCGCCGTGGGCGCATGCAGGCCGGGCTGCTATTCCAGCTACGACGAATGTACGTATCATGTATTAAACCGATGTTGAAATCCCAAAACCCCAAAAAATCTTAGAATAGTCATGCTATGCTAAAAAGTCGTTAAAAATGCCGCATTAATGTTGAATAAATGCGAGACAATGAATTGAATATCATCTTGATGCGATGGGGCTGATCCCACGAGCTAGCTTAGTACTTAGCTCTGAACTCCTTGGCGGCGTCCACCATGTTGGTCAACGAGGCCTTGGTCTCCTCCCAACCTCTGGTCTTCAAACCACAGTCTGGGTTTACCCAGAACTTGTCAGCAGGGTAAGATTTCAAGATCTCGTTGATTCTGGCCACGAACTCCTCCTTGGATGGAATTCTTGGAGAGTGGATGTCGAACAATCCCAAACCAATGTGGTTAGGGTACTCGGAGAACTCTCTGATGTAGTTGGCGTCGTCCTTCTTGGAAAACTCAATGGACACAACGTCGGCGTCCAAGGCCTTGATGTGGTTAGGGTCAAGGTCGGAGTAGCAGAAGTGCGAGTGGATTTGAGTGGAGTTCTCGACACCGGACGTGGCAACTCTGAACGATTGGGCGGCCCAGTTCAAGTAGTCGGATCTCTCTTGGCCGGCTCTCAAAGGCAAACCCTCTCTGATGGCTGGCTCGTCCACTTGAATGACTGTGATTCCAGCAGCCTCCAAGTCCTGGACCTCGTCTCTCAAAGCCAAGCCCAATTGCAACGATTGCACCTTTTGGGAAACATCGTCTCTTGGGAACGACCATCTGAGACAAGTGACTGGTCCAGTCAACATACCCTTGACTGGCAACTTGGTCAAAGACTGGGCGTACACAGACTCCTTGACGGACATGGCCTTTGGTCTCGACACATCGCCCACGATGATGGGTGGTCTAACGTATCTGGAACCGTAGGATTGCACCCAGCCGTTGGTGGTGAAGACGTAACCGTCCAATTGCTCACCGAAGTATTGCACCATGTCGTTTCTCTCTGGCTCTCCGTGCACCAACACGTCCAAGCCGATCTCCTCTTGGAATCTGATCACAGTCTCGATCTCCTGCTCAATGAACTTCTCGTACTCCTCCTTGGTGATGGTACCCTTGGTGAACTTGTTTCTGTTGATTCTGATGTCCTTGGTTTGAGGGAACGAACCGATGGTGGTGGTGGGAAAGAGAGGCAAGTTGTACTTGTCTTTTTGTGCAGCCAATCTCTCTGGGAATGGCACCTTTCTGGTGGACAAAGACTCGTTGATGGTGGCCATGCGCTCCTGCACCTTTGGGTTGGTGGTGATGGAAGACTCCTTTCTGGCCTTGATAGACTTGGCGTTAGCAGCGTAGGCAGCGGAAACATCCTCGCCGGAAACGTCCTTGGCAATGGCAACGACGGCGTCCAACTTCTGCGTGGCGAATTGGAACCAGTCGGCAATCTCTGGGTTCAACTTGGACTCGCTGGCCAAGTCGACTGGGGTGTGCAACAAGGAGGAGGAGGTGGCGACAACAACCCTGTCAGCGCCCAACTTCTCGATGGCCTTGTTGACAAAAGCAGAGGCCTTGGTGTAGTCAGTCTTCCAGATGTTTCTACCGTCAACGATACCAACAGACAAGGTCTGGGACGCAGAGAGAATAGACAACACATCGTCGAATTGAGCTGGAGCCTTGGTGAAGTCAAAGTGGAAACCCTTGACTGGCAAGTCCTGAAGAGCAGCCAAGTTGGGTCTGACATCACCGAAGTAGGTGGTCAATGTGATCTCAGGCAAGCCCTCGCCGACCAAAGCGTCAAAGGTCTTCTTGTACAAGCCCTGGACGGACTCAGGCAAGTCCAAGACCAAGATTGGCTCATCAATCTGCACAGTCTTGGCACCGGCCTTGTAGAGCTCGCCAAGCAATGACTTGTAAACTGGCAAGAACTTGTCCAACAAGGAAATTGGGTCCAAGTCCAAGGAGTCCTTGTCGGCCTTACCCAAGAACAAGTAGGAGATAGGACCAACGACAACAGGTCTGGTCTCAATGCCCAATTCCTTGGCCTCCAAGTACTCGTTGACAGGCTTCAATCCAGCAGCAGTGTTCAACTTGAACTCGGTGGAGTGGGAGAATGTTGGTCTGACGTAGTGGTAGTTGGAGTCGAACCACTTCACCATCTCAAGAGCGGTCACGTCCACAGCGGACTCGGTCTCGGTGGCCTTTCTCTGCAACCCTCTGCCCATGGCGAACAAAACGTCGATTGGGTCCAAGTCAAACTTGGTGTATCTGTCAGGGATAACGTTGAACAAAAGGGACAAGTCCAAAACCTGGTCGTAGTAGGAGAAATCGTTAGAGGCAATCACGTCCACACCAGCGTCCTTTTGCAACTTCCAGTTGTGGGCTCTGATCTCCTTACCCTTGGCAAGAAGGTCGTCCACAGAGACCTTCTTGGACCAGTAGGCCTCGGTGACTTTCTTCAACTCTCTTTGTCCTCCAATACGGGGGAAACCTAAAACGGATGATTGAACCATAGTTAATTGTGGCTTGAAAAATCGGGGCGGGGGGCGCCTTATATAGTATTTCGTTGGCCATTCTGCAGCGCCTGGCACCGAGGCTGTGTGCAGGTGCGCGTTCGCGGCTGACTCCGCGAGCCCCACATTTGCCGGCCAGGCCCGGTGTAAAGGGTTTTGGGAGGGCGCCGCCAAGTGTTTCAGGCGTGTTGCGTGCTTGTTTCAGCAGTGCCTGCGTGGGCGTGGCGGGAATCGCTCGGGGGGGTTTCCGTGCCTGTGTATAAGCGTAGATAACAGCGCATGCCTGGAGCGGAGTCACGTGCCTGCACACACGGGTGAGAAGCGCGCACGTGTCATGGTGATAGCGGCAGGTGCGTCGCCGGTGCCGCGCCGGCACGGCAGGCCAGTACACCCGGAGTCGCACCAGTACACCAGAAGTCGCATCAGTACACCTGGAATCGCACCAGTACACCAGAAGTCGCACCAGTACACCTGGAGTCGCACCAGTACACCACCCGGTAGTGTCACGAGCCTACGCTACTGATGCAATTACCGTGGATGCTGTGGATGATACTGGGGATAAAATGCACTAATCTAAGTCAACTTGCTGTCTCCGGCCTTCTTGCGTCTCTGCACAATGTCGGCCAAAGCGCCGCCCGAGTGCAATAAACCGTATTGGCGGAACTGCTTGATGGCGGAGTTGATCTGGGGAGCGTCCATATCGGCGATGAAGCGCTCGAAAAATTCGCCCTGTTTGATGAAGTACTCGTAGCTCAACACCAACTTATCGTCCGAGATATCGGACAACGAGTTCTTGGTCGAAACCGGCGTGTTGAAGCCCTCGCCGTCGCCCAAAAAGACACCCAAATGCTTCAACTTGTCAAACAAGCCGGCCTGGTGTGCAGGAACCATGCCGCCGTGCTCCTTGATCTTGTATTCACGGTAGGCGTCCTTGTACTCGTCGGCGTTAGCTCTCTTGGAACCGGTCCAGCCCAAAGCCACCAACTCCTCCTTGGTGACTTCCACTTTGGAGCTTCCGCCAAACTTGAACACTCTTCTGGGGTTGAAAAGACCCAGGTAAAGAACGAAGAAGACTCCCAACACCTTGATCAAGTGGAAAAAGAAAAACACGATCTGGGCGCCCATGTTGACTGGCGTCTGCAAATCCTTGACAAACACGTCAGCAATGTGGTTGAAGTTATACTTGATGGCCAAAAACGACAACAAGTACGACACCTGGTTGGTCAAGCAGATTCCGGGGGTGGGCGACACGAAATCCGGCAAGTCGGTGTAGAGCCAAACCAACAAAAAGGATATGAAGCCGTAGAAGCCAAACGAGTGGAACTGCCACACGGGAATAATCAACTGGCCGGGCCAACAGTGTTTCAGGATTGTTTCATCCATTCCCACCGCCTTCTGGTATTTTTTCTGGCCCGTTTCGTAAGAGAACAAAAGCGCTCCGTCCTCAGTCAAATATCCTGGCGCCGTGGACACCACAAAAGCAATGGGACGGGGAGAATAGAACACGTTGGGACGCAAAGAGATTGGGAGCGTGTCGAAGATTTTGAGGAGGTCTTTGAATTCGGACTTCGACAGGATTTGGAGGCAGTAGTCCTTTTCCATGTCGTCGTTGAAGCGGAGGTAGATTTCCAAGGCGGACTCCGGAGCAGAGTCGTCCACCACCTCGATGGCGGCGTCTTTCTCCGGGTTGGACACAGCCTTACCTTTCTTGGTCACGTGGGACACGTTGACGTCTTCAGTGGCGGCTGACATGTTTGGGGGGAGGGGGTGAAAATTCGCTGAGAAAGCGGGGCCGTGCGGCACGTGCGCGGGCACGTGTGCGGGCACGTGTGTAGTCACGTGTGCACAGTCACGTGGGCGCCGGTCGAGATCACGTGACTAGCGCCGGCCATGGCTGGCGGCGTCTCGGGGAACGCACTAGCGCTGCCGGCACCAGGGCTAAGCTGGGGCGCCAAGCGGTTCGAAGGTGCACGCTAGTGTGGCACTGTATACAGAGGGATATGCCCGGGGTACGGGTGTGCAGAGGCCACGGCCTGTATATAGTGAACACTGCTTGTAAGAACTAATTAATACATGAACGGGAGAAACGGGGAACGTGGGTGTATTGTTTCGGAAAGCATTTCCAAGCATTGTTGCTCATTGCGGCCTGAAGATCAAAAGAAATAAAACAACAAGAAACAAACAAAGAAACACAAGAAGTAAAAACAGGGATAAACGACAGGAAACAAAGAAAAAATAAACAACAAAGAAACAAAAAGGTAAACAACAAAGAAAAAAAAGGTAAACAACAAAGAAAAAAAGGTAAAGAACAAAGAAAAAAAAGGTAAACAACAAAGAGACAAAAAGGTAAACAACAAAGAAACAAAATCAGAAACAAAATGTGAACAATATCAAGGTGTGAACACCTGAAGAAATTAAGAGCAAAATACCAAACATGTACAAAGGTTTCCGGTTTTGCATCAGCCAGTAGATACTCTGCGTCCTGCATACACGACATACTCGAGTCTTGGCAGAGAAATGCAACCAAGCAAACCAAGAAGGAAAAAATCAAAAGACCAGAAAACGAACTGGAGTCTCCAGCACTGCCTGCAGACAGGCGCCTTTTGCCGCAGTTTGGCGTGCATACAATGCCCGTTACGCGTGCAGGCATACAGCCCCAACAATGGCAGCACTCCCACTCGTGTGTTCTGTGGAGGATTTCCCGGCGCACCCGTACACCAGCCCGCGGCCGCCGGGGTTGCCGCCGTTCCAGCCCGCCGCCGATCCCTGCACACGCAGGCACCGGTGTGTCCTGCACACAGCCGCATTGTTGCACCCATTCTCGCGCAGCATTGTTCCTCCTCAAAACTACTATATAAGATGCGCCGAATCCTCACAAGCACTCCCCACGCTATTCACCGACTTGTCTAATGAAACTCGCCACGTTCTTGTGGCTCGCAGCGGCGGCCGCCCTCCCCGAAATCCATATAAAGGGCAACAAGTTCTTCCACGCCGACAACACCCAATTCTTGATGAAGGGGGTGGCTTACCAGCAGGACCCCCTGAGTGCCAAATCGGGAGGCTACAATGACCCCTTGGCAAATGCCGAGGCTTGCAAAAGGGACATTCCGCTCATGAAAGAGCTCCACACCAACGTGGTCCGGGTCTACGCCATCGACCCCAAAAAAGACCATCTGCAGTGCATGAAGCTCTTGGACGATGCAGGCATCTACGTGATTGCTGACTTGGGCGAGCCCAACATCTCCATAAACAGAGAACTGCCCTCGTGGGACACCAGGTTGTTGGAGCGCTACACCTCGGTGGTGGACTCGTTGGCCGGCTACTCCAATGTGTTGGGCTACTTTGCCGGAAATGAAGTCACCAACCAGGCCAGCAACACTCCCGCCTCCGCCTACGTCAAGGCGGCGATCAGGGACACCAAGGCGTACATGAAGAAAAGGGGCGGGCGCCAGGTGCCGGTGGGCTACTCGGCCAACGACGACTCGGACATCCGCAAGGAGCTTGCCGAGTACTTTGCGTGCGGAAACGAAGCCGACCGTGCCGACTTTTTCGGCTTGAACATGTACGAGTGGTGTGGCGACTCCACCTATGAGAAATCCGGCTACGCTGCAACAACGAAGCTCTACCAGAACTTGGGCATTCCGTTGTTTTTCTCGGAGTATGGCTGCAATGCCGTGACTCCTCGGAAGTTCCAGGAAGTGGAGTCCATCTACACCACCATGACCGACGTGTGGTCCGGGGGGATTGTGTTCATGTACTTCCAGGAGGAAAACAACTACGGGTTGGTTCAGGCCTCGGGGTCGCTGGTGAAAAAGTTGCCGGACTTTGAGAATTTGAAGCTGCAGTTGGAGCGGGTGCTGCCCAAGTTGCGTGCTCCTCTGTCTGCCCAAGCCACCGCGTGTCCGTCCATGGGAAAAGTGTGGAGAGCATCCACGCAACTTCCCCCCACTCCCGACAAAGAAGCCTGTGGTTGCATGGTCAAGGGACTTGAGTGTGTGGTCAAGCCGGACTCGGATCAAAAGCAGTGGGGCGACATCTTCCTGTACGTGTGCCAGCAGATTGACTGTTCGGGTATTGCGGGAGATGCCACCAAGGGAGTCTACGGGGCCTGGTCGGCATGTGAAGCACGCCAGAAGCTCAGCTACGTCATGGACGTGTTTTACCGGTCCAATAACCGTGCCGAAAACGCCTGTTACTTTGGGGGCATGGGTCTTGTGCAGGCTCCCTCCAAAGACTGTCTGAGTCTGACGAGAAATGGGACTGAGACGACGAAGGGGTCTGGAAAGAATGGGGCCAAATCCGATTCCAGAAATGGGACTGATACCACAAATGGGTCTGGAAAGAATGGGGCCAAACCCGGTTCCAGAAATGGGACTGAGATTGCGGACTCCTTGTTTGGTTTCGGAAATGGAACCGACATCGGGCTTGGTTCCGAGAGCGGTTTTGGAAGTGGCTCCAGAAACGGTGCTACAAGAGGAAACGGTAGTGCATCTGCATTTGGAGGCACCACTTTTGGAACTGGAAGCGACCTTGGAAGTGCCAGAGGTTATAACGGTACCAGAAACGGATATGGCAGTGGTTTTGATTTCCATAACTCTACCACAGGAGGAACTGGAACTGGTGGGCGTGGTGCCGAATACGGCGGCACCAGGGGAAAGGCCGGTGGAAAGGATGAGACGGGAGTTTCTGGAAGTGGCAGATCCGGCAGCAATGGGTCTGGAAGCAATGGGTCTGGAAGTAACGGATCCGGAAGTGGTAGATCTGGAAGTGACAGATCTGGAAGCAATGCGTCCGGAAGTGACAGATCCGGAAGTAATGGGTCTGGAAATGGCAGATCCGGAAGTGACAGATCTGGAAATAACGGATCCGGAAGTGGCAGATCTGGAAGCAATGCGTCCGGAAGTGACAGATCCGGAAGTGGCAGATCTGGAAGTGACAGATCCGGCAGCAATGCGTCCGGAAGTAATGCGTCCGGAAGTAATGGGTCTGGAAATGGCAGATCCGGAAGCAACGGATCAGGAAGCAACGGATCCGGAAGCAATGGATCCGGAAGTGGCAGATCAGGAAGTGGCAGATCCGGAATTAACGGGTCTGGAAGTGGAAATGGCTCTAGATTCGGAAACGCTACAAGAATCCAAACCGAAAACGGAGCCCTGCAGTCCTACTTTTCCCCCGTCCTTCTCGCCGTGTTACTCTTTGGGTTCTACTCGGTCTTTCCATGAGAAACCAAATCCTGAAAGCTGGTTGCTGGAAATTGAAATCTTTAAGCAGCATTTCCGTTTGGTGATTCCGCCATCCGAAATTGGTAAATATGTATGTATTCGTTGTCCAGAATGTAAACGAATCAAGATGGGCAGTTTATTGCGCTTGTAAAACGTGCTCTGCTGGAGTAAGATGGAACCATTAGGGCATTCTGAAGTATGCAACTAAGGCCATTAAAATCTATGTATGAAAGTAGCCCGAGAGCATGCTTTTTGGTGAAGCTTTGGAAATCGCCAGCCACATATATTCCATCCAAGCTTGTGGTTTTTGGAATTATGCCATTCGGCTATAAGATCGTATTCGGGACCTCGCAAGTTGTGAATATCCTAACTGGTCCCAATCCGCAAGTGATCAATCAGCGATCAATCTGTGATCAATCAGCGATCAATCTGTGATCAATCAGCGATCAATCTGTGATCAATCTGTGATCAATCCTTAATTGGACCGCCTCAAGTGTATCAGTCCGAAGCAATCCTTGACTTTATCAATCCACAGCGGAAATGGGCACTTCAGCTTCATCCACAGTGGCCCAGATCTTGCATGGTGCAGGCTGTCTCGCTTCACCCACGTCTCGTCTAGGTATCATCCTTGTCAACCACCATCTTGCGGATATCCCAAAAATAGTCCAGATCAAAGGTTGCGGGCCGGAGATGGTAGGTTTCGTCAGCACCAAACCAGTTGTGCGTCTTCTTCCGTATCTTCTCCTCTTCCTTCTCAAACCGCGCCAACATCTTCCTGCTGAGCAGAAACTCCTCGCCTGCATTTGCCGCCTTCGTCTGCGCCTCCAGGTTCGTCAGCACCGTCCGCTGAGTGAAGGTGCTGGCGCCACGGTCGGTTTTTAGCCCGCGCACGACCGGAAGGTCGTTGGGGACCAAGTCCGTCACGTCTCGGAACACGTTCGCCGCCTCCTCGTCTAGCGGATCCATATTCACCCACCGGAGATTTGCTGCGTCGTACTTCATGCCCTTGTGGCTGCCCTGGGAGAACTGCTCGCTGGTTATGAGCCCTGGCTGTTTCTTTGGCAGGCCCTCGTCAAAGCGTAGCAAGTCATGTTCGTTTCCTTCCCACGTTTTGGCCGACGCGTTGAACCTCATTTGGCGGTTATCCACCACTGGGGCGTATGACTGGTCGTTCAAGAACTTGACGATGCCGATGTTCCGCCGCAGATTCTCAGACACTCGTTTTCTCTTGGGGCTGCTTCGTAGCTGCATCTGCTTCTCGGTGATTTCCATGTACTTTTCGAGCAACTGCTTTTTATGGAGCTCCATATTGTAGTCCATGTCCTCGCTGGTAATGTGCCGGGGTTTTCTGTCATCCGCTCTATCATTCGCTTTTCGGGCCTCCACTTTCTCTTTTTCGAACGCTCTTCTGTCGCCTGCTTTTCTATCCACGTGGAAAGACGGCATGCGGTCCAACTTCTTGATGAGCTTGTTGTTCTGGTTGAAAAGGGGATGCTCTTTTGGGGTCTGTTCCCTCGCTAACGCTCCGTTCAAGTCAACCGTACTCTTGCTTTTTGGCGCTTTGAACGGCTTGAGCGACTGGGGGAACGTGGGCATGCTCATCTTGTGCAGTAGCCCCAGCAGCGTCCGAAACTGCTGGAGTTTGCCTGCATTGATGCTCTGTGACGGGTCGCCGAGAAACCCATCTTCGATGCCCTCGAAATCGTCCTTGGTGTACTCATAGTCGATGGTCTGGTCCCTATCCTGGAGATCTCGGAGCTTGAGCGTCTGCACCTCTTCCCGCGGCTGTTTTAGTTTCACCGTGGAGATGCTCTGGTTTTGGTATCGTTTGAAGAGCTCCTGGTCCTCGAGCTCCGCCTCTTTTTGAAGCTGCTGCCGCCGCTGATTGAGAACGTCGCCGGCCCGGCCCTGCTGTTTTGCGCTTTTGTAGATTCCGCTCTCCTCCTTGCCAAAGATGTCATCAAGCTCTTCGAACTCATCACCGTCAATCTCTGTGATGTCTGTATCGGTGTCTTCGCTATAGGAGCTGAGCAGATGACGCTGCGACGGCGATGGAAGCGAAACTGTGGCCGGCGAAACCCACTCCTTCATTTTGGCGTGGTCCTGGGCGGAAATCTCGAAATTATCTCCAAATCCGTCGTCGTCACTATCCTCGGCGTAGTCTAGAAACACTCGCGGCAGGAGGGTGGGCCGTGACGAAGTGTCTCTCAATTGGGGGCTTTTTCCTTGGGTGAATGCCTGTCTGAGGGTTTGTTTTGGCTCTGGACGTGGAGAAAGCCGAAGCGTTTGCATGTCGTCGGTGAGGATTTCGTCAAGAATGCCGTTTTTGGGTTCGACGTCCGAGGCGAGCCCGTGGAGAAAATCGTCCTCGCTCTCGCCCCACTGCTGGAGCCGCTCTCCTTTGGGTAGTCGTTCCATGCTGTGGTGGTTGTTTATGTTGCGCGTTGTGCGAGGGTGACCTGGTCACGTGACGCGCGCATCACGTGACACGGTGTTTTCGCGCGCCGTGTTCACGTTCCCGCCCACCTTTTTTTCATCAAGGGCTCTTTGGCCGAGCGGTCTAAGGCGGCAGACTCAAGTTCTGTTATCGTAAGATGCGCGTGTTCGAATCACGCAGGAGTCATTATTTTTTCCCGCGCCCGCGAAAGTCACACAAAACTACATCAACGGTGTTCCCGTTTTTTGTCCTCCTGCAGGCGGAGATGTCTGACGAGCCCCCCGACCCCCGTGCCTCCGACATTCTCGGGCCGCCGCAGTATCCCAAAGGCTTTGAAAAAGCCCACCGAAAACCCGGAGCAAACCGCCAGCTGTTCACGCCTTTCCCCAATGATCTCTCCAGCTTCGGACTCTCCAGCTTCGGAAACTCCAACCACAGCAGAAACAACGGGGCGCCAAGCTACATCTGCGACCATGGCGTGAATTACCTGAATGACTTTTACAGACCGTCGAACTACAACGACGCCTTGGAATTCAACAGAAACCCAGGCATCCTGCCGTTTGGTTTCCATCTGGACAGCCCCCTACCGTCGGAATTATTCAGAAGTCCCGTACAGGTGTCGGTTGCGGAAACTGTGGAGAAGCAGTATCTGGAGGGACGCGAGGTGGGACTGGGACTTCTCTATCTGAAAACCACAGACGACATTCTGGAGCAGAGGCAGCTCTTCATAGACGACGTTCGAAAGCAGAAGACTGCAGCAGAGGAAGTCAACGACCAAGACACACGCGTGCTGCAAACAGGCATGGCACCCGAATCCCCGGAACACGAACCAGCACTTTCTTCTCTGTCGCAAGCAGAGCCGGCGGTGGAGCCGCTGCAAAGCCCGGGGAGCTCCGGCACACCAGCCAAAGAGGACAAGGTGGCACCGCGGCTGAGCACACTATACCGCATCGGGCCGCCATTCCGTGGCACCACGTCTGTGTGCCCCATCTACAGCGGCGACGAGGAGGTGGAGGCGTGTGTGCAGGCCCGGTTTGACCGGGGCTTCGAGCAGGGTGATGCAGGAAACTGGATTGGCTACAAGCGCAACTACTTCACGCTCGTGCTGGCGTTCGAGTTCCGAGGGTGGGACATGCTCCGGTTTGCGCTGTGCCGGTTCCACGTCTCACGTGACGGCGAGAAGGTGCCCGTCCGCTACTTCGCCTTGGCCCTCTCTGTGCAGTGCAGCGACCCCGACACGGAAATCGCCTTGGTGCAGCACACCCCCAAACGAGACAAGGGGCCGAAGTTGGCCACCCCCGTGCATCCCTGTGTTCCCGGCGGTCTCCCGGACCACCGCACGGTGCAGCTATCGTGCAACAAGCGCAACGGCCAGAAGGTGCAGCAAATGAGGAAAGTGTTCGGCTTCGACCCCGGCGCCTATATGCAGGCCCACCGCCTATCGGAGTCCGTGCTTTCGGGGTACCCCGCCGAGGCCGCCAAGGCCGCCCGCTTCGAGCGCGTCCAGTTCACGGCGTCGCTCCGAGCCAAGCCCGCCGCCCGTTCCCAGAAACACTTTACTGTGAGCGTGGATCTTTTGGCCTATTTAGGCAACTCGGAGCTGTCTGATCTGGTTGTCGTGGCCAGGACCTGCAGCGCCCCTCTCCTTGTCCGGGGGAGGTCTCCCTCCAAGTATCCAGTGGAGCGCACCTCGGGTTTTCGTTCCGAGAGCACGTGAGTGGCTGGCGCCGGGGCGATTGGCTGTGTGCAGGACATGTGTAGAGACGAGCCACCTAGAAGCTGCTTAGAAGCTGCGGTGCTGCTGCTGTGCTGCTGCTGTAGACGCTGCTGACCTGTATATAAGCCGCCATGTGCAAGATCGGGCCTCGTCCGAAGCTACCAAATGCCTCGCGTCGGCTTCTACTGTGTTCCTAATCATTTAGTACTAAAAAAGATCATATACGTACTTGTATTTCTTTAGTTCAATGACGGTGGTTCCGCACTGGGTGGTTCCGCACTGTGTTTCCGTTTTGGTGCGAATACGCCTTTTCTCGGAAAATCTGCTGGGGACACCAAAAATCCACCCCGGCGATTTTGCCTCTTGCAGGCCGGCACTACCACCAACGCGGCCGGCCAACACAAAGCTGAAGCCAAGGAGGCGGACTGCACACGGGAAAGCGGCGAGTCACGTGACCACAAGCACCCCGTGTTCTGCGCAGGGCACGGCGCTCAGGCGGAGCCAGGCCGAATTCCGCGCTGGTAACGTGCGCCCTTCTATTGGCGCAGACCAGCGGCAGGCAGGTTCCCCATATTTTCCTGCACACAGAGACTCGCACTCGTCGTCACCAACTCCTCCTCACCCATCAGCACCAATGCAGGAAAACAGCACCCCAGCCAGCGAAGCGGGCGTGCTGCCGCGGCAGTCTGCAGGACACGACCGCAAGGTCATCGACAAACACTCCATGGAATACGTGGTTCGATCCGGCATCGCCGGCGGGCTTTCTGGGTGTGCAGCCAAAACCCTCATAGCGCCAATGGACCGCATCAAAATCCTCTTCCAGACGTCCAACCCCGACTTCCTTCGGTTCCGCGGCTCCTTCAGCGGGCTCTTCCAGGCAGGCAACAAAATCTGGCGAAACGACGGCTTCGTGGGCCTTTTTCAGGGGCATCTGGTGACGCTTCTTCGCATCTTCCCCTACGCAGCCATTAAGTTCGTGGCGTACGAGCAAATTCGAAGCATGTTGATTCCCAGCGACCAGTACGAAAACGCCGTCAACAGGTTCATGGCAGGCTCGCTTTCGGGCCTAGCGTCGGTGTTTTTGACCTATCCCTTGGACCTTATCCGCGTGCGGTTGGCGTTCCAGACCCGGGCCTCGCTGGTCAACGACTCGTGGCACTCCCAGCCGCCACGTGGTCTCTGGATGACGATAAAGCAGGTGTACCACGAGCATCCGCCGCATCGGGACTCGGACCCGAGGTGGCTCCGGTTCATGCGCCAGAAGGTGCCCCAGGCGCTTGTGCCGCTTTCCAACTTCTACCGGGGATTTGGGCCCACCATCTTGGGCATGGTTCCCTACGCGGGGACCTCCTTCTATGTGCATGATGCCATCCAGGACGTTTTCCGGTCCCGATACCTTGCGCCGTACTCGGTGCAGGCCGCACTGCCCAGCAGTCTCAAGGTGGTGAAGCTCAAAAACGACCAGGAGCACGTGAGCAGTCGGGACTCACGCGCCCCACTCCGTCTCTTTGCCCAGCTCGCTGCAGGAGGACTTGCAGGCATGTGTTCCCAGACAGCAGCGTATCCGTTTGAGGTGATCCGGCGCCGCATGCAGGTCGGCGGAGCAGTCAACCTGGGCAAGTTCATGACGTTTCGGACCACGGCGAAGTTGATATTTGCCGAGAGCGGAGTGAAGGGTTTTTTTGTGGGCTTGACCATTGGGTACATGAAGGTGGTTCCGATGGTGGCATGTTCGTTCTATGTGTACGAGCGGTCTAAGTTGTTGCTTGGGATATAGAGGAGAGGAGAGGGGAGAAACGGGAACAAAAGTGGAAAGGGAGAAATAAGATGAACAAAAGTGGAAAGGGAGAAATAAGATGAACAAAAGTGGAAAGGGAGAAATAAGATGAACAAAAAAAGAAGGGAGAAATAAGATGAACAAAAAAAGAAGGGAGAAGGAAGAAACTGGGAACAAAACTACGAACAGCAGCTTCTGTCAAAAACAAAGATAGCCACCGTTCGAACGGCGTCATAGTGTTGGCGGTGCACCGCCCATCAACCATCAGGTTTCAAAAGAATCGCCCGAGTGGCACAATCCTCAATGTCTTCCATGCCCATACGTTTCCTCATCGAAGTGGCCAAGCGGCATGTCTGGCGCTTAGCATTATCGAAAGATACATATTTATTGCAGCATGAATAGAAAACCGAAGCCATGGTTCCATCGCAACTTGCTTGTTTACGGCTGACGGAGTCCATGATATAAATCTATACTGACTGTACTAAGGGCCGCCGTCTCTTGTTGTGGAGAACCGTATACAGCATGCAGAGCAGGAATGAATCATCAAACCCATTAGTGCTGTACACATCGTCCCGAAAGGCACACTTCCGTCACTTGATGTGTACTGGATTTCAGGAATCCAGAACGTCTGCTATGTACATCGAAACCAAACAGGTTGTTTCAACCTTGTTCGAGTGTTTCAGAAAAACCAAAACCACTTGTTCTTGCCGGTGGGCCGCGTGCCAAACTTCGGGTTTGCTGCGTTGGCAATGGTGTCTTTGGCTATAGCTGCCGACTTGGACAACTTATCCGTGCCAATTTTGAAGCCCCAGCTCCTCAAAGTCTTCACTATGGCTGGAGTGAGTGCCGCCGTCAACGGAACACGCACAAAGATGAACACTGACTTGTGGATTCCGTAGGCAAGCACAAACTCCGTCCAGGAGAACCAGGCAAAGGGAGATCCTGCATCTTCCCCAATCCCGGCAACCTCCTGTGCGGACTCTTCGATCTTATTGATCTCCTGAAGCGTGGCCAATTCCTGATCAGACTTTCCAAAACCGAAAAACTGCTTGACCTTGTTTTCGTAAACTTCAATCTGCTCTTTTCCCAACGAGTGCACCAAAAGATAGCAGATGGGCAAGTCAAGCATGCTGATGAAAAGGTAGACGCCGAGGGCCGAGTATCCGTATTCTTTGACAAGAGCCTTGATGCCTTTTTGTTTTTGCGGCGAGGAGGACGAGGTTTGGCGCAAAAACACCCGCAATTTCGGGAATCTGGGCATGGCGGGCCGCTGCGCCATTAGACCGAGCTGGCGCTTGAACACATTGAGCGGCGCGGGCTGGCGGAGGAGTTGCAAGGTTCGGAACATGTAGGCGAGGGTGGCGGCGGTGCGGTTTTCTGGGCTGTCCACGTGCGCGCTCACGTGACACGCCATCCTCGTGGTGTCTCGGCATGTGCTGGTATGGTCTCGTGGTGTCTCGGCATGTGCGGGTCTTACGTGATGCTATTCTGAGATGGTGCGCAGATAGCTGCATCACCAGCAGTTCATCAGATGGACACCGAATGACGAATCGGCCCGAAGCGCAATCCTGCACTTCACTTCCAACCCTGGCCGGTCCTGCCTCTATACACAAGACTATCTGAAGGTCAGGTAGAAGCGTTCCTTCTCGAGGCGCTCCTCCACGCGCTGGAGCTGCTCTGGCGTATAGACAGCGCTCAAAGGCTCTCCGCCGAACAACACACGTTCCTCGTGGTTACGCTGCTCGGCCAAAGTCATCACCACAACGTTCTGCATGGAGAGCTCTTGGTCGGGCTTCCATCTTGATAAGGTCAAGCGGCCGGAAGTCCCGGAAATGCCCGACTTGCCCCGGAAAACCTCCTCCACAATGTATGGCATGTCTTTCTCGTTGAAAGGGCCAGTTTGGTTCAAGTTTCCTCGCCGCAGCTCTTGTCCTGCCAAGCTCTTGAATATGCCGTTGTACGACTTGACGCGGTTCTTTCCCTCCACATATTCCTGTGGGTATCCTGCAATCGAGGTCAAGATATGCGTAGTCAATGCAAGACCAAACATACCGGGCATTGTACCCAAAACTGGCAAGATGCGGACCCGGAAATTCAGTAGCGACGAGAGTTGGTCCACGTTGCCCTTGGCAAGCTCTTTTTCATCCAAAGGAAGAAGTTGAGCCTTCCCCGGATCTGGCTTTTCCGCGCTGAAAACAACAGGAATATGATTATGAATTCCCCGTCTGCCTAACCGAATACGCACAGCACGAGCCAACGGATCCTCTTCGGTTTTCGAGAGATCCATCACATTGATCCTCGTGGGGTCTGACTTCAAGGCCGCTCCTCCAGAGGAAATCACCGCGATCCGGCGCTTGTAGCAAAACTCCAACAAATCCACCTTGGTGTCGATGTTGTCGATGCAGTCCACCACCAAATCAGGAGTGAAGCCATCCAAAAGCAACGCCTCGCCACGGGTCTTCTCCCACAACTCGTTTTTGCCTTCGATGTTGGCCCATGGGGCAATCTTAGAAAGATGACGCTTCAAACACGTGACCTTGGGCGTGCCCACGTCCTCGAGTGTTGCCACGGCGTGTCTGTTGAGCGAGCTCAACGTCACTTGGTCGAAGTCAATGACACGCACATGCTCCACTCCGGAGCGGACCAACATCGTAACCACCCACGATCCAACCCCTCCTGCACCCACCACTACGACGCGGTGGCTCCGCACCTTTTTCATTCCTTCCTCAGTCAAAAACGCATAGTTGCGCGACAACTGTTCGCGGATGAGTTCCTCTGAATGGACTTTTCTGGAAGGTTCTTCGGCTTCTTCCTCTCTGGTTTGATACCGGTGATATGCCTCAACCAAAGCAGCAGTAACAAATGCTGTAGATGCCACAATAGTGGCTAATCTGAAACCTGAGGCCATTGTGATGCGATGAGAAAACGCGATGCGCTGATATAAGTGCACACCCGTACCTCCGCGAAAATCACTGCTTCACATTTGACTGTGATACGGACCCGGTATCGCCTCGAATAGTTGGCCAAAAGATTTCCTTTCAATCAATAAATTCAGTAAAGTTCTCATCATTTTCACTTTATTCTCATATCTCACAACGCCTTGAGACAGTACATTCTCACAGGAAACAACTCCTTGGGCATTCCCTTTTGGATGTCACTGGCAATCAATTTGAAGCCTGCCATCTCAAACAACGCCCGGAATTTGGCATCGCTTCTGGTGACGCTTGAGTCTGTGGGGTCGAAAACGTCCTCTGCAGGAGCAATGTTCTCTTTGACAATAAGAGTTCCATTGGGCATCAAAGCATCTTTGCACCTGATCCAAAACTTGACTAATTCCTCATCTGGCAATTGGCCAACACACCACTGGCACCACACGAGCCAGTACTGGCCGAGCTTGGCCGGCTCACAGACCCACTCTTGCATGCCAATGTCGTAAATGGTTCCCAATTTTCCTTTTTGGGCCACAGGTGCCAACTCAGTTTTCATCTGCTCCACAAAAGGCTTTACAGGCTCGATCAAATCACACACATCGCTGATTTTCCACAATAAGTCCCGGGTGATCCTGCCAATTCCAGCGCCAACGTCCACCGTAAGCTTTGGGCCCGAACACTCCATTCGGGTCTGGAGTTTCCTCAAAAACGTGGCTGATCCAATAATGTCAGCTTTGGGAACGGGGGTTTGCTCACCAAAGCCCCCAAGAACACCGTTGACGGATGCGGGCACAGACAGCCAATAGGAGATGGCGTCATCATAGTTGATGAGAGCGTTCAAACCTTGGTCAGCAAACTCCTCGGAGTCAGGGTTGATGTTCTTCACAGGCATCTTAGGTACTGAGTTTGATGACGAGCGTGCAGGCGCCTTGAGGCCCATCGAGCCGCGGCTAGGCCAGTACATCTGCTGATGCATGACTCTATCAAGAACCCACTACTCGCATATGCCGGAGGCCATCAGCTTGGCATCGTCATTTTGCGATGTCTTTCTGGACCATGAAGCCCGTCCAAAGTCTTGGGTTCGGGAAATTGACACACGTGAACACAGACACGTGAGATCCTTGAACTTGATAGGAGCTAGCTGACTGAAGCCTTGAAGGACACGGTTCCATTCCGGTGGGCAGTCTTGAGAGACTTAAAAATGAAAATCTGACAGTGGCAGAAAATGTAGCTTTCTGAGCTTATCGTCCAGAGAGAAGGGACCGGAAATATTGAGACTTATAGTCTCGTCTGCGGCCTTGAGCCAAGAGCCATTGGTCAGCGCTAGTCTTGATCACTCTCAACTGATATTTTGGTTGACACTGGACTCTTGATTCACGTTGATTCACATTGCCACGTTGATTCACATTGTCACGTTGATTCACATTGTCACGTTGATTCACATTGTCACGTTGATTCCAGAGTCCGCTCAATTCCAGGTCTCCAAAAAATACCGCAGATGCCTATCCTTTTATATCGCAAATTTGGTTTTGTGGCAGGTTTCATATGTGAAACAAGGGGTTTGCGATTAATGCCGCAATTCTATAAAAGGCCCTCATTCCGCCCTCGCAGCCAGTATTTGCAGCTCGCACGTCACGTGCCCTCTTCGTGACGCGTGCCTATTTGCTTACACCAAGAGCGACAAATTGCAAAGCAATTACGAAAAGGGACATCATTCGAACAGGCATTTGAAAGAGGATATCGATTTCCAAGTGACTTGACAGCGAATACTTTGCAGACCAAATTGAAAATAGAGATTGAAGCAACGTTGGCATCTTCAAAGCGACGTTAAATGGGCTACTACGATATCGACGACATTCTAGCGGATGGCGAAAAGATCCCATGCAGATTTAACCTCTCGGTTCCTGGGTTAGGATACCTTGAGGGAAACCCCGGAAAAGGCATCGCCAAGGATACAAAGCTTGATCTACCGTGGTGGCTCGCCGCAGTTTTGGCCATGTCGGTGATTCTGCTGGACTCAGAAGAAAGCTTCATCGACTTGCTTGATCCAGAATTTATCTCTCCCAAAGTGCTCAATGCAATTCATGCTGATCCAAGCTCGGTGGACTTACACGCCATCATGAGTCATTTCTATAAGCAGACGGAGAAGTGGGCGGCTATGTTTAATGAACGTGCTCTTATCGAGACTGTGATGATGCTTTTGAGGGAACGAGCTTTGGAAATCGACAATTACGCCAACAATTCCACCAAGCACGTGCACTCCAACTTCCTATACACGTTGGATGAGTTTGAAAAGAAGCTCTACCGAACAACTGCCGAGAGCAAGAAGCAAATGAGGCGATGGAACCAATGATCCACGAAGGACCTGAATAGAGGACTCCGTGCATAATCTAGTATCCAGGAATCACTAAGAGAAATACGAATATACTAACACCTTCTATCCGTGGCTGTTGCTTCTAGCTTTAAAACAATCCGTCCGAGTCGGAATCGCTCTCCACCTTCTCCTGGGATTTGAATACCTTCTTCTTGGGCTCATTCTCCGCATCCTCTTCATCTTCGTCTTCCACAGCTCTTCTCTTTCTCTTCCCCTTTTTGGCCGGTTTCTTTGGCGATGCCTCCTTTTCGCTTGCAGAGTTGTCATCATGGTCTGCGTCCTCCTCGTCACTGTTGTCGATGAAGTCTTTCTTGGCCTTTTTCTTGGCCTTTCTGCCTTTTTTGGGTTCGTTTTCCTTTTCATCGCCTGACTCTACAATAAGGTTGGCTCGCGACTCCTCTGCCCACTGTTGAGCCTGCTCCTGCAATTTGGCTCGTTCTGCTGCCAAGCTCTCGTGCTTGGACATTTGCTCAGCCAAAAGGGTCTCTGCCTCCTTGTTTTTGCGGTCCTCTTCCTCCTGGCGCAATTTTTTGGCCTCCTCAAGCTTCTCATTCAATTCCAGGATGTTTTCCTTGGTTTCATCCAAACAAGCGTTCAATCTCTTGAGCAAGGTGTTGGTTCCAATATCTGCTCTGGCCTTCATGTCTGACTTTGGATATGGCGGATGCTTGCATGAGTCCAGGGCCAACTGGTTTAGATGCAGGATGGCACTGTTCAAGTTGAGGATGGCTTCGTTGATTTCTGCCACACTGCGGTCCTCCACGGCTTGTTTGGTGATGAACTCTGCGATCTGAAACTGGATAAACGCAATATTGAAAACGTACGGACTCTTATCCCCCGAGCATTTTTCCATAGCCTCCTCAGAAACCTCCAACGACTTTTTTAAAAACGGCAAGTGTTTCTCTGCAATTCCTCTTTGGTACCAAGCTCTGCCAATAAATCCCAACAACTTTGGATCATCGTTATTGGCGTATCTGGACGATGCAATCTCATAGCTCTCAATGGCTTTGGCGAATTGCTTGAGCTCTGTCAAAACATGCCCCAAGTTCAAATACACAGAGATATCGTTCAACGAGTCTCTGATTTTTCTTAAGATGTCCAAACCCTGGTTGAAGTCTTTGTTTTCGATGTAAACAATAGCAAATCCTTGGGCAGCGAACACATTTTTCGGGTCGATGGACAACACCTTGGTGTAGAGCTCCATGGCACGAACAAAGTACTTCTTTCTCTTCTCTTTGTCGCCCTTAGTATCTTTTGCCATCACACAGTACACATTGGCCAAAGAAATCAACGCATAGCAATCATGAGAGTCGAAATCCACCAAAGTCTGTTTTTGGTGAGTGGCATCAGCGTCGGGTTTTAAGCCAAACTTGCGCCCGAAGTTTTTGATGAACCATCCGTAGAAGGAACGGATTTCGAGGTTTGATGCGTTGGATTCCAATAACGACTTCACTTCCTGCTCTAACTCTTGGTTGGATGAGGTTTTGGTCACCACTGCATCCAAGAACAAGAGCCTCATTTTGGCTGAAAAGTAGTTTGGACACTCCAACAAAAGCTTTTTATACAAACCGATAGAATCATCGGAATTGAGCGACTCCTTGGAACGCGCCAAGTTGTATGTGATGGACACTTTGAGGTCATTTTTTAACTCCTCATCACCAACGTGTTGCAACCGGTCCAACCCGAGCTCAAGGTATTTCACAGCCTCCTCGTGGTTGTGCTTGATGAAGTTCAACACCGCCACATTATTGTAAACTTCCAAAGGCGCTTCTTGGCCGATCTGCTGTCTGGATTCAATGGCCTTATGCAAATAGGTCAATGATTGCGTCAAGTCTTTGGACTCGTATAATTTGGACAACGTCAAGAAAGCGTTCAATACCACCGGCTCCTTGTTCAAGTAAGCATCCGCTTCAGTTTTGTTGGCCACCGCAGAACCTCTATTATTGGATAAGCGGATATATCTTTCTAAGATCTGGATTGCCTGTTCCTGTTTCGTCTTGGAGGTACTCTGCAGGTACAAGACACCTAGCGAGTAGATGACTTCCAAACACTTTGGATTTGTTTTGAGTATAGACTCAAAAGTCATGGTGGCTTCTTCAAGCGAGTTTCTGCCGAGCTGCGATTGAGCCAAGCCCAATTTGGCCAAAAGGTTGTGTTCATTCAAGCGAATGGCTTCGTGGAAATATTTTTGAGCTTGTGTAAAGTCGTCCTTGGCGAAAGAAACTCTACCCAGCCAAAAAGAGCAAGTTGACAGGATTTTGGATGAAAAAGCTGAATACTTCTCGCTGGCAGCGACGGATGCGTGAACTTTCGCCACAATTTTCTCCACGAGTTCGTAATTTGCCTTCGAGTAGTAGAACGAGCAAAGTGCCAATAAAAGCACCGGGTTGTCCAGGTTTTGAGACTGTAGCTGCGTCAACTCCTCTAAAGATTTCGAGTAACCCTCCAAAAACAAGTCGTCGGAAAGCGAGTTCGAGAATACGTTATCGAAAGATGCTAAGTTCAAAAGCATGCGGGGCTTGAAGTTGGAAGGATCCAATGCTGCTGCTCTCGTCCATGCAGCTAACGCCATATGACGATCTTTCAAGTTCCAGAAACAAAGCCCAATTCCAATTCTGGGGTCCGGCTTGAGGGTAGGATTCAACACCAAAACCTGCTGGTAGAGCTTCAAAGCATTGGAATAATTGGCGGTTTTGCTCAAAGTGATTTGCGCTTTGCCCAAAAGTGCATATGTGTTGTTCTGGTTCTCCTTCAAGAGGCGGTCGTAGATTTGAAGCGCCAAGTCGGCGTGATCCGTAGCCATGTGCACCTGTGCAGTTCCTAACTGGGCACCAACAGAGTCTCCACCCTTGGCAAAAGATTCTCCGGCATTGACAGCAGATTTGTCTCCGCCGAGGCGCAAAGTCGTCCATCCAACCACAACATGCAATGCTTGCAAATCAGCCTCAGAAAAGTAGTCCATAGTGAGTCCAGTTTGAGCGATGACCAAACCGTTTTTAGGCAGACCTGATTGGGCGTATGCCTGTGCGATCAAAATCCAGTATTTGACCTGACATTTCTCTCCCGAGAGAAACAGCGTGAGCTCTAGTGGGTCTTCGGGCAACTCGTCGATGGTAACAATGTCGCCACTGCTGATGGTAATATCCACAGCAAGGGGAGCCTCGGCCGAGCTGCCGACGTAATAGGAAATGTCCGAAGCTTCGTCCATTTCAATGTTCAGAGTCCGGAGCGCAGTCTGTTTTTGTAGCGTTGGTTGAGATTGATTTTTTCGCTGCACACACCCGTACACCACACCACATGCACTTCTTGAATGGCTGGAATATCACTGCATCAACCATTGGAATGTAAGTGGTTCCACTCACTCGAATTGAACAATCTCGTCAATAGCAAGCATTTTCGCAGCAAATTCGTCTTCGAAAGCAATATCGGCGTCGTAGTGCTCGAAGAGCAGGCTCAAATCCATGAAACACGCCTTGACATCGTTGTCATCGGTTTCATGTTCCTCCAAAATGACATGCTTGTAGAGAATCATGTCAAACTTTGATAGCTTTTGGTTCGCCGCGTACCACTGGACATATTGAGCCCATAAGTTGTTTTGTCTCTGAATGTAAAATTTGCCGTAAATGCAGAACAAGCTGTAAAGGAGTAACAAGCGCAATGCTAACGGATGTTTAGCACGTGCCATCTGCAGAAATTCTTCGGCTATAAAGGGCAAGAATTTGTAGAGTGGAATTGGATAGTTGGTGATGATAGATGTGTGAAAGCACGTTTCAAAGACCGCAATGGCCATCCTGAATGTCTCGATTTCCATGCTGGTCTGAGAATCAAGCTCATAAATCGACCCGGGTGTTGAATGCAGATGTCCCTCCTCAGATGTAGACGGTGTGGTGAAGTCCTCTGAGTCCTTGTTGAATGTTTCTGGATTGAAACCGACAAAGTCAGATACAGGCACCGAGGCGCCGGAATCTTGCAAATGGTTGATGGCCTCCATGCTCTTGTTTTGATTCAGCAGGTAGTGTATTTCAAGTTCAGCCTTCAAGGCCCGAATCACGTGGTAGTCAACGTCATGGTTGTTTTCGTACTTGAACTCCGTGAGCTTGTGGAGTAGCGCCTCGTACACATGTGGCGGAGCGTTTCGCATCATATTATGGATACTCCGGGAGTACGAAAGTAAATCCGACGGCGGAGTGTGGCAGAAATCGACGAGCGGCATGATGCTGTGCGGATGGAGACCAAGGTAGGTGAAAGTCAAGGTCGTGGAAAGGTAGATGATGGCCACATCAGCGTATTCGACACCTCTGGCTTTCACTTCCTGGATATGAGCCGCTGAAAGACGGACAACGTTATCAAAAAAAACGTTTGTACGGTCCAAGATACTGCTATCGGCATCGGAGTCAACAGAGAGTTGGTCAAACACATGAGACAAATCGTGGACGTTGTATTCCATGGGCGTCAACAAGGCGGCATTGCTGTGGCTTTCATCATCTGCTAGAATGGCACGTAGATTGGTTATGGGCCAGAGGTTGAGACTGGCAAAAGCAAAAACCGCCTGACGCATGACCGGCGAGCTACCGAAATAGGACGGGAGATAATGGCGCCAAATGAAATCTGCCCGGGAATTTTTGGTGTAGGTGAACATCTGCACGCAGTGGTCATTGAAGAAACGTAGGAGCCTGTACTCGAATCGGGTGACGTTCAATTGGGTCTGTGTGGAATTGAACAGATGCACTTTCAAGACTTCGCTTGTGTCACTGACGACCAATTCCTTCAGCATCTTGCTAGGGGCTTCTTTGGGATAGATACATTCACGTCCTCTGTGCAAACAGTACTCACATGCTGGTTTGCCCTCATTGCACTAGAATTAGTAGGCCAATTGGGAAATGTAGATCACGGTACTATAAGGAGCCGCCGAACCAAGGTATCATAAGTCAGATGACCATGCATTCACTCGCCATCAGTTGATCTGTAGCAGGCCCTGATGGTAGGCCAGGGTGGGTCCAATCGCCGGACAAAAACACACACATACCTTTATCTTGAGCCGCTTGCAGTTGGTGCATCCTTTCCGGGATAACTTACGCCTCCTGGGGATATCAGGCATGATGGGCGGTATCACGCACACAGTAGATGGTAGTGGCGCGGTTCACACCGCGATAGTCAATGCAGGTAGGTAGATAACTATAACAGGACCCGTAAAGAAACCCCAAACTTGAAGAGGTCCACAAACAATTCCACAGAGATAAGTGCCCATGGACAAAATCCACAAAAATGCATGGACAGATCTTTCAAGACAGTTTCTAAACACGACTTTTAATGCTTCTCCATGGTCCGGATGGCCTTGCTCTTTGGAACAGGAATCTAGGTGATGATAATTCAATGCGTGCTAGTAATAAAAGTGCCACAATTCCTGGGCGCAGGTGGGCTTTTATATTCCCAGGCCGTGTTTCAGAATGTGTCACAAAAGGGGCCACAGGGGGGCTGCAAAAAGGAGTGAATGTATATAAAAGTGAGGTTCCGCATTCTCAGTTTTTACAGCCGTCAAAACGCCGAGATTTCACCAAATGCCATTTTACCAGCCAGGCTGCTCTCTGAACAAGCAGATTGTCACGAACCAGCACTTCTAGTGGAACCAACAGAATCCGAGAGCCGGCCTCGTTCTCTACATACGACTGCTATGAAGGTCGCGTCCTGCATACAACGAAACCAGCACACCCGGTATTCCAGGAGTTCTCTGAGGGCATGAAGTGTTCCTATTAAGGAGAAATGGCCGGCTAGTGTGTTGCTGGCGATGGTGCAGGGTCAGGCCGAGCTCGCTACTTAAGTGCAGTGATGAAAATTTGAGACTAAACGTACAAAAAAATTTGAAGCGAAAGTCTCATCACTCCAACTCGCCTACTACAAAGTTGTTTTGACCTGGATACAAAGGCTCCTTTGAACTATCATAGACCCCCACATCGATACCAGACCAAAATAAAACAAAATGGAGGACGCAGCTGCCAGGAGCATTGAAATGTGGAAGATCAAGAAATTGATCAAGTCCCTTGAAATGGCTAGGGGTAACGGAACCTCGATGATTTCGTTGATTATCCCACCAAAGGGACAGGTCTCGCTTACGCAGAAAATGTTGACGGAAGAGTACGGAACTGCATCCAATATCAAGTCCAGAGTCAACAGATTGTCGGTGTTGTCCGCCATCACATCCACGCAGCAAAAGTTGAAGTTGTACTCGCATGTGCCGAAAAACGGATTGGTGGTGTACTGTGGAGATGTTTTGACCGATGAAGGTAAGGAAAAGAAATTGAACATCGACTTCGAGCCTTTCAAGCCCATCAACACATCGCTTTACTTGTGTGACAACAAGTTCCACGTGGAGGCGTTGTCTGAGTTGTTGCAAGACGACGACCGTTTTGGATTCATTGTTATGGACGGTAACGGAGCGTTGTTTGGAGCAGTTTCCGGTAATAACAGAGAGGTTTTGCACAAGTTTTCTGTGGATTTGCCCAAGAAGCACGGAAGAGGTGGACAGTCTGCTTTGCGTTTCTCGCGTCTAAGAGACGAGAAAAGACACAACTACGTCAGAAAGGTGGCCGAGGTTGCCGTGCAGAACTTCATTGAGAACGATAAAGTTAACTGCAAGGGATTGATCTTGGCCGGGTCTGCGGACTTCAAGAACGAGCTCTCCAAGTCGGACTTGTTCGATGGTAGATTGCAGGCGCGTGTGTTGAAGATTGTGGATGTGTCTTACGGAGGAGAGAACGGATTCAACCAGGCCGTGGACCTTGCCAGCGAGACGTTGGCCAACGTGAAGTTTGTGCAGGAGAAGAAGTTGTTGAACCAGTACTTCGACGAGATCTCCCAGGACACCGGCAAGTTCTGTTACTCGATCGAGGACACGTTGAAGGCGTTGGACTTGGGCGCATGCGAGACCGTCATTGTGTACGAGAACTTGAACACCGTCAGATACACGTTGAAGGATTCCGAGGACAACGAGGTGGTGGTCAACGTGAACCCAGACTTGCCTGACAAGTCGTACATGTTGGATAAGGCCACCGGAGCTGAGATGGAGATTGTTAAGGAGGAGATGTTTTTGGAGTGGTTGGCCGAGAACTACAAGTCTTTCGGAGCTACGTTGGAGTTTGTCACGGACCGGTCGTCCGAGGGTGCTCAGTTCGTGCAGGGATTCGGAGGAATTGGAGCTCTATTGAGATACAAGGTCAACTTTGATGCGTTGGTGGACGAGTCTGACGAGGATGAGTACTATGACGAGAGCGACGACGACTTCATCTAGGTTCTCCGTGTGGCCATCACGTCAAGGTCCAGTCCGATATACCACGGCCATCACGTCAAGGTCCAGTCCTGTATACCACGGCCATCACTTCAAGGTCCAGTCCTGTATACCACGATCACGTCAAGGTCAACTCCTATATACCACGGCCAATACACGCCCATGGAGCGGCTGTATGCAGTGCAGCACCAGTAGGCAGAGCGTAAGAGGCCCGGCACATGCCTACTTCCCCCTTCTCGCCCTGCTCTCCTTCTTCCTCTCCTTCTTGATCTCCTTCCGCTTCTTCATCTGCTGCTGTTTCACAGCCGCTGCGCTCTGGGGCTTGGAAACGCCGCCCTTCGGCTTCTTCCGCAACTCGTCCAACGCTGCCACGTGAGTCTTGCCCAAAATGGTCTTGGACGTGTTGCCCGTGGCCAACTGGTGGGCGAAGTTGTCTGGCCCACCGGTCAAGTAAGACCGGCGGTGGTTTTTCCGTACCGGACGCGCCAACGACTCTTTCAACTGCAGACGGAGGTGTTTTGCCTCGGCCGTGGTCAAGGTCTTGTTCTCCTTCCGGCGGCGCTGCTTCTTGATGACGTCATCCTCAAACGAGTCAAGCTCGGCAAGGTCGTCGATGCCCAAGTCGTCCGCCGCCTGCTTCAACCAGCTGTCCTCTTTGCGGGTAGCGGTCTTGGCCACGGCGCCATCGGCCAAGATGGCAGCCATTTTGACGCGTTCCCGGATCTGCGACAACACGTCGTAGTCAATGGGCAACATCTTGACGTCGGAGTGCGGCGCCTTGTGTTTCTGGGCGCCAAGAGCCACCACCCTCCGCAACTTCCTCAACGGGCCCGACGCTTCCTGCGGCAGGCAGAACATCACGGAAACACCCTCCTTTCCTGCACGCGCCGTCCGGCCGGAGCGGTGGACGTAGATGTCGGCGGAACGCGGCAAGTGGTAGTGGGCAATGTGGTCGATGTTGGGGATGTCAAGGCCTCTGGCCGCCACATCCGTGGCCACGAGCACCGACAGCGGGCTCCGTGCACACAGCGCCTTGTAGCGCTCCAAGGCCCGCAAGCGCTGTTTCTGGATCATGGCGGAGTGGATGCCAAAGGCAGGAAGGCCCAAGTTCTCCAAGAGCGGCACCAAGCGCCGGACCGACTCCACGGAGTTGGCAAACACTAGCGTCAGGCCGGGGTACATGAGCACAAAGTAGTACACGTACAAGTCACGCTCCGTGGGCCCACACTCCACCAACGCCTCGGTCACCTGCCCCGACACGATTTCCTTGGGGTTTGCATCGCAGAGAAACGGCTGCGGGTCCTTGAAGCCGAGTTTTTTGGTGAGCAAGTCCAAGATCTCGTCGTTGCCGATCAAGCCGGCGTGGCCGCTTTGGCGGGTGTGTTTGGTGAGCTTTCCGAACAAGTCTCGCGAGAAGGTGGCGGAGAAGACCAACGTTTGCCACTTTCTTCCGAAGAGCCGCCGGTTGCGGTGCTTTTCAAGGAGCTCCAAGATTTTGGTGAACTCCTCGAAGTGGCCGTCTTGCAACAAACGGTCGGCCTCGTCCAAAACGACCACGTCGGTGGCGGCCATGCGTTCACATAGTTCCTGTGAGCGTTCGATCAACTCGAGAAAGCGGCCGGGTGTGGCCACCACCACGCCTGGCGTGTACAGAAGAAGCCGCTCCTGTCTCTGGATAGAGAGGCCTCCGGTGATGGAAACGATGCCGTTGTTGGCGAGGGGGGAGAGCTTGGTGATGTTTTTGAGGTGGTCGACCACCTGGTGGGCCAATTCTCTGGTGGGGGCAAAGATGATGCCGGTGATTGGCTTGTGGAGGGCTCTTTCGCTGTGGAGCTGAGCCTGGTCCATGGGGGTCTTGGCGTTTTGTCCTTTTGCATTTCCTTTTGCATTTCCTTCTTCTTTTCCTTCTCCTTTTCCTTTTCCTTTTCCTTCTCCTTCTCCTTCTCCTTCTCCTTCTCCTTCTCCTTCTCCTTCTCCTTCTCCTTCTCCTTCTCCTTCTCCTTCTCCTTCCCCTTCTTTATTCTCCCGTCTTCTCAAGTTCTCATAGTGGCGCTCCAAAATCGGAAGCCCGTAGGCAAGCGTTTTTCCACTTCCCGTGGTGGCCTTTCCAATCACGTCTTTGCCCTGCATAGCCACAGGGATGGTTTCTTTTTGAATGGCCGTTGGCTCCGTGAAGTTGTTGTTGCGAAGACCAACCATGGTGTATTTGCTGAGGTTCATGGGTTCCCACCGGGGAAGGTCGACGTTTTCGTCATCGAGGGCCAAGTCGAGATCGGCGAAGTTTCCGTGGAACTGGTCCAAATCGTCTTCGGCGTCCGACGCGCTGGTTTGCGGCTCATCTTCGAATCCCGTGAATTCGGCTCCTTTGGCGCCTTGCTCTTTTTCGTCTTTGGCGCCTTGCTCTTTTTCCCCTTTAACGCCTTGTTCTCTTTCGGCGCCTTCTTTCTTATCCGCTTTGCCCCGCTTTTGGCTCTTTGCCTTCTTGTCCTTGCCAAAAATCTTCTCCAAGATCCCCGATTCCTTCTCCAAATCGGCCTCTTTTGCTATGAATTCGGCCTTGCCGTCAACCATGTGCACATCCACGCCCTCCAACTCCTCCAAGCCGTAGAAGCCGCTGTAATCGCCGAGGTTGTCGGGGATATCAACGGATTTCCATTGCATGGAGTCTGCGCTGATGATTTTGTTGACGCTGGCGTTCTTTTCCGCGAGCGTGGGGGTTTTCTTGGGCGCCTCGTTGCTGCGGCTTCCGCCCGCCGTCTTCTTGCCGTTTTTTTTGGGGTACCGCCCGCTTCTTCTGGGTGCAGCCATGGCGTGTAGGGATATTTCGCTGCGATGAGATGTGCGCGTGCACCCGTACCTCCCGGCCTGGTCTACGAGAACTGGGTGCGCCTTCTGAGTATGGCGTCCTGCACACAAACCATTGCCGGCCCTCCCGCCACTATGCAGGCACCCTACTTCCGACAACGAGTGGGCCGTTCTACTCTTAGGTTTTAGAGAGTTGCTGGACCGGCGAAGGCCCTAAAACGAGCCGATACGGGTGTTTCATCGTGTCGTGAGTTTTCTGTGTCACGTGTATTGTAGATATGTAGACATGTAGGTATGTAGACATGTAGATATGTATATGTATATGTATATGTATATGTATATGTATATGTATATGTATATGTATATGTATATGTAAATTAATGTGAATTGTATCAAAGTATATCACAGTGTATCATTATTAGTAATCAGAAAGTGTACCATATCGCCATTGTATCAAACTCACTATTATGCATCATTATAGTATTCAGAAGTCTATCGTTAGTGACAGTGTCAAAATCTACCACTTTCAAGATTCTACTTCCACAAGCTTAGCGGCTTTTCTACTTTGCTGATACTTTGCACTTCAGAGTAGAGTGCTTGATACTTTACCCCCTTCCAGAGCATCAAAGGCTTTCGTCGTTTTCGTCTATCGAAATCACCGGAGAAACATCAGAACCTCAGAAAGCTCTGCTGATGCAAACCGAATGGGACGTGCCTGCATATAGCCCATAGTCTGAAGACGAAGAAGAGCTGGCCCAAGGCGGCCGTAGAATGTTGGGATTTGTTGCCACAGACGAGCACGACGTCACATGCAGCTTGTAGTGCGTGGGTGTATCTGAACATTTATGAATTTCCTAGTTTCTTAGGTACTGTGACGGAGTATTAAAAAGTTCAGCTGCGTTTGCAATACCTGATTGTACGGAATAATGGTTTTTGAGCTACTAGTATTTCGTTATGTCGACTCTTGGATGCATGAGCTAAAAGCACCCTTGGGTGCTTGTTTGACCGGCGGTTCGTATGAAACCAAAATTTTATTGGGTAGTTGTAACTCACAAGCTCCTTTAAATGTATTCTTTGGTTATAACAGGGGCGATAAAACAGAACAGAGCAAACAATACGGATTATTTTCTAATTTAACTTCTCTAGTATCTTTTGTTGCTCTTTCTCTTACGCCCATTATAACAACTCTTCTTATAGCCCCTTAAAGTCTATGCTGTAGACCCAAATTTAGATTTAAGAATATCTAATATAATTGTCTCTGGGTAGGTTCATAAATAAAATGCGAATCAGAAAAATAATGCGGATTAAAAATATAGGAAAAATGGTGTTCCATCAGATAAACATATACCTTGTCCCACATTTAATTTATCAACTTAAAAATAGAGGGGGTTATGAGCTGGTTTAAAATTAAAGGAAAACCCTTAAAATATATACTGTTGGCGTGTGCGTAGAGAGGGAGGATGGGGGGTCCAATAAAAACCATGCTTAAGCCTGCATAATCGCAATTATAAGCATATTTGGACATATTTATGTTCTTTTTACTTGTTCACATGCACTCTTTTAAAGCCATCTATATAAAAGGATTGGGGGACGTATTTTTCTGTTTTTCTTTGTTTAGTAAGTCTTTTTTACCAATTTTGGCAATTTTTTATTTTACGATGGCGACTAAGTAATTTTTACCAAAACCAGTTTTCATCTATACTATTCACTTTCATTTTTTACCTCAACATATTTTTTCTTTTACAATGGCGACTAAGCTTTACATAATTCCCAGAATTCTTCAATCATTGATTTTGCTTTTTCATTCCTTTTTTGCTTTTGTTTTGAATCAAATAAATCGTCTAAAGAATATCCATCTTCTATAATATTTTGTTAAAAGATAATAAATACAAAATATCTTTATTAGATATAGCAACATTGCCTAAGACTAATACAAAGAATTTTGGCGATTTAGATGCTTCTGATGTAAGGTTATTTAAAAATATGCCAATGCTACCAATAGTAATGAGAAATTCTCAGTATTCCAAAAGTCTTACCAATAAAAATAGAAGAGATGCACTTTGGTTTGAAGTGTTCCTATAGTATAGATTGTGATGAAGCGATGAAGTGCTCCTATAGTATAGATTGTGAAGAAGCGATGAAGTGTGCCCTTGGTTCGAGTCTCGTAAGCGTTAGTACATGACCCTAATTCATTTCTGCCTTACTTCGATTGGTTAGCCTAGAACTCAGTGAGATTTTAATGCTTGGCGTCAGTCTGGCTTCTCAATTCTGCAAATTTACGCTGGTGTACCCGGATAACGGACCCGCCCTGGCTCCCAATCCCAAGGAAGCTTTACGAATACACTACGTGGAGGTGCCGTGACCGCAGGTCACCTGCCCCGATACGGACTCTCGTATACGAGATCCGCCTCCTGTCGTAAAGGAGATCTCCTGTGTACCCCGCACCCGTTTCAGAGTATGCATGGCGACTGTACCGGCCTCGTACAGGAGGTCACGCCAGAGATCCCCAACTATATAAAGGGATGCGAGCCCCCTCCAAGGACGGGTTCCTGGGAGTATCCCGATTAGTCAATACTATTGCAAACAATCCGAACCATACTCCGTATCCTAACAGATTTAGTATGTGTTCAGTGTTATGGCCATGCAGTGCTTGCACACAACGCAGGACCACCTCCCTCCGTCTTTTCCAGCTTGGGTGATTGTTTGTTGGAACCTCTCAAAGGGGGAATTGGTGGACAGCGCAGGCAGTGTTCAAAGCCGGGTAGTGTTCAAAGCAGTGTTCCAAAATTTTCGTTTGGCGGCAAATTCTTCCCGTGGGCAGACGCCAGGACGAGCAAACAGTTTCCAACCACGCCCGTTGAAGCTTCACTTGCAAACCCAAAAGATCGAGAGGTTCCCCGACTCATCAACAACTTCGAAGGGACCAACACAACAAAGAGCAACATAGCTATCACTAGAGCGCCTTGGGCCAACACCAAAAACCCTCGAGCTCCCATTTCGGGTGCGTCCAGTCAAAGAGGCCCTCAGTTTCAGTTAAACGATTCAAGAAAAAGCACTTAGGATTTGCCTGCCCTGAAATTGAATGTGGACCGACACAATGGACACGTTAACATTTTTGTTGAACAACTCAATGCAGTCGGTGATGGACCCGTTGGTTAAAGACACCACTCTTTGAGAAGCCATCAACGAAGCCTTCCACTGGTTCTCCTTGACACCCAAACGCAAAGGCCCTTCGACAGAAACTTTCGAAAGCGGGAACGCTTCGGGGATTTTGACAATCATCTCCATATTTTGGTCATCAATCAATAGCTCGACTTGATTTCATTGGTGACCCGATTGATTTTAATTGTCAAATTGTCATCGTCCTGAATCAACTTCCCCTTGGTTTTCTCGACATCGTCGAGCATTTTCGAAATAAGGATGGGTGAGATGAAATTCACAGAAAACTTTTCAATCTGCTGCTTCAACTGTAAGTCTCTCAATTGTTGGTTCCAAAGCAGTGTTCAAAGCCGAGCAGTGTTCAAAGCAGTGTTCAAAGCAGTGTTCAAAGCAGTGTTCAAAGCAGTGTTCAAAGCAGTGTTCAAAGCAGTGTTCAAAGCAGTGTTCCAAAGCAGTGTTCCTAAACCGGGTGGTGTTCCAAAGCAGTGTTCCTAAACCAGGTAGTGTTCAAAGCAGTGTTCCTAACCCGGGTAGTGTTCAAAGCCGGTGTCCGATTTCAAAGTCTGTCATCTTTGCATGGCCGTCTTTAGTTCTTTGCCGAAAGGGGATAGCACTGAGATACGCCCCCTTGCTGGCGGCCTCTGTGAGCCGCTTTTCGCTATTCTATCTCGTGTTGTAAGTTCATTCATTTCCATGGCACTAAGATCTTCGGAGTCATCGATCTCACGAGCCATTGTTGAGTGACTACGAACCGCTTGAGGTAGCAAATGATAACCGGGTATCAAACATGGCGCCTCAAGTCTAATACTCAGAGTCCTCCTCTGATCCCGAAACCCGTTATAGAATCAGATGGGACGCAGGAGGACGCAGGAGGAGAAAAAGAAAGATCTCCAAGCGACGATGACTCTGATCACGATGGAGAAAGAGGATGGTGCCGCAGCGATGGAAGGCGGTAATGACCACCAATCGATGGGCTTGGATACAGACGTCATATCTCCACACCGTCTCCAGGCACCATGCCGGACGCCGGCTCGCCAGCCTACAGCACCCGAGCGACCAGACTGGGCCAGACGCCGCTGGAGAGCTGGCTTAGTATGGGCCGTGTGCAGTACGGCCTGGCCTTTTCGAGCCACCGCCGCTTCTCGGAACAGGCGTTGCCGTGCTGAAGTGCATTGACTCTGGGACGGGTGTCCAAGAGAATCTGCGATGGGCGTCCGGAATCTGGGCTGGATTGCTGGAAACGGGGTGATGGATTGTGGAGCTGCATCACAGACCAGATTCACCGCTGATCAGTGCTGCTGACGTAGACAGCGTCCACCAGCGAGAACAGGCTTCAGCCAAGAGGCCGGAGCGGGTTGTATGGATTTACCCAGAACGCCATAAACATTCAACAGAGTGGAAAAGTTGTATTTATACAGAAGCCAAAAACATCCAAAAGTTATAGTTATACAGAAGTTATATGGATTTATAGTTACGCCAAAATTATCAAAATTCCAGCTAAACATGATATTAAACAAGTTATAGTTATACAGAAGTTATATGGGATTTATACAGTGATACAGAAGTTATACAGTTATACAGTTATACAGTTATACAGTTATACAGTTATACAGAATTTGTACAAGAAATTAAACAGAAGTTTATATTCTATATTTATACATCATGGTTTACAAAATTAAACAAAAGCTGTGCAAAGACACTAAAAGTCATACAGAAGCTATAAAAAATTATAAAAGCTATAAAAAATTATAAAAGCTATACTAAATATTATATAAAAAGAAGCTCTATTAAAAATTATATAAAAGAAGCTATAAAAAATCATATAAAAAAAAGCTCTACTAAAAATCATATAAGAAGTTAACAGAAGTCTACTAAAATTTATGTAAAAAAAGCTATAAACAAATATGTAAAAGAGCTATAAATATTATATAAAAGAAGCTATAAAAATTATATAAAGAATCTATAAAAATTATATAAAGTTAACAGAAGCTCTACTAAAAATCATATAAAAGAAGCTCTAAAAAATCATATAAAAGAAGCTATAATAATCATACAAAAAAAGCTATAAAAGATTATATAAAAAGAAGCTATAAAATTATATAAAAAGTTAACAGAAGTCTACTAAGTATTTTAAAAAAGAGCTATAAAATATTATATAAAAGAAGCTATAAAAAATTATAAAAAAAGCTCTACTAAATATCATATAAAAAGTTAACAGAAGCTCCACTAAATATTATATAATAAGTTAACAGAAGCTCTACTAAAATTTATATAAAAGAAGCTATAAAAATTATATAAAAAGTTAACAGAAGTCTACTAAATATTATATAAAAGAAGCTATAAAATTAAATAAAGAAGCTATAAAATTATATAAAACGCTTACAGAAGTCTACTAAAAATTATACAAGTTATACAGAAGTATAACATCAACAGAGTTCTGGAAAGTAGCAATTTAACAACTATACAGAAGCTAACAGTACACAGAAGCTCAGAAACTAACAGCACACAGAAGCTCAGAAACTAACAGCACACAGAAGCTACAGAAGTATTCAACTTATTAACAAAAGCAGAGTATCTGCGTCACTGCATATGCCAGTATGGATCATTGCGTCATAAGCAAAACTACATTCCACACTACACAGCAAGCCGGTCCGAATCCTGAGCAAGCCGGTCCGAATCCTGAGCAAGCCGGTACCGATCCCGAGCAAGCCATCATTGGCTGACGCAAACCAGGCTCTATTGGGAATTGAGCACGTGACGCGAGTGGCTGCTGCTTTTGCCTTGTTATCCCTGTACCAGAGAGCCAGGCTAATTGTTCGTGGAAAAGCCCCGTCTTGTTTTCGCCCGTGGATTGTGGATTCTTGGCTGAAATCCGAGCGCCACAGGACATTGTGTAAGCATCCCCACAGATCCCGCCACTCACAGCCGCCGATTCTCTGCCGACTGCCGCCTATAGCGTTCGAAAAGTGCTTAGTGCTTAGCAGGATGTGCCGCTTTAGTAAGTTTCGAGACTTCCTATTTTTAAATGGTAAAAGACCCTGCAGATCCTGCATGGGGGCTGAGGCCGCATCTGATGCATGTGACGCTGAGGAGCCGCCTGGTTGACTTGAGTTGGCTTCTTTCGACGCTTCTGCCGGGCGCGTGCATGGAGAGTGGTGAAATCTAACATCTTTGCCTGCATCACCGATGCGTTTCTGCAACGTACACTCAACTGCGCTTGTGCAACGTACACTCAACTGCGTTATCGCTGAACCTGACTGCGCTTATCGCTGAACCTGACTGCAAGTCTATTGCGGAATATGAGTCCGTGCAGAAAAATGACAGGTTGCCGCGTCATATCTCAAGTCGACGCAGCCAGACTCCTGCACTCCTGTGCCTCACCTGCTTCGTAAGTACCAAATGCTCACTATAAAGTTGATTGGTCCCGCCCCTTGTTTTGCCTCAATCTTCCAATGTCTGTGAGCTCATTTGTGCAAGCCACGCCCTCTTATGACCCTGGATATGCGGCTGCTTCTGGTGGCTCCATTTTTGACTCGTACACGACTAACGACGCCTACGATGTGGGCATACTTGTCTACAAAGAGACTTACGAAGTGGATGGTGTAATGACCACTGCCACTGAAACAGAATATTATGACGGTTCTGGGTATGAATATAATCCGTTCCAGATTTTGAATGATGATGTCGCCGAAGTGGAATATTATGGTGGAACGGATGTTGCTATGTACACCTCCGCGGGCAGGGTGTACATAAACTTCCCAGAAACTTACTTGCAGTCTGAAACATACCCTGACTATACCACTGGTTATGGAGACTTCTTCGAAACGGCATGGCCAAGCGACACGATGGAGACTACCGCCGCCACCACCTCTCACTCTTCGAGTGGCGTGTTGGACTCTGCCTTGAACTTCAAAGAAAACGCCCCGGCCACGGCAAATAGCTCCCATACCGGCAGTTCTGAAAGTAGTTCTGCATCTGGTTCTGGGGTTGTGCGTCTCAGCAAGCTGGCCGTGGCAGTTGCTGCTCTTGTGGCAGTTTCTTTTGGTATCAGCATTGTTTAGAATTCTTCATATTGTTAATCCACTTTTGATTTGTTTTGAATGGAATCTTAATTGAATAGGGCAGACTGCTTTCAGGAATTGTGTCCGAGAAAGGTATGAAGGAGTACCTTTGTAAGATCAGGTGAACACATGAAAAATTCTGTAAACCCGGGTGCCAATGGAAAACTTTGTAGTGTGATCGTCAATGAGAACTTTTGTGGTATCAGGCGAAGCTGTATGTAGTCTTTGCAAGTCAGGCACAGCTTGCATGGTGGGCTGCCATGATTTTTATTTGCCTCGATCAAAGTAGGAGGAGCTTGTTCAATTGTATGGTGTTAGCCAAGATATGCTAGCTAAGCAGTCTAAGATAAGACGCGGCCTGGCTCAAAGAATGGACCTTGTCACATTGCCGACGGTTCTGGTCAAGATAGCCGCCTGGATATAAGAATATTCCATCCTGATGCAAAAATGCACCAGCACTTCATCAAATCATTGGAGCAGCTGGTAGTATCTCACCGTTTATCAGCCATCAATAATGAAAACCCATCTATAACTAAACTCCCGAAAACAAGGGATTTTGGGACTTCACCTGAATTAAACTAAAGACGAAATCCGCTTACAACGCCATATGGATTTATTCCCATGAATTTTTCTCGAGAATGAAACAACGGGGAAAGCGCTCCTTATATTTCAGGGATGTACACAAATGCAACGAGGTGCATTTCTGAAACACGGGGCAGGTGCAGTCGGACTCCATATAAATATTGCTTTCCCGCCCAAAATAAATTCTTCTTTTGTTGATTCACTACTTTCTTTTCTTCTAGCTTTGCTGAACTCCAAACGAATACTGCAGATTCTAAGACGTGAACAGTCCATAGTGCATGTTGCAAATCAATAAACTTGTTCACTAGAAAGGGATGAATTTCACCGATATTCAAACACCCCAAATGCTATTGTCCCAGAAACGACTTGGCCTGACCCCAGTTGTGGTGTACAGGTGTGCTACCGATGTACGGCTGTTCTCGAAATCATCTTCGCACGTGACTCGAGCTCTTCTCCATGCTTCGGAAGCCCAAAACAATCACCCGTGACGCCCGGCACCCCAGAGCCCTCAAGCCACAGAAGGCCAGACAGCTTATTCGCCGCTTTCACACACTTCAAAAGTGGAAGCAGTCAGTTTTGCGGGCGCTTGCGGCTGGAAACCCCGAAGTATCCGACAACAACTATCGCCAGCAGCTTGGTACGGAATATTCCGCCGCCCTTAGTCAGTGGGAAGGCAATTCGAAAAAACCTCCGTTGGACAACATACAGGTGGATCGAAATACCGGACGTGCAGAACTCATAAACATCCTAGCGGGCATCGATTACGAGGAACAGCGCCGCGGCGGCTTACACGTGTACCAGATGGCATCCACAGTGGGCCAAGGTACTGCACGGGGAGGCGACTCGCTGAAGTGGCTAGTGAAGGTGGCTGCCGAATTGGGTCTCCCGAGGGTCACTCACACGTTGGAGATTGGCAGTCTAGCCGTGGACAACTGCCTCCTGCGAGATGAGCGGTTTGGGGCTGTCTGCAGGATCGACCTTAATTCCCAGCACCCCCACATTTTGCAGCAGGACTTCATGCAGCGCCCGCTAGCGACAGATGATCGCGAACGCTTTGGCATGGTGTCGTGTCTGTTGGTGTTGAATTTCGTGCCCGATGCAGGACGCCGCTATGACATGCTCCGCCGCATCTCCACCTTTCTTCTTCCACTGGGTTACCTTTTCCTAGTGTTGCCTCGGCCTTGTGTGGACAACTCTCGGTACATGGACTCGGAGCTTTTGACCAAAATATGCGGCAGTTTGGGATTTTCGTTGAAGAAAAGCCATTCTTCCAGCAAACTCTACTATGCCTTGTACCAGTGGACGGGCAGGGCCAAAACTATGGGGTACCGCAAAAAAGAGCTCAGAGCAGGTAAGAGCAGAAATAACTTCTACATTGATCCGAGAGGAGCAGACCTGTGTGGGCAGGACCAATGATTTACTGGTGGAAGTGGGCCACCATCGGGCCAGCACCTGTTTCATCCTGGGGCCTTGTTTCATCTCAAGCCGGCGATTTTCATGCAGCGATCTCATCCAAAACAATCTCATCCAAGAGAATATCTATGAATCGAAAATGGCGCTATTCAGGGTTTCTGGAGGATCTACATGCTGATTGCTCCAAGTCGAAACTCCAATTCTGCCGAAGATTTTACCATTTTATCCTATACCAAATAAGTAATTAGAGTGCCAAACTTGTACACCAGGCGAACTAGCGAAACAAGCTCGGCCCGCCCGCATTGCATGTCATTGTTAGGTCGGAGGGCCGGTCTGCTCCGCTGTACAACCTGCATGTAACTCGCCACGGCATTCTAGTTTCTCCGGATTGTTCCGGCGCGTAATGCGCCCAACCAATCACACCACCGCATCCCAACAAAATTGGGTGATGTGGTACTTGCCCAAAGTCTGGTCCTCATCCAGAAAACGGCACTTGTCCTAGTGGGCCAGGTCCAGGCGTGTGTTTTGAACCGGGTCGTGCGATGCACAACCGACGATGCCGGTCCGGCGCGACATGCATGTCCACGCGGCAACGTTTTTTCCGAGAATTGGCATTGTTGGAGTGAAACATACGAAGCAGGCAGCATCGGTATGGCATAATATTCTAGGTGCAGAGAGAAAACGCATGCACGCCAAACTAAAACGGCTGTTAAGTCATGCATCCGGATGTCCGACGGAAAAACCAAAAGTCACGCACGTCGCCCGCCATGCATGCCGCCGGAGGCGAGCACCCCACTACTCCAGGCCGCGCTTCCAAACACCCCACGGAGAAATCGCCCGAAAAAGTTGGGAAAAACAACCCCGGTCCCCAAGCAAGACAGTGGGCATGTCACTAGGGAATCGCAAGGGCAGCGAGTATGCAGGACTCAAAAAAAAAAAAACCCGTCTTCCAGACCAAACAAGGGGCCAGGGAGCGGCCGGCGGGTCGGAAAAAAATGGGGGAGCCGGAGAAACCTGGAGCATTTGGAGAGCGGGCCTGCACGCAGAGCGCATATTGCATAAAAACTGGCCAACCAAGATTTTCCGAGCGCATCAGACCGGAAAAAAGTGCGCATTTTATGCGCTTACCCTGCAGCTGCGATGGGTATATAAAGCAGACATTCCCCCCTCCTTTTTCTACCCATCTCTAACATGTCTTCCGAAGATCTTCACAACAAATCGGGCGCCGAAACTCCGTTGGACGACGGCAGTATCCTCGCCAAGGAAAAAAGCAACGACACGCCTAATGTCGCTTTGCCAGAAAAGTCCTTCAAGGACTACATTTCCATCTCCATCTTCTGTCTCTTTGTGGCTTTTGGTGGTTTCGTCTTCGGCTTTGATACCGGAACCATTTCCGGATTCGTGGCCATGCCAGACTTCAAGCAGCGCTTCGGACAGGTGGGTGCAGACGGTGTGCCCTACCTCTCCAACGTCAGAACCGGATTAATGGTTTCCATCTTCAACGTCGGATGTGCCGTCGGAGGTATTTTTCTCTGTAAGGTGGCCGACGTCTATGGAAGAAGAATCGGCCTCATGTTCTCCATGATCGTCTATGTGGTGGGTATCATCATCCAGATTTCTTCGCAGACTGCATGGTACCAGTACTTCATTGGACGTCTTATTGCCGGATTGGCCGTGGGAACTGTTTCGGTGATTTCTCCGCTCTTCATCTCCGAGGTGTCGCCCAAGCAACTCAGAGGAACCTTGGTGTGCTGCTTCCAGTTGTGTATCACATTCGGCATCTTCCTTGGTTACTGTACCACTTATGGAACCAAGGTGTACAGCGACTCCCGCCAGTGGAGAATTCCCTTGGGTCTCTGTTTCCTCTGGGCCATTTTCCTTGTGGCCGGAATGTTGAACATGCCCGAGTCCCCCAGATACTTGATTGAGAAGTCCAGAATCGACGAGGCCAGAAAGTCCATCGCCGTCTCCAACAAAGTCAGCGAGGAAGACCCCGCTGTGTACCACGAAATCCAGCTCATTCAAGCAGGTATTGATAGAGAGGCTTTGGCCGGCAAGGCCTCGTGGAAGGAATTGGTGACTGGAAAGCCCAAGATCTTCAGAAGAGTGGTGATGGGAATCATGCTTCAGTCTTTGCAGCAGTTGACCGGTGACAACTACTTCTTCTATTATGGAACCACGATTTTCCAGGCCGTGGGCTTGAAGGACTCGTTCCAGACCTCGATCATTTTGGGTATTGTCAACTTTGCCTCGACCTTTGTTGGAATCTATGCCATTGAGCGTATGGGCAGAAGATTGTGTTTGTTGGTGGGATCCGCCTGCATGTTTGTGTGTTTCATCATCTACTCGGTGATTGGAACCCAGCACTTGTACATCTCGGGCTTTTCCAACGATACCTCCAACACCTATAAGCCTTCCGGAAACGCCATGATCTTCATCACGTGTCTTTACATCTTCTTCTTTGCATCCACGTGGGCTGGAGGTGTGTACTGTATCATTTCCGAGTCGTACCCATTGAGAATCAGATCGAAGGCCATGTCGGTGGCCACTGCTGCCAACTGGATGTGGGGATTTTTGATTTCCTTCTTTACCCCCTTCATCACCTCGGCCATCCACTTCTATTACGGCTTTGTGTTCGCCGGCTGCTTGCTTTTCTCCTTCTTCTATGTTTACTTTTTTGTTGTGGAGACCAAGGGTCTTTCCTTGGAGGAGGTGGACATCTTGTACGCTTCTGGAACTTTGCCATGGAAGTCTTCCGGCTGGGTTCCTCCATCTTTTGATGAGATGGCCCACTCATATGCTCTTAACGACAGCAAGCCGGAAGAGAACCACGTTTAATGCATAGTTAATTGATAGACCATAATGTGACACTGCCCATCTTAGCCCGAAAAGGATCCAACTGCGTGTTAAGCTTAGCGGGTGTTCTCTAGGAATTATTGGAACCCGCAGTGCTTTTTATAAGCCTTGAGAGCCAGCATTGGGTGAGAATCTTCATAAACTTTGTGGCGGCGAGCGGAACGTTTGTCCAAGGAATTTTGCCTGGGATTCTGCTCCGGATCATTTGCGCTAGTATCGACAAACACCCGATAACAAACACGATATCCCGTTAACCAAAACTCAATCTGGCCGTGTATTCCAAAACCCTGACATCGATGCACATGCACTCCGGCCCTTTGCTAGTCATCTGTCGAAGTTTCACGACGTCTCCACGATTTTTGCACAAGACACTGGGTATCACCACTGATTGATCAAGTCTTGGCAGCACCTGTAATGACACTGAACGGTAGCTCGGTCTGGCGACGTAATGTGCAGTGGTATTATGGGCATATTTGTATCATCGAAAACTTAAATCGGCATGAAATTCAACTGCTCAATCTCGAGCCGATCAAACGTTTTTAGTCAACCGATCCCAATGGTCTTAACTGATCAAGAAATTTCTAATCCAGGCGCTCTTTTTTCCAATTTCCTCTGCCAACATTGCATTTAAGCATTTGACTGGCGGTAACTTTTCTTTCTCTGCCAACTTTGCTTTTAAGCATTTGACTGGCGGTAACTTTTCTTTCTCTGCCAACTTTGCTTTTAAGCATTTGACTGGCGGTAACTTTTTGATAATTGCAGTATTCTTTCGTTCCTTCCCACCCAACTGTGGTTTCTGCAATTTAACAACGCTTTCGGAGAAGGGATGCTGGATTTCATTAGATTATGCTGGCGTTTTTCCCGAGGTCTTCAATTGTAGTGTTCTCCAGTAATATCAACATCTAACCCAGAAAATCTGCTTTCAACCATTGGAATTTAGAATCTTAGTGTATTGGAAAAGGGGGAGCGGTCTCCTTTTATATTCGCGCACTTGCGGGGGGCGGGTTTTGTATTTGCAGCCAAAAAGGGGGTGTATTTAAATGCTACTTCTCGCCCCTATTTTTTATTTGGTCTACCATTTTTAATACACTTTTCAGAACCATTCTTATGCACAGACAATTATTACCCGCCATACTTTTATTATTGAGACCCCTTCATTTGATGATGATGTTATATGAGAAGCCAACGCTTCATTGAATCTTAGCGTTTCTGGGTCATGTGTGAATCTTATTTTGATCTTGGAGCAAAATTACAGCCTACATAATGCTCCAGGTATTATCTACACATTTTTGAACGGAAAACCATCTCCAAATCCGAAGACAGAAACTTGACCCAAAAGAGAAGAGCAGCCACCCCTGAACATCCAAAATTCCAAGGTTGAACTTGCGGTATGAACCTGAAAAAACTGATTTTTGGGAGATGGGTGATAAGGCTGGCAGATACCTGTTATGTTGGCTTTGACCATCTATACCGTGCACACGTTTTGAAGATGTACCACGCGAGGAATACTCACAAGGACAGCAGTTTTTAACTCACAGCATGGGTTTGAGGTGTCTTTGCCTGGGAGTTTACTACGCTGTCAAGACTTGTCCAAATACACTGAATAGGCCTGGCCGACCTAAGTTATCAACTGAATCCACTACCAGGCCAGAAATTCCCAAAGTGGTCTGATGTGACTTACCTCTATTGGCTGTATCGAGGCTGTTATGTTGGTAAATTCATTGCTATCAAACATGTCGGAACTCAAATCTCGAAAAATATAATTGTTGGCATCATTCGGACCTACAGCAAACGTCCAGGGAAATCGCTGTCTTTACTATACTGACAAATTATTGTGCCTTCGACAAATAGACTGCCCTTCAAGGCACCAAAACACCTATTTTGTGGAGGGTACCGTATCTGGCCAAAATCGAAACTCCCACTTGTTCATGACCTCGATCATGCTCTTGCTTTTGTTTTAATTGTTTTGATAACCTTTTTCGAGGATGGTGGAAATCTCATTTTGCACCCTGGTATGTTCAACGAATTCACACAGCACTTGCTGAGTATCATCAGAGGCGCTCTCTGTCTTCTTTCCGTGACTCTGCTTCAACTCGTTACTTTTCGCCTTTTTCAGAATCTGCTCTGTGATAATTCCATGGAAAAAGGATTACACATGACTATACCGAAGTCTAGAGGTGGCATTTGATTTTCTCGTGCTTTCGTCCCAATTTAGCCCGCTTCCCCACATTTTGAGCATGGCTCGATTCAGTCAATTCTGTGGAAGTTTTGAACCATTTCAGCCAAAAAAAGATACTTCTGGTTCCCCTTGAGTTCCCGATTAAACTTATACGCAAGTTTTATTTTTCTCGTTCCTCGATTAGCTGCGAATCAACGGTGAAACAACTCTGAGACATTTGAAGATCAACTGCAAAATTGAGCCCTGTTGTGAGTTCCTGCAACTCTTGAGTCCTAACCGAATCCGGAAATGGGAAAAATCGAAGATTCAGATTTTGGGATGAGCCACGTGACTGGGCAAGTCAGAGAACCGAATTTCGCCTTCATCACCATCATCCGTTGTCACGTGTCTAAAGAGGAATTCGGAGTGGTTCAAAACGGCAGCTTGCATGTGCATTACCAAAATGCCAACACTGCATCAACAGCTCCTAAATGGAATGAAAGCAGCTATCTCCGATTGCACCTCCTTCCGTCCCTTCTTCATTTCGATAAGAGCTGCAGTGAACGGTGGTTCAATCTCAAAGAGCTGCGGTGAACGGTGGTTCAATCTCATTTTGCTATAAGTTTCAGCTTGGGCGAAATGATTTGGACACGGAACCCTTGCCTCGGATCTAGCACACCATATGCAGCACCACCTTCGTCAGTGTATTGAACCACCATCTGGATTGAGTAAACAAACCCGGCGTTATGTGGCATCAAGCATCCAATTTCCAATCAAACACTTCTATGTTGGAGTGGACTCCTCCACCGCATTATCATATGCCGGACTCAACGTCCATCAACAACCTGAACTTATCATTCTCTTGTGGACCTCCCATTCCCACAATGTTTATTTCTGAATCTGTTGTCAAATTGAGATATCAGGCCATGCTGCAAAATTGAGCTCCACTCAAACTCAAAATACCGTACCAATCAATGCTTAATGCGAATGTGAATGTGAAAATAATCCAATGTGAGGGGCAAGATCACAGGATTGCACCAGACCGAGAATATCATCTAAACCTCAGTTCCTTGCGATGCTGGAGCAACTGGTGGGTCCCATACATATGCTTTCTTCAGACATTGGCATGCTAGACCCGATTCGGACAAGTTATCCGAGCTCCTGCATCGGGAGAATTCGATCGTGCTCGGCTCTTTCGTTGACTGATTGCGTTGGGTGCCAGACCCGTACCTCCAGACCCGTATATCGCCGACGACTGCATGTGACCGCGCAGCCCGCGCCTCCGCTCGACCGAGTCCCCGCTTTCGGCGAATCTTCTTATTGACAGCAGACGCCACAGAGAGCCCCCGACTTCGGCGCAGAGGAAAAGAGTGGCCTGGAATGTATGCAGAACGGAAACTCCAAGCGTGGCCGCAATTCCAGCGCTGGCCGCGGTGTTTCAGGCCCACTTGCCGTTTTGGGCGTGAGTCGAGACTGAGTCATGAGCCCATTTTTTCACCTCCGATCGCTTTTCTCCACAATAAATAAGGAGCGCCGCCCACCCATTTTTTCTCCGTTTTTCCATCCGCTAAAATGCTTAGACGCACCTCCAGACCTTTCTCCGTAGCCGCCAGATTGGCAAAATGGAAAGAAGTGCCATTGGCTCCTCCTGACAAAATCCTCGGCATCAGCGAAGCCTTCCAAAAAGACTCCAACTCGAACAAGATCAACTTGGGTGTGGGTGCTTATCGTGACAACTCCGGTAAGCCAATTGTGTTTCCATCGGTCAAGAAGGCTGAGACCGTGTTGTTGGAGAAGGAATCCGACAAGGAGTACACCGGCATCATTGGTTCCAAGAACTACCAAAACGCCGTCAAGAACTTTATCTTCAACAACTCCGACAAGGATGCCAACGGTGCCAAGTTGATTGCTGAAAACAGAATTGTCACGGCCCAAACCATTTCCGGAACCGGTTCTTTGCGTGTGATTGCCGACTTTTTGAAGCGTTTCTACTCCGCAGACAACATTATCGTTCCAAAGCCAACGTGGGCCAACCACGTGGCTGTTTTCACAGACGCTGGAGTCAAGGCCGACTTCTATGCTTATTATGACAAAGAAAACAACGCCTTGGATTTCGAGAACTTGAAGAAGTCCATTTCTAGCACTGCAGACGAGTCCATTGTGCTTCTCCACGCCTGCTGCCACAACCCCACTGGTATGGACTTGACCTCCGAGCAATGGGACGAGGTCTTGGCCATCATTGAGGAGAAGAAGCTTTTCCCATTGGTCGACATGGCCTACCAAGGCTTCGCCTCTGGTGATCCATACAAGGACATTGGTTTGATCCGCAGATTGAACGAGTTGGTGGTCAAGGGCAACATCCCAACTTACGCCTTGTGCCAATCCTTCGCCAAGAACATGGGCTTGTACGGAGAGAGAACCGGATCCATCTCGATTGTGACCGAGTCTGCTAGCCAATCGCAAGCCATTGAGTCGCAGTTGAAGAAACTCATCAGACCAATGTACTCCAACCCACCCATCCACGGCTCCAGAATTGTGGAGACCATTTTCTCTGACCAGAACTTGTTGAACGAGTGGCTCAAGGACTTGGACTCGGTTGTGGGCCGTTTGAACGTTGTCAGAGACAAGTTGTACCAAAAGTTGGACAAGTCCAACTACAACTGGGACCATTTGTTGAAGCAGCGTGGTATGTTCATCTATACCGGCTTGTCTGCTGAGCAGGTGATTGAGTTGAGAGAAAAGTACTCTGTGTACGCCACGGAGGACGGCCGTTTCTCCATTTCGGGTGTCAACGAACACAATGTTGACTACTTGGCTGATGCCATCAACCAAGTCATCAAGAAGTAGACGTCATGAATCAACGACTAAGTACAATTCTGGAAGATATGTAGAGCCGAGACAATTGTTCGTGTCCTGTGGCTCAAATGCCGTTGACCTGTCATTATAAAATGGAGGTTATGGTTGTTTGACTCACAATGAAAGGACGTTGCACTAAAGAAAACGGGGAAGGTGTTCCTCTGATTTATGAGATTGCTTGTGGGATTTCAAACCGGCTTTTTGCTAATGAAACGCCCCAATTGGTTTACCCACATGAGTCCATGAAGGGATTTTCAAAGTTGACTGAAATAATGAAATCTGGCGGGTGCGGTGATATTTATAGTTTGGGGGCAAAACGCTTTTGTGTTCTCATTTTTGCAACCAGCTCTCAGGGGCATATAAATGGAGCGCCCCCCCCCCCCCCCCCCCCCCCCCTTTTTTTTTTTTTTTTTTTCAACCAGCCCTCAGGGGGAAATAAAAGGGGGCCCCCCCCCCCCCCCCCCCTGCAAACGTTCTCTTTTTTTAATTGTGCTAATTCAAGATGAATTGGTTTATTCATGTTTTTATTTCATCTAACATGTCCCTATCATAGCCGGACTCCAAAAACACCAAGTTGCAATCTGGGTTGATTGCATTCAGAAATCTAGATTACCAAACGGCTACTTGAATACGTTGGGATCAACTTCCCATTGCTGGGAAATTTGCCTCGTGATACTCCCCATTCGAATCGGCGGCAATGCAAATTCACGCCCAAAATTATTGCCAGAATTAAAGGCAGTCCACGCGACGCGTTTCTCGAGTCAGAACTGGATTAAAATGACCCAAAGAGAAACAGTTCCATTTTGAAGAAGCTTTCGGAATGGCAAAGATAGAAACATATGCTCTATTCTCCAGTGTGCCACCCCGAAATAGATACACACAGGCTCTCCTAGTGGCGGCTATTGTGTTTCGTCTCACGTTTCAGGTGAGGGGTTGTCAGGTATGCTGGCGAAATTTTCACGCGTGTGCAGGAACAACATGATCCCCATACCTCCGACATTTTGCCCCCCCCGCAACCCCTGCGCCTCATATAATTGACATTCTGCTGCCATCGAAACGCTAACTTTAAATGTCTCAAACCGTGTCTACTACTGCTTTCCAGGACCAGAAGCCTGGTACCTCCGGCCTTAGAAAGAAAGTCGTTGTTTTCAAGAAAGAGAACTACACCGAGAACTTCATCCAGTCCATCCTTGAGGCTATTCCCGAGGGTGCACAAGGCGCCACCTTGGTGATTGGAGGAGATGGCCGTTACTACAACGACCACGTGATTCAACTTATCATTGAAATTGCTGCTGCTAACGGCGTCAAGAAGGTGATTGTTGGCCAAGATGGACTCCTCTCCACCCCTGCCACGTCACACGTCATAAGAATCAGGAAAGCCACTGGCGGTATTATTTTGACCGCATCGCACAACCCTGGTGGACCTGAGAATGACTTGGGTATCAAGTACAACTTGGCAAACGGTGGTCCTGCCCCTGAGAGCGTCACCAACAAGATGTACGAAATCTCCAAAAGCATCACCAGTTACAAGATCCACAAGCTTGCAAAAGTCGACATCTCTGCTGTTGGGACTGTGTCTGCTGGTCCTGTTGAGGTGGAGGTCATTGACCCCACCGCTGACTACGTTACGCTCATGAAGCAAATTTTTGACTTCCCACTTATCAAGTCGTTCATTGCCAAAAGCTCCGACTTTCTGGTTCTTTTCGATGCTTTGAACGGTATCACTGGCCCATACGGACAAAAGATCTTTCTTGAGGAGTTGGGATTGCCAGAAAGCTCCATTCAAAATTGCGTGCCCAAGCCCGACTTCGGTGGCTTGCACCCAGACCCCAACTTAACCTATGCCAAAACTTTGGTGGACAAGGTGGACCAAAACAACATTGCTTTTGGTGCTGCTTCTGACGGTGACGGTGACAGAAACATGATCTATGGAGCTGGAGCTTTCGTGTCTCCTGGCGACTCGGTGGCTATCATTGCCGAATACGCGGACTCTATTCCCTACTTCAAGGAGCAGGGAGTTTATGGATTGGCCCGCTCAATGCCTACTTCTGGTGCCTTGGATTTGGTTGCCAAAAGCAAGGGCTTGAACGTGTACGAAGTTCCCACCGGATGGAAGTTTTTCTGCTCGTTGTTTGACGCCAAGAAGCTCTCGATTTGCGGCGAGGAGTCTTTCGGTACCGGCTCCAACCACATCAGAGAGAAGGACGGTTTGTGGGCCATCTGCGCCTGGTTGAATGTCTTGGCTGACTTTAGCCAGAAGTTCCCTGAGGAGAAGGCATCCATCAAGAACGTGCAAGAAAAGTTCTGGCAAAAATACGGCAGAACCTTCTTCACCAGATACGACTACGAGGAGGTTTCCAGCGAGGGCGCAGGTGAATTGATTGCCTTGCTTGCATCGATCGTGGACAGCAAGCCCAAAGGAACAGAATTGGCCCCAGGATACACCATCCATGAGGCTGCCAACTTCTCCTACACGGACTTAGACGGGTCCGTTTCTAGCAACCAGGGTTTGTTTATCAAGTTCACCAGTGGGCTCAGATTCATCGTGAGACTTTCTGGAACGGGCTCCTCTGGCGCCACCGTCAGATTGTACTTGGAGAAGCACTCTTCCGATGAAGCTTCCTACAAGTTGTCTGTGGACAAATACTTGGAGCACGATGTGAAGTTTGTGTTGGAATTGTTGAAGTTTAAGCACTTCTTAAATAAGGAGGAGCCTGACGTGCGTACCTAGACACCCATGCACGACTCTTTGATACGTCCATAAAACCTATACAAGCCATAAATATAGTCAGTGCGTGCTTGCATCAGCGCCAGTCCCACACTGTGGGAAGTCCAGGCTGTTTGACTCACGTGGCCTATGAATGCCCACATAAAACATGCCATTAAATCTTCTGTCTTTTCACCAGGTCTTCCGCATGATCACCTTCTCTTTTCACCGGTTCTGCGAGAAGATCATCGAGTCTTTTCCTCATGGAGTTCTCCCGCATCCGGGCCGCCTGCTCCATAGCCTCCAACTCCATGATTCTGGTCCTGTATAGATCATTGACCAACTCCAATTCGGAAATTCGGGTCTTCAACGCCGAAACTTCGTACGGCAGGTCGCCGGAGCTTTCGTTGTTTTTGTCGTCGTTGTTTTCGTCGCCGTTATTCGAGCCTGGCACGCCCAGAGGTAGTTGGTTTCGCTGGTTTGGGTTGGAATTCTGGCTCGGATTCTGGGCCGGGCGTTTCAGGCCGTCTCCTGCAGGTAGACTGGTGGTTTGGATTTGCGGTAATTGTGAGGCGTTCTGGAGTGGAGGCAACGACGGTTTTGGCGGGTTCTGGGCCTCGATCTTGGGCAAGTCGAGCTTGGGAATGTCGGGAATAGACCCCGAAGCAGAGGAAGAGCCGGATTGAGGGCTGTTGTGTGCAGTCTCCAGAAGCAGGAATTGGGCACCAAACGACGCCGATGCGTAGCCGTTTTCTTTCTTGGTACTTCCCAACGCAGGCAAAGTGGGCGCCGATTTCAACGCAGAGGACGGCGTGCTAAGAGGCGGTTCCGCTTTCTTTGAGGCCATTAAGGAATAAGCCCCGGAGGGAGCAGTGCCTTTGAATGTTGCTGAAGGACCCAATTCGTTGGACATGTTCTCCAAAGCTCCAGCAGCCTGTGCAGCAGTCAAAGGGTTTTGGGGCGAAAGTTTGGACGAAGCCGAGTTGGAAAAGCGGGCATTCAGAACCGACGGAGTCGTTGAAAGCAACAACGGAGATGTAATGCGTTGCAATCCGGGGGCAAATTGCGTGGGTGTTGACGAAGGATAGTGTAACGGCTGAACTTGCGGAGGCAACGTCGAATATTGACCCAGTAGCTGCAGATTGTAGACAGCACCGGGATAGTGTGGTCGGGAGGCGTGCAGAAGCGGCGACTGGCCTGCGGTAGACACGTTCGGGGTGGTGTTGGAGCTTGAGTAGCCCATGGAAAGAAGCAACTCCGACGGCGAGTCGTGGGGCAGCTTTTTGGCCGATTTGGGCAGCGACGACTTGGGAGCCAAGTGCTGCGACGACGTATCGTGCTTCAGGTCCTTCAGCTTCAATTCCGGCGTGTTGGGCCCGGAGAACTTGGTGAAATTCGGGTGCTTGATGCGGTTGCGCAGTTTGATGGTGTCTGTCTTGAGACTGATGGGTCTGGGCCGGCCATGTAGCTTGAGGAAGAGGCCACATGCGTTACAGAGAACCTGGCCTGTTTCGTCGCGGCGCCAGAGCGGAGTGGTTTGTGTTTTGCAGTTGCGGCAAACGGGCGACGAGATGTTTGTCTTGGCAGTGGTGGTGCCATTGGTGATTTGCAGCGTGGACTTGGCGTTGGGATGCACGGGATTTGGGCTGGGGACCGCCGGCAATCTCTGGATTTCGCTCATGGTGTCTGATTGGGGCAAGGGGCGGTAGGCAATTAGGGAGGCGGATAAAAAGATGCTGAGCTTCGAACTGGGGATTTGTCCAAAAACGGAAGGATGCACTAGCCACTCGGGGGTGAATGGGAAGAAGAAGCAAGGATGTGCCAAACAATCAGGGATTGAGAAAATATTTTTTGATAGTGAGATAACAAATTTTTCGCCTGATTGTGTGGGAGGTACGGGCGCGGGTCGCGCGGGGGGTGCGGGTTTCTGCATACAGTGCGCATGGCGATAAGTGCCGTGCGCATCACGTGACTACTGATGCCGTGGTTCCGGTTTCGGTTGCGCTATTTCTGGACAGGCTGCTGGAGTCGGGGGAGTTGCAGTTCCTGCACTGGCACCCCGAGAGCCTGCATCCGCCCAGTGTCCTTGGCGAGCGGGAGCTTGGCGTCGGCGCCGAAAATATACGCATTTCCCGATTTGGCTATTATTTCCGACATGTCTTGGAAGCCGAGTCCGCCTTCGCTGGAGACAATCATATGGTCGGTTGAGAAGAGCCGGCGTGGGTCTTGAAACACGGGCGGCGCAAAATTGCCGTTTTCGGCCAAAAGCTCCTGCATGAGCATTTCCATGTGCTTGGACTTGCAGCAGATCAGAATGCTCTGGCTGGAAACGCCTTGCTGGCGGAGGTACTGGTGTAGGCGAATGCAATGCTGGGCCTCTTCGAGCCTCGCTGCTTCGGAGGTGAGTCGCATGTACTGCACATTGCTGGGTTGGTCCTGCAGACAAATCGTAATTCGGGGGACATGTGCAGGCACAGAACAATTGACAAGCACCGCCTTCTCGAACCTGACAAGCGGTAACACCCGGGGATCAAAGGCAACAACGTTGGGAAATGTTCGGCCCACCGCGCCGAGCTGGTCCTGGGCAACGATGACGTGGTTGGCGGTCTGCAGGAGCATGTTGCTTATATGCAGTATGTCTTCATTCACGTCCACGGCAGCGACAGACATCAAGTCGGCAAACGTCTGTCGAACACCAGCAAAGTGTCGGGTCACGGATTCAATGTCCGGAGACTCGAGATGCCCAAAAGGGTAATCCAGGAAGGTGCACTCAGTCACGTGTCTTAGGAAAGAGCGCCACTTTGGTTGAATGTGAGTTTCGTACAACAGCAATGCGTTCTGCACAGACGTATCGAAGCCATAGTCTTGCAAGTCCAAATGACTGCTCAAATGCAGGACTTTTTTGAGTAGGTTTGCCTTTTTTCGGAGCAAATTGGCGGAGTCGGAATTGTTCGAGTCAAATCTGAAGCAATTTTCCCGAAAAGGAAAAAGATCAACAGCCGCTTGGGTCGGGAAAACAACAAGGCAGCTTTTGAGCTGATCTAGAATCGCCTGGACGGTCAGCCAGTCTGCAGCGGGGGCCTGTATACAGGACACCTCAAACGACAAGGCGACTTGGACTTGCAGCTGCAAATCGGAAGATTCAGATTCGGCAATCCGTCTTTTCTTTTGCGGGTGGAGGTCCAGACCAGCTGCGTGGGCAGTTTTTTCGGCCAAACAGCCCAATTTTGGTGCCGGTTTCGGGCCCGGAGGATACATGGTATCCGGCAAAGCAAGCACGGCATTAAACCGGTCTCCAAAACCCAGGAAATTCCACTGCACCGTCACCGAATTGGTCAGGAAATCAAGAATACGCAGGACACGTGCGGCATTGACCCCATACTGCACCATGCGCTGAGTAGCCTCAAACTTGTTCGGTTTTAGAAGCTCCACAAGAAGGCAAAACTGGTTCTTTTTGAATGGAAGTGTCTTTTGTGTGCTAATATTGGCCACGCTTCCTTTTACGGCAAATTTCGCCGGCGAAAAGTACTTGCTGGAGCCGGAAATGCCGTTTTCAGCGCCAGGATCCACGATTTTAAGCCGGGAAAAAACCAGAACGCACCTTTCATAGAAGCTCTTGCCCATGAGCTCGCCATGTTGCCTTCTAAGGCATTCCAACCATTCGCTAGCGGAAAGCGACCTGGAAGTGACCAACGTGTGAGGCGACGGCATGAAAAGAATATCGCTGGAAGGCTGAAGATCAAAAATGTCCTCCTCCGTAAATTGCGTGGGATTTGCTAGTTTTTCCGCCGAAATGCCGCTTCCAGTCACGGAGTATGCAATGAATAGAGAACGAAGCAGGATCGGAAGTTCCAACGAAGACTGCACCAACTTCTGTTGTAATGCCGTGATTTCCGCCTCCGAAAGCTCATCAAGTTCACTTTGTAACGCCGGCGCCACGATTCCATAGACCAGCGGCTCGTTGGCCAAAGCTATTTTTTGAATTTTCAACTCACCGAAAGCGCCAACAAAGTCAGCATACTTCACCGTAGGTTCAGCAGGACAAAGAAGCTGGGCAAGGCGTTTTGTCCTGAAATCAAACGCGTCTTGGAGAAAGAAAACCCAGACATCTCTGAAATGGCAGCCTAGGTCATTGCCCAAACTGACGCAGGTTGATACGAGAGCCAAGAAGGTCTGAAACACGGCGGCCGTGTTGGGCGTTGGATCCGTGGAGTGGAGCTGCGTTGAAAGAGCTTCTTTCCATTTTGGGTATAACGGCGAGTCGAAAAGCGCCAGCGAACGCCCCACCAACACCCGGAGAAAGCCAAAAACGGCAACCTGGAGCGGCGCCTCCTTTGCCCGCAATGCCATGGTGGCCTGGAGAACCCGCAACAAAAGTGCCTGGAGCTTTTCCAGACTCTGGAGCACCAAATCTAGACAGGGGAGGTGCAGGAGCACCGGGCCCGGGGCCAGCCGCCGCCATTCGTCGTCGTAGGCGCAGCAGAGCAATAGGAGCTCAAGATGGGAGTTCGACACGTCTGCATGGAAGAACCGCCAGAGAACGGCGTCGAAGTAGCCGGAGGCAAGGGTGTTTTGGAGGTCGGACACGTGGCGGCATCTTGTGTGCACGTCTGAAACAAGCGCCTGCAGGAGCTTCTTCGGCGGCCGGGCGTGCGTGCTCTGGAGCACTTGCAGGAGGGAGCCCTTCATGCCGCCGACGCTGCGTTGGAGGTGGGGATGAGATGCGGCGCTGTGTGCAGGATACGCCATTCACGGCGCCGTGGCCCACCTGGGAAGCGGCGCCGCGTAGCTGAAGCGGCCCCTGCTGCGGAGGAGCGCCGCGTGGAGGAAGATGCCCGTGTCGGGCGCCCGGGGGTAGAGGGGCCGGCGGCACTGTGTGCAGGAGCGCCCGGTCCCCCCCGAGTCTTTTGCCTTGCGGAGCTCGGCGAGCGCCGAGATTTGGCCGGCTAGCTCTTCAACGTACGGAGCCACCAGAATCGGGCCCACGTGGGAGAACTCGCCGGCGTCGAGCTCCTGCATGGCCGCATACACTTTCTGCTCACTCAACGCTGCACCCGTTTCCGTCTCGTGGTCGGAAATGCAGTGGGATTTCGGCAACGGAAAGGCGCCGAGGCCGGGAAACCGGGCCTCGATTTTGTCTTTGATGGCCATCTCAATTGCGCCCTTGAGCCGATTGACTTCGTCGGAGTCGTTGTAGAAAACATCGTTCGCAATGGGGTGGCCGAGGTTCCGGAGGTGGATGCGGATCTGGTGCATCTTGCCGGAAAGCGGCTTGCAGAGCACCACGGACTGGTCGAGATGGGGCCAGTACTGCATACAGCGGAACACCGTGGTCAGGTCCGTCTGCACGGACGGGCTCTGGGCGTAGCCGCCGGCGGAGTTGATGCTGAACACGGGAAACGTGTAGCGAAGCGGCCCGGCCGGAAAGCGGCCGCGGACCCGGGCCACGTAGAACTTCTCCACCGACTGCTGCTGCGCTAGCATCGCCATGTACTGCACACAGGCAGCCTTGCTCTTCGCCAACACCAACACGCCCAGCGTGGCCTTGTCGAGGCGGTGGCAGGGCCAGACCGCGCCCCGGGCCACGCGGACCATCTCCGAGACGCTGTTGTGCCTGTATATGCCGCCGGGGTGGGTGGGCACGCCGCCCGGCTTGTTGACCACCAACACGTGACTGTCCTCGTGCACGACGGCACGTGACCCCGGCCCCACGCCGAACTCGCCCACGTCGACGTCGGGCTCGTGTGTGTGCTGCCGATTGTGGATGACGTCGTGTGGCTGGAGCCGGTGGTGGAGCACCGCAGCGCCCCGGATTTCCTCTTTGGGCTGGCTTTTTCCGTTGTTGGTGCTGACGTAGATGCTTCCGTCCTCGATTCCGGCGGCCACCACCTCGGGTGTCTGGCCCAATTCGGCACAGAGCACGTGCCCGGCTGTCTGCAGGCGCCACCGCTCTTTGAACGGCGTACTATACAGGTGGTAGTAGGGGAGAACGCTGCGGATCCGTCCGGTGACGACAACTCGGGACTCCATGGGCGTCACGTGCGATGGGCGCCCTCGGTTTTGGCACCGCGCACCCGTACACCATGCTACCTCGCCAGAAATGGCCCGGCGCCAAAAGCCGGTTTTTGGCGGCGTTCGGCCTCCAAAAAGGTACTGCACATGCATGCGGTGCCTGCGAGCCTACTGTGGAAATTTGAGCGAAAATGCCTGCGTGGCTGTGCAGTAATCGTCGGATCCGGGCCGCATTCCGGGGGTGCCCTCGGAACTCGGCGAAATCCCGGTCTGGGCCGCCACTCGCTCCGGCTGCAGCGTGGCCGCTCGGGCTGAAGCCAGGACCCTCCCATATTCGGCGGCCAGTCTGGCGGAAAAAACTTTGGTCACGTGCGCGGTCACGTGCCGGATCAACCTCCGGGAAGCGTCGCCCCTGGCGGGCGGCTGAGCCGCGAGCGCGCCCAACTCCCAACTGCCCAACTCCCAGCCGCCCAACTCCCAGCTGCCCAATTGTATATCCTGCATATAGCACCTGGTTTGGGCACGGGCGTACGCCATTCACGGTCCAGCCCCGGCATTCCAACACGCCCAGCCTGAAACAGCCCCCAAGTCAAACCACCCCGGCAGCGTGCAGACGGCAACACAATTCACGGGATGTACGGGTGCGCGGACATAAAGGCGAGCATCGAATTTTTCCACAGCACCATGTTCCGTTTTTCCAGCCGGCTCTACAGCAGCGCCAGCGCCAGCCAGAGCGTGGCCAGGGTCAAGCCCACACTTGCCGCCAAGCAATTTCCAGCAGCGAACGCTTCCCGCAACAAAATCGAGTCGCTCAAGCGCAAGGAAATCCGGTTGAAACGCCAAATCATCCGTGATGTCAACAACTTGAAACAACACACAATCACAAACGCCGACTTCCACACCGACCCGGTTTTGGGAGACAAGAACACCGCATTCATCCAGAGAATGCACGAGGACGCCAGCGAAGCTTCCAACTTGGCGTACGGCTACGATCGCCAGGAGTTCGAGAAAATCCTCTACGGAGCACAGAAAGCAGCTCAGGCCAGTACATCCATAGGAGGCGAACGTGGCCAGGAGGAGTTTGTCAAGACGGAGGAGAAGAAGCGGGCGGCGCTTCTCACGATTCTCAGTATGAAGAACACCAACGCCGGGGATATCCGCAAAAGAGCGGTGGAATTTGCCCGCAAGGAGTTCCAGAGAGAGGAGGGTGACACCGGGTCGCCCGAGGTGCAGGCGGCGGTGATGACGGTGAAGATCCACTACGGCTACAAGCACATGCAGGCCATGCCCAAGGACAAGCACCACATCCAGACCTTGCGTGAGTTGGTGCAGCTGAGACAGAAAATCTTGAAGTACTTGAAGAAGGACAATCCGGAGCGGTACTTCTACACCATTGCCAAGTTGGGCTTGACCGACGACGTGATTACGCTGGAGTTTTCCATGAGCAAGCAGTACTTCCAGGACTACCAGGTTTGGGGCGACAAGCAGTTGGTCAAGTTGTCGAACAAGGAGAAGCGAAAGGAACAGAAGTTTGCTGATTTGCGCAAAAAGGTCAACGCCTACAACAAGTTGGCCAAGGCGAACCACGCTGCCATGCAGTAATGTATATAGTCTGAATCCAGGACCCGGATGTAGAGGCGGGTGAAGCCCGTACATCCCTACGCCGTCCCGACGTCGCCCTTCAACTGTCTCATGTCTCTCCTCCGGCGCCCACCCCAGGCGATACCCACTTCTGGGTGTGTCTGCACACAGCGCCTCAACCGTCGCCCCAGATCTGCCTCGTAAGCTCGTCCACCTGCGTGTCGTAGTCCTGGCACTTCATGGCGTCGACCTCGCCCGCGAGCGCCAGAACCAGCGCCAGAATCTCGCCCTGGAGGGCGCTGGTCTGGCTGCCTAATTCGGCCAACTTCTCGTACAACTCCTGGTTGTCCACAACCAACTGCTCGTAGATCATCGTGAGCTTGCGCTCCGTCGCCGCTTTGGCCTGGCTTAGCTGCACGCCAATCACCGTTTCGGCGCTGAGCTGGTCCACGTGGAGAGGCGACATGCCGGGGTCCTGTTTGGCCTGGTGTCCTGCATGGATCACCTCGTCCAACTCGTCGAGTTTGGCCCGGATGTCGCGTTCGCTGAAGATGTGCTCGAACTGCTTGAAACACGTGCTGTGGAAGTACTTCTGGATCTGTTTGCGGGCGGTTTCCAACGCGTCTTTTCCGCCGGCCATGGCCAGAATCGTGGGGAAGCACGCCTCGAGCTGCTCGGCCATGAGCGACTTCTTGATCGTCTGCTCGACCGCCTTGGTGACCACCTGGTTGAGCCGGTCAAAGCGAATGTGTTCCATGTTGTTGTGGATCACGTGGGGCGCTGGTCGCGTGCGTGGTGCCGCGCACGTGCCGCGCGCCTCAACCCGCCGCGCCCGCCAACCTCCCTGCCATGGATCCCAGACAGCTTATTTGCGAGGCCGAGAAACTCGCCAAGCCCCAGTCCGGCTTCTTCTCCTTTCTCGGCGGCTCGTCCTCCTCCCGCCTCGAAGAGGCCTCCGACCTCTACATCCAGGCGGCAAATGTCTACCGCCTCAACAAGGACTTCTCCCTGGCAGGAACGCAGTTTGTCAAGGCCTCCGAATTGCAGCGCTCCTTGAACAACCACAACGACGTGGCCAACAATTTGGTGGAGGCGTACAAGTGCTTCAAGTCTGTTTCGCCCTCCGACGCCATCGACGCCTTGCAGAAGGCCATCCACATCTTCTTGACGCAAAACGGGCAGTTCAGGCGGGCCGCCAATTTCCAGATGGACTTGGCGGAACTCTACGAAAGCACCGGCGACTCCCTAAACGCCACCGCCGCGTTTGAGAAGGCGGGCGATTACTTCTCCACCGACCACGCCGAGGCGCTCTCCAACAAGGCGTACTTGCGGTGTGCCGACTTGAACGCCACCAGCGGCGAGTATGGCCGGGCCCGTGACTTGTACGACCAGATCATAAAGAAGCTGTTGGGCAACAACTTGACCAAATGGAACTTGAAAGACTACTTCTTCAAGAATCTCTTGTGCACGTTGTGTTTGGATGATGTGGTGGAAGCACAGAAGCGGCTCCACTTGTTTGCGGAGGACGAGCCCTCGTGGCCCACCACCCGAGAGTATCGCTTGGTTGAGGATATCTTGGAAAGCATTGAGAGTGGCGATCTCCAGCTGTTTCTGGACAAGGTGTATGAATATGACCAGTTCAGCAAGTTGGACAAGTTGAAGACGCAGCTCTTGTTACGCGTGAAGAATTCGGTGGTGGAGAAGGACGACGATGACTTGACCTAGACGCAGCAGTCTGGTCTGCGTCAACGACTTGTTCGAATCCCCACGCCCAGGCTATTGATTACGCTTTACTTCGACGATGCAGTGGACTGCTGGCGTTTGAATTTGGGATTGGGCGTGCTTGTCTGAGACTACCTGGATCATATTGGCGATCTTATTTGACCACCTGGATCTTATTGGCGATCTTATTTGACCACCTGGATCTTATTGGCGATCTTATTTGACTACCTGGATCTTATGTACTGTCTAATACCAGTTACCGTCGAAGTTCCCTTGCCAGCTCGTTTCTCTATCCAATTTTCTCTCCGCTTTCCACTATATTGCCATTTGGCCGTGAATTAAACCGGCTTTCCGCCCAAAAACTCACTCCATCTTCTCACCTCGCTAGGCACCTCAAACGACTCCGGAAGCGAGTCGAAACTGACCTTTTCGCCGATCTTCTGGCTCAAACACTTGGCAAAAAGCAACGAGGTGTTGGGCTCGTTAAACAATGGGATACCAAAGTCAATGGCGTTTCTTCTCATCACGTAGTCCTGGTCCAACAAGCTTTCGGCCCTGGCAGCGGCCAAATTGAACACGCCAGAAATGCTGTGCTTCTGGAAAATCTCCCGCAACGCCCGCTTGTCCGTTTTGGGAAAGTCAATCACCTCCACCGGCTCGGACACGTGACTCTTCAAGTAGTCGGCCACTTCCGAGGAAGCGGCAAAGAAGCTGTAGCCGAGACCCGAGATCTCGGCGGCCACCTTGCCCAACTTGGCGTTGGTCACATCACCGCCAAACAAAATTCCCGATCCGGGCATGGGCACGCTGAAGTTCATGGTAGACTGCATAGAGGCCCAGTACGCCTCCAACAAGCTGTCGCCGAAACAGGCAACCTCGCCGGTGGACGACATCTCGACCCCCAAGAAGGGGTCTGCGCCCGCAAGTCTGGTGAAGGAAAATTGCGGCACTTTCGTGGCCACACGGTCGTATTTCTGTGCCATCAAATCCACTGGCTGCGGCACGTTCTCGTTGAGCAACGCCTTGGCTGCAACATCAATGAAGTTGAGGCCCAACACCTTGGAAACAAAGGGGAACGACCGCGAGGCACGGATGTTGCATTCAATCACCTTCAACTCGGCGTTTTGGGCATCCAAGGTGCCGTTTTGGTCGTTCAAGATCACCTGCATGTTGAACGGACCCGTGATCTTCCACGCAGAAGCAACCTTGTCTGCAATCTCCTTCAAGCGGGCCAAGATCACCGGCGGCAAGTTTTGTGGCGGAAGAACAAGCGTGGCGTCTCCGGAGTGCACGCCGGCGTTTTCCACGTGCTCCGAAACGGCATGCACCAAAACCTGGCCATCGTGAGCCACTCCGTCGATATCGATTTCTTGTGCTCCCAAGATGAACTTGGAAATCACGACGGGGTGGTCCTGTGAAACCTCGGAAGCGTTGGACAACTTGCTCTCCAACTCACTCTTCGACCGGATCACCGACATTGCTGCTCCCGACAAAACGTAAGAAGGTCTGACCAAAACGGGGTATCCGACGTGGTCGGCAAACGCCTCGGCCTCGGCCACCGACGTCAACTCCTTCCACTCGGGCTGGTCCACGCCAATGCTGTCCAAGATCTGCGAGAACTTGTGTCTGTCCTCGGCCTTGTCGATATCCTCGGGGTTGGTGCCCAAGACGTTGCAGCCGGACTTTTGCAACGTCAAGGCGATGTTCTGCGGCAACTGGCCGCCCACGGAAACCACCACGCCCTGGGCGTTTTCGAGCTCGTAGATATCGAGCACCCGCTCGAGCGAGAGCTCCTCGAAGTACAAGCGGTCAACCTCGTCGAAATCCGTGGACACCGTCTCGGGGTTGTAGTTGATCATGATGGTCTTGTGCCCGGCGTCTCTGAAGGCACGTGCCGTGGCCACGGCACACCAGTCGAACTCGACGGACGAGCCGATGCGGTACACACCGCTGCCCAACACCATGGTGCCGTTCTCGTTGAAGTCGATGTCGGAGGACGTGGCGTTGTACGTGGTGTACAAGTAGTTTGTGTTTGCCGGGAACTCGGCGGCCAAGGTGTCGATTTTCTTGACGAAGGGAGTGATGCCAAAAGACTTTCTGACCGCCCGCACGTCCAACTCCTTCAGCTTCGTGCACATTCCAATCTGCTTGTCGGAGAAGCCGAGTTTCTTTGCTCGCAGCATCAAGTCCACGGACACCTTGGCCAAGTCGCCCACGGCCTCCAACTCGCGGTACATGTTGACGATGTTCATCAACTTGTGCAAGAACCACTTGTCGATTTTGGTCAAGTCATGCACTCTGTCAACGGAGTAGTTCTCGTGAAGCAAGGCCTGGCCCACCGCCAACCACCGGCGATCCGTGGGGCTGGCCAACGTCTCGTCGAGGTTTTCAAAGTGGTCGCCCTGGAACCCCACCAACAGCGGGTCCACCTGGCGGATGGCCTTTTGAAACGACTCCTCGAAGTTGCGCCCAATGGCCATCACCTCCCCCACAGACTTCATGGCCGACCCAATGTCTCTCTTGACGTGCTGGAACTTGGACAAGTCCCAGCGCGGAATCTTGGTCACCATGTAGTCCAACGAAGGCTCGAAGTTGGCGCTGGTGGTCTTGGTCACGGGGTTGGGCAACTCGGGCAAGGTGTGCCCCAAGGCAATCTTGGCGGCGGTGTAGGCCAACGGGTAGCCGGTGGCTTTGGAGGCCAACGCAGAGGACCGCAGCAACCGGGCGTTGACCTCGATCACACGGTAGTCAAGCCCGTCGGGCTGCAAGGCGTACTGCACGTTGCACTCGCCCACCACGCCCAAGTGGCGGATGATCTTGATGGCCGCCGAACGCAACATGTGGTACTCCTCGTCCGAGAGCGTCTGCGAGGGCGCCACCACGATGGAGTCTCCGGTGTGGATTCCCAACGGATCGAAGTTCTCCATGTTGCACACGGTGATGCAGTTTCCCACGCGGTCACGTACCACCTCGTACTCGACCTCCTTCCAGCCCTTCAACGACTTTTCGACCAAGATCTGTGGAGCAAGCGACAACGAGCGCGACGACAAGTCTCTCAACTCCTCCTTGTTTTCGGCGAACCCGGAGCCCAAGCCGCCGAGAGAGTAGGCCGAACGGACAATGATGGGGTAGCCCACGCTCTCGGCGGCGGCAAGCGCGTCGTCCACGGTTTCCACGGCAATGGACTCGGCAATGGGAATGTCGATCTCTTTGAGCGCCTGCAGGAAGAGGTCTCTGTCCTCGGACGTCTCCAACGTCTTGATGGGCGTTCCCAAGACCTTGACGTTGTATCTGTCGAAAACGCCCATTTTGTCCAACTGGACTCCGACGTTCAAGCCGGTCTGGCCGCCAAAAGTAAGCAAGATGCCGTCGGGGCGCTCGCGTTCAATGATGTACGTGACGTACTCCGGGGTCACGGGCAAGTAGTAGATTTCGTCGGCCAACGAGTGGGACGTCTGGTTGGTGGCGATGTTGGGGTTGATCAAGATACTCTGCTTTTTGGCCTCCCTGAGCGCCTTGATGGCCTGGGAGCCGGAGTAGTCGAACTCGCCTGCCTGGCCAATGGAGAGCCCGCCGGATCCAATCACCAACACCTTTTGGACGTCCACCAAATTCTGGTGGTCCTGGTGGGGAAACTGTTTGAGGTACTGCCCTCCTTGGTACACTGGCTGATTATATAGTTTGGTGGAAGCAGATAGGAATCTGGTGGCGAGGGGCACTGACCATTTGGGGCGAGCAACACGTGTGTTGACGGCATGTGCTGCTAAACGCCTGCTGAAACGGAAGAGCATTGGGGAAAAAAGCGGGTGCAGAGGGCGCTATTTATATGGTAGCGGCTGAAAACCGAATGCGGTAATGACTCAGCGCTAGCCGCGATCCAAGATCAGCGCGGTTACCCGCACGCCAGCGCGGGTGCAGGTGCGCGCTGACTCATGTGCGCACGTGACGCGCACGTGATGCGCACGTGACCCACGTGCCGCCGGGCTCCCGACTGTCTGACGGTCTGATATGGGCGTTGGCCTTGTATGTGCATGAAAAGGATCAAAGCGGCACGGGTATTCGGCCAGAATGTGTGTGCGGGCGAAAAACTGTGAATGAGGCCTGAATGGGCAATTTGCAACCATTGGATTATGAAGTAGAAGTCGAGAGTAAAGACATCGAAGAAATCCAGAGGAAAACGAATCAAGAAAGAAATAAAGAAATAAAAATAAAGAAATAAAGAAACAAATATGAAACAAGAAACAAGAAACAAGACAAGAAACAAATATGAAACAAGAAACAAGACGAGAAACAAGAAACAGAAATAAAGAAATAAAGAAACAAATATGACACCAGAAACAAATATGAAACAAGAAACAAATAAAGAAATAAAGAAACAAATATGAAAGAAACAAATATGAAACAAGACAAGAAACAAATATGAAACAAGACAGGAAACAAGACAAGAAACAAGAAACAAGAAACAAATATGAAACAAACAAATATGAAACAAACAAATATGAAACAAACAAATATGAAACAAACAAACATGAATCAAGAAACAAATATGAACCAGGTTGAGAAACGCACATTGCAGAAGTGAACCAAAGCAAAGATACAGCCACTTAGATACACTCCTGCATCGATGGCCCTGTGGCGCTGTCGGATGACTGGAAGGCGGGAAATAAAAACGCCACATTCCAGCTTAGCCTGGTCACGTGACTTTCTTCGATGCACGCCGGAAGCCTTTCTCTGCATCAAAGCCGGTGGCATCCTGCAGAAGCTCCGAAATACCAACCTGGCTGCGCTTTGCTTTGCCGGAGAAGCTCTGGAGTGTGCAGTACTTCACTAGTAACCTGTTCACTACCATCACTAGTATACAGTACTGCAGCCTCGATCATCACTACTATACAGTACTGTAGATCTCTATACAGTACTGTACCATCCCTACAGTACTGCAACTACCATCTACCAATGTCGCTTGTCCCAAACATTCAGAAAACCGCATCACGGTGCGTCGGAAGTTCTGCGTTGCAGCCTTTGAATCCGCTTTTCAGAGCTAAGCCAAAAATCCCATCTGAACAGCCCTCTCTGCAGTACCTATGGGTTGGCCTCGGTTCCCTCGAGGGTGTTGAACTCCACGAAAATCCGTGAAATTGTCAGGCTCTCCCCGGAACCAGTAGTCGACTTCCGAGGGTGTTTCCTGCAGACGCCGCAGAAGCCCTCCCGCCGCCAATCCGGAAAGTCGGCGGGGCGCTGCAGCTGCCGGCGCCGCAGCACGCCGAAACTCAGCTTGTTCGGCGGCGCTGCTCGATGGCTGCAACGGCCCCTCTCAATAGGTCGGAACTGCACACGGCGCCCGGAACTGGCGCGGCACGTGACGCGCACGTGATCCGCACGTGTCCCGCACGTGACCCACACGTGAGCGGCAACACGTGGCGCCCACCGCACGCCCCTGCACCACATGGCTTCCCAGGATCAACTCGCCCGTGAATCCGACGTCACAGTGTCGTCCAATGTGACCCTGTATACAGAGTACAGGGGCTTCTTCATGTACGTTCTATGCACGCTAGCTTTGGCCATGTTCGTGGTGTGGATCTTGGCCCCTCACCTGATGTTGACGTATGTGGGTATCTCTTACTATCCCGACAAATACTGGGCCCACGCCATTCCGGCGTACTCGTTGATGCTCATGCTTTTTGCCTACGTCCTGCTATCGCTATACAACATCGAAATCCGGACGCTTCCGCTAACGGATTTGCGGACGTTCTGTGACGAGTATGCAGTCTACCCCAAAGTGCCTGAGGAGTATGTGTGGAAGGCTCCGAGTGGGGTCTGGGATCTACCCATTGGTTTGGTGAATGAGGTTTTGTACACGTGAGCTGGACACTGTGGTAGGACTGGGCACTGGTATACATGACACGTATACAGGACTCGACACTGGTACAGGACTCGACACGTATACAGGACTCGACACTGGTACAGGACTCGACACGTATACAGGACGGGAGTGATCTGGCTCAGCACAGGGCTGTTTGATGTGTGGTGCTTTGGAGGGGGAAGCGGGCACTATGTGCAGGACCAAAGCTATATGAGTCGGCACAGTGCCCTGGCACGACAGCGGCTGCATTGCCACGGCTGCTCATGTCCGTGGATGGTACACACAGGTCTAGTTACCGGATTCGGCGAGATATCTACGCAGACACCAGTACATCCGAACAAATCCGTTCCAATGAGGCATTTATTTGGGTACCGTGTCCGAATGTGACAGTCGGATTAAAGGACATTCCGCGGTTCTGCCTGAGTTGGCGCATTCTGTTTTGGGTAAAGATCTCAATTCATGCATATTATCCATTAATATGTCTTCATGCATCTTTATGAATAAATCTTTATGAATAAATCTTGATTCAATAAATCTTTATGAATAAATCTTTATGAATAAATCTTGATTCAATAAATCTTTATGAATAAATCTTTATGAATAAATCTTTATGAATAAATCTTGATTCAATAAATCTTTATGAATAAATCTCCATTCAAAAATCTTGATTCAATAAATCTTTATTGAATAAATCTCCATTGAATAAATCTCCATTCAAAAATCTTCATTGAATAAATCTTCATGCAGATAATCTTGATTCAAAAATCTCCATTCAAAAATCTTATCCCTCTGGATATGAATTGTGCAGCTGACGGCCCAGAGTTGACTGCAGTATCAACATACGAGTGAAACACACGTATCCCTTGATCGCTTCGTCATGGCCTAATTCCGTCGCATCCCTAGTAAGTCTCAATCACTCCCCGTTCTTCCACCATCTCCAACACGGAGCCCCATGCAGGACCCAAGAGCGCCCTGTAGCTGGAGATGAGCTGGAAAAACGCCTGCTTCAAGTCCTCGGACGGACTGTGGTATTTTGCAATGCACGTGACAAAGCGGGCCAAGTTCTGGCGCCCCTGCGCCGAGGCAAGACCGCCCATTCCGTCGTCGGGGCTCATGCTAATGGTGCGTGCCATGCCCAAAAACGCCAGGTCCTTTTCAGCATCCTCTGCCACGTAGTCCATCTGGGAGCACCACGAGAAGATGAACTCGGGAAGGCGGCGTGCCAACACCAAATCGTCGGGCACGGCCAAGCCCATGCGCCCCAAGCAGATGGCGGTGTTCTGCAACAACATCAGCTCCACATCCAGAGTGAGCACCGGCACCAAAAGCGCCACAAGATTGGGCAAAAACGGCGCCAAGTCCGCGGTGCCCAAGGCGGCAATTTCCCCGAGACTCCACACTGCGTTGTTGACCGCCGGGTAGGTGGTGTACAGGCAGTTGTGGATCTCGTTGCCCATACACTGCACCACACGCGTCACGTGCGGCTGCACGTACGCTGCGTAGGCGTAGATGGCCAAGTCGCCCAAAAGAGCATACGCCAGCTGGCGCACGTCGGCGTCGTGGTCCTCCAAGCACGTGACCACCAACGGCATGAACTCGGGCTCGTGGTCCAAGAGCTCCTGCAGGTGGCGCTGGAAGCCCTGGATGAGCCCCGACACGAGGTCCAACGTGGTCACCATGAACGCCTTCTCGGGCGCCTCGATCAACGGGTCCGTGTGCACGAGCTCGTTCATCTGCACCGTGTGGCGGAGGATCTTCACCGCCCGCTGGAAGACCGGCACTGCATACGGCGCAAACGCCTCGCCCATGGTGGCAGCCACGGACGCCATGCACTCCAACAACGGCCACAAGTCGTCGTCGTCGTCTTCCAAGCTCTGCCAGTTTTTCACCAACGGCGGCAAGAGCGTGTCGGCGTATTCGGAGCGGCGGCCGAAGATGTCGGCGCCGATGCGCTCAACAAACGTGGACACGCAGTCGTAGAGCATGAGGAGGTTTTTGCGCTGGTACACGGCAAAACAGCGGGCAAACTGCTCCAACAAGGGTCCGACGTAGTACTCGAGAAGAGCCGGCTCGGTGTTCTCCACAAACGACGAAAGCGCCGAGCACGCTGCTTCCTGCACGATCTTCTGGCGGTCCAACGTGAGCCCCACCAACGCCTCGAAGGTCGGCTGGAAATACAGCGAGTACTCGCCGCCGTCGTGCGCCTCGGCCGCCACCCACTCCGAGTACCGGGAAAGCGTCCAGCACGTGATCTGGCGGACCCTCGGCTGGGCGTCTTCCATGCGCTCCACCAAAAACGGCACCAAGGCGGGCAACTTGTCGCGGGCAAGGTCCATGCAGCTCTTGGAGACGGCGCCGAAGGCCAAGATGGCCGCCTCCCGCTCCACCCACTCCGCCGACACGATGCTCTGCTGAAGAATTGGTAGCGCCACGTCGATCACTTGCTGCGGGAACGCCAACGAGAGGGCGTCCAACGTGGCGGCGCAGCACCGCCGCAAGTTCCACAGCTCGAGCTCGTCCTCGGCGTCCAGGTCCAGGTCCAGGTCGTCGCCGCCATTTTTGGCCTGGTTGTGGGCGTCTTTGGCCCGCACCACGTTCGGACGGACGTCCTCCGGCCGGTCGGCCGTGGCCGCATCGCCGGCACTGTCCAACACCTCCATGAGCAACACCAGCTCCTCCAGGTACACCATGTGGCGGAGAAGCACGGGGACAAGCAGCGGGAGTGCACGCAGCAAGACCCGTGCCTCCGCGGCGTCCGCCAGCTCCGCCACCGCCAAGAGAAACTCGGCCGCCTCAAGCGCCACCGCCTCGTCGTCGGCGGGAAGCTCCACGGACTGCACGCAGTACCCGAGCACGCCGTCAAGGTGCACCGCCAACTTCTCCGGGTGCAGTTCCCGGATGGCCAAGAAGGCGCTGCACACCTGCTTGCGCACGCCGCGGTCCTCCTCGCCCGCTAGCGCAAACAACACCTGGAGATACTCGTCGAGCTGCACAATCATCAGCTGCAGCTTGAGCGGCACAAGGTGGTTGAGGCACGCCACCACCAACTCCTGGACGCGGGCGGTGCCGTGGCGGGCCACCGCCAATAGCCGCCGGGCAATGTGGTCCAAGGGGCGCTCGCCACCCACGTCCCGGTCCAAGGCCGCCGACGAGTCCTCGCAGATTTTGCCAAGCGCCGACACCGCCGCCTCCTTTTCGGGGCCGTGCCCGCTTTCTGCCGCTGCCAAGAGCTGCGCCAAAGCCTCTGGCCACGTGTCCACTCCCTGGGCGCTGAAGAGCTGGGTGATGACGTTTCCGGTGATATTGCGGACCAACGCGTCGGCCAGCGCCAACCCACGGAAAACCACGTCTTTGACGTGCTGCCGGGCCGGCGCCGGGTCCTTGGCGATGCTGTTTTTGAGCTGGAGCCCGGCCGCCGCCCGGATCTCCGATTTGCTGCCGTCGTTGACTAGAAGCTCACTGAGGTAGTTTTCGAAGTCGGGCGAAAGACGCGCCTGCACGAGGAAGTCGCTGGCGGCGGCCCGGCTGTCTGGATCACGCGAGAGTGTCGCCTGGAGGATGTTTTCGAGTTCCTGCAACTGCTGGGCTTGTGCGTGCCACATGCTGGGAAGATGAGATGTCATTTTCGCCATGTGCGGCTACGCGCGCATGCAGGCCCTGTCCTGCATGAAAGTGCCTTCCAAAGGCGATACTCAAGGGTTTTCGTTTGAGTGAAGCTCAGCCTGCGCACGGCGTTTCCAGCTGACGCTTCATCCAGTGATGTGGCTCACGAAGCTGCTTGGTCTTCACTAGGTGCAAATACCACCGGCATGGACAATGTGTAAGTAAAGCACACTGTGGCAAATTCTCATGATGAGGAGCGTTTTAGCCTTCACTTGGACAATTTTTCTCGTTTTGGACAATATGTGGAGGACATTTTCATTGGTACAATTTTTCTTGTTTTGGACAATATGTGGAGAACATTTTCATTGGTACACGGTGTGGTTTCATTTGCGAAACAGGCTCCTTCTTCCAAACTTATTTCAAACGTCTCTCGATAATGTGGCGGAAATTGATTCTTGTCTGTATCTCCTGAATTCTGTCGTCGAAAATCTCATACTTCTGAACCGCTTGGGGATGGACATAGCGTGACGGTATTCTTTGTCGCCTATGAGATTCCAGACTAAACTGATGTCGATTTGAGGGAGCATTGCACCGTTATTTAACACTGGCGTTCATTTGTGTGCAGGTTGGAGTTGGAGGATTGTCTCAAAGACCCAGGTTTTTTGGGGCAAAATTTCTGAAAAAGTGGAATGCGTATCGCTTTATATATGTATATTTACCCCTCATTTGCAGCCACAAATGCGATCTGCGAATATAAAAGGAGCGTTTTCCCTTTTTTATTTTACGCCGTTTTTTGAATTCGGGCCACATTAATACATTTCTTTGGATTCCATGAAAGGGGGCATTTGAAGTTGGGATTAGCTATGGTTATATGGCTGTTCGCCTATTTATGACTATGTTTATGCCTATTTATGAGAATATCAAGGTTCATGATTATTTTGAATGACTTATAATCACGAGTGATTCTTATCTTTATATTCAGGACTACACGATTGTGACTAATTATAATTACTTATGACTATTCATGGCTAAGTGACTGTTGATGATCTTTTGATTGGAATTTCTCTTGCGGAATAAACCTGTTTTGCTAGAATTTTGAATCCCCCAAACTCCCTCGATGTTAAAAAGAACTGCATACAAATGTGAAGGCTATCGGTATAAAAGTTTGGTTCCTGAGAAATGCTGCTGAAGTTCCGGTCGCCCTACCGGACGGGTGATATTGTAAAGAGCCCACACTCCATTATATCTGTTTCAGGCTTTCCGTTATTAGGCGTGTTGTTTTTGGTTATGAATTCTGCTTTACACTACACGCTGGTCTGGCGCCGTCGACTGCGATCGTGTCACCTTTCACTGAGATACAAAACATACTTGGTACTATGGAATGCTGGTGTGATTGGGGTGGGGCGTCTGTATGCAGTACACGTGGATTGTCTGTTCCAAAGATGCCACCACAGCGGCTGCACTGCCGATTAGCTCTATAACGCCGCCGCGCCTGTATGCGGGACATTTCTCCAGGTCTCCAGAGAAGCCCAATCCGACAAAGCTTCCTCGTTTCTCTGGCTCGACCGAGTGGCCAATTCGCCAAGCTCAACTATAAAGACTGTTCAAACTCAGCCAACTTCTCCGTGAGCTCATCCAATTTTCCAAGCAACGGCTGAAACATATCGTGCATCGGCTTGGCCCGTTTTTTCTCGCGAGGCGGCGCTTGGTCGTTTTCGTGGCTGATTTTGATTTCTGGATTCACAATTTCCGGCGGATTGAGAAGACTGGCACGTGGCGTGGTCACCTCTTCCATCAGCTGCGTCTTGACGCTCTGGGTATCCGGAATCATGGCCTCCGGATCCAGCTCATCGCCGAGGGCCCCACCAAAAGTGGCGTCGGGCGATGTGTCTCCTAGTTCCGACGTGACCAAGTGGAGCCGGTCGATGATGAGGGAGCGGCGAACCTGGCCTGCATCTGAAAATTGTTTTGGGTGGTCCTGCTGTGGCGTGTCCGGAGAAAATGAGCCGATGGACGCTTGGTCGCTGAAATTGGAATTTGGCTGGATGAAATTGGAATTTGGCTGGATGAAATTGGAATTTGGCTGGATGAAATTGGAATTTGGCTGGATGAAATGTGAGTTTGGCTGGATGAATTGGAGACTCGGCAGGCCGGGGTCCACTTGGATCGAGCCATTTGGCTGGCGAACAAAGTCGTTCTGCTTTTTCCGAGTTTTCTTGCTCACTTGAAGCGGGATTTCACTGGGAAACACGTCGCTGAGCACCTCAGAGTGCTTTTCGTCGGCGTCTGGAGCCGCCAACTCGCTCTTTTCGATATCTTCATGTGTCATGGAGTAATAGTGGTCCGAAAAGTCCACCTCGTCATCTTCCGACTCGTTGTCGAGAATACACGAGTCCTCGAGGTTCTCAAACGTCACCAGCTTGTTATTGAGCCGAAAAGCCCGGGACTTTTTGAGAATGGAGCCTTTTCGCCCTATGGATGGCGGCGCGGGACTGGCGGGCCGCTCCTCCTCCGCCCCCGACAACTCCTGGTCGAGGTTTTCGTTGCGGAAACAGTTGAGCCGTGCAAGCCGTTCCTCGTAGGTCTCCAAGCACTCTGCAGGAACAAAGCCGATCTTTCCATGCTCGTCGTCTTCAAATAGATCTTCCTCCGAGCCTCGGGCGTTCCAGAGCAGCAAGCGCTCTTTTTTCAGGAGCTTCTGGATAAGCCACCAGTAGTTGTCCAGGTCGTTCCGGAGGTACACCGGCTCATCACGCGACAATGTGCAGTGCAGTGGGTCGGGGCCGGAGAAGTCGTAGATGCCGTAGAGCTTATCGGGGTCCAACTCCCGAGGCGGCATCCGCGGCGGCAGCGGCGGCAAGAGCATGTCGGCTTCGAGGCCCAATTCGTCGTCGCTGAAGTTTTCGCTTGTGGGACTGGCCTCGAGATCCGCATTGGACAAGTCCTGTGTGAAGCTGTCGTTGTAGTCGCTATCGTAGTAGTGGTCGTAGTGCGTGTAGTCGTCATCGTCAAGCGCTTCGGCGCCCCTTTCTGCTGCTTTGTTTGGGCAGCTTCCTCCAGCCAAGTATTCGCCCTCGCAACGGCTGCCGTCGTATCCCACATCTTTCAGCCGTGGAGCCGCTTGGCTTCGAACCGGCACCTTGGGCTGTGCTTTGGGCGGCACACGCCCAGACGGGCTCAACGGTTGCACTTCCTGGTCTAAACTCAGCGCAAACGCTGTTTTAGCAGGGCCGCCTCCAGCTTCTCCAACGTGCCCAGTTCGCTCGCCGTCGCCACCACTTGCCTCTTCGATATCCGCTTCCGGATTCAACGCCACCTCAAACGTGTGCGGGCTAGCAGAGCTCCCCGGCGAGTATTCCCGCCCGAAACTCGTAGCTGTGAACTTCTGCTGCCGGTTGGCATAGACTCGCTCGGCGTCGAAGTTGGACCCATTGTTTTTGATGTAGTTAAGCACGCTCAGCTGGATGTTTTGCCGGGCAACGCCGTGGTAGCTTGGATCCTGCACCACCGATCCGTGGGAATTGTGTGATTGGTTGGTATGAGTCAGCGATGCTGACGATGAGATGGAAAGCTTGCGCTCGAGGTCATGTAGAAGCCTGTTCGTAGACTCGAGCTTATCTAGTGACATTTTCTGAATAGAGACGGGATCGGACGAGATCGGGGGTTGTCAATTCGAGAGATTGGGGTTGGCCTGGGGAACGGCGCTTAGTCTTGGATTGCGGTTTTTTTGAATGTGTCTTGTGAGATTGCCTTCAGAAATCGTGAGTTCCTTTGGATTTCTGTTTGTAGTTGGTTTCAGTGTATGATGTGCGGAGGCCTCAAAAACGGGCAAATGGGACGGGATTTCACGTGGCGCCTGTGAGCGGGTGATTCTGGCAGGAGGCAGGTTTCAGGTTTCGTGTTTCAGCCCCTGAAAGTTTGGGAGGAGCGTCGCTGGCAGTGTTGGGCGGAGGTACGGGTGTTTGCACGCGAGTCCGGATTCAGCAGGGCAGCTTGCCTATTTAGATGCCAGATCAATGACAGGAGAAAATTTGGAGTATTTTCTATGATCGCGAGCCGCTGCGATAGTGCGGACCGGTACTGCAGAGAAGCTCGCGCTACCGTGTTTACGTAACGTGCTCTACAAGAACGCGGACGGCAGCTGTATTCAGCCCGAGAATGATTTCCCGGCGCACGGGCTGTCTGAGTGCCAATGTTTCCTGAAGTGGAATTTGCCATGTCCTGCGTGGTTGCACGGAGAGCTGCGTGCTTCAGGTTTGTTTGAACGCGAAATGTCCCGGTCGGTCTGGCGTGCGGCGCGCTGAGATCTGCAGCATAGATCAATGAACGATCGATGCGTGACGAGATAATCGCGTGAACCAGAAGAATTTCAACTGAGTCAACGGCGAAAGTCAACGGCGAAAGTTAACAGCGAAAGCAGCGTGCAGTCAATAGTGGAAGCCCGGGTACTGTAGAGGCCCAGCACTCAGACTCACTCAGGCCCAGTCTTAAGATTAGACTCAGCAGACTCAGACTCAGACTCAGACCAGACCAGACAGACCAGACAGACCAGACAGACCAGACAGACCAGACTACTGTGGAATCTCAAGCACGAGTTTTCCGGTCGTCTTTCTTCCCTCAAGGTCCTGCGAAGCCTGCTGGAAATCCGCAAGAGGATAGGTCCTGTAGATATCGAGAACAAGGCTTCCATTCTTCAACAGCTTGTCCAAAAGGCTCGTGTAATGTTCCCACTCATCTCTGGTCTGAACGTAGCCATTCACCATCGGGCGAACCAATCTCACGCACTTAGGACTCAATCTGCCGATACTCAAAGGGGGCACAGCTCCACTGGCATTTCCAAAACTGACAATGGTGCCTTTTCTGGACACTGCAGCCAACGACGATTCGAACGAATCTTTACCCACGCCATCAAAGGAAACAGCGACACCAGCACCGCCGGTGATTTCCTGCACCCTTTGCACCACATCGTCGCTCAGCCTCACCACGTACTCAGCACCCAAATCCTTGGCGACGGCAAGCTTGGCATCCGTAGAAGCAACAGCAATCACGTGTCCGCCCAACGACGTCACGTATCGCGTCAAGAGCCGGCCCACTCCGCCAGCAGCCGCCCAAACCAACACATAATCGCCCTTTTTCACCGCGTACGCGTCTTCAGCGAATGTAAGCGTAGTCAAGCCCTGGAGCAACCCAGCGGCCCACGTCTTCAAGTCGTTGTCGTCTCCAGCGCCCAACTTGTGGATTTGAACGTGGCTCTCGTCGATCTTGACATACTGTGCATGTGTTTCCGTTCCAATGTAAGCCACGCGGTCGCCCACTTTAAACTGAGTAACTTCGTCACCCACAGCAGCCACAACGCCTGCGCCCTCCCTGCCGAAAGTGAGAGGGAATTGCGCGGGGTAAAGCCCCTGCCGGAAGTACGTGTCGATGTAGTTCACACCCGAGTACTTATTTTTGATGATCACATCAGTTGGGCTGGTAATTTGAGGGGCTGGCACTTCGGCGTACTCGATTGCGTCTGCCAGTTCGGACTTTTTGGCAACCAAGGCCACTCTGTGAGTTTCAGGGATAGTCATACAAAATGAGTTCTTGACTAGCCTGTTTGTTCTTATTCTCGATTGCGGTCAATTGGGCTTGATTCTATTCTGGTGGCCCTCAGTGTTCAATGCAATGTTCTGGGTGAAATACGGGTGGCGGACTGGTCCTTATATATGCGCGCGGGCAAGACATGCACGTCGTGCTTGTGGCGCCCACGGAGTTAACACGGAGTTAACACGGACAGAGGAAACACGGACAGAGGAAACACGGACAGAGGAAACACGGACAGAGGAAACACGGACACTGATACCTTTGGTGCTTTCACCAAATAGACAATTGGCTGCCAGTTGGATGCCAATTGGCAGGTTCAGGAAATCTTCGGGAATGTCCATGTGTTTCGTCAATGGTGGAACCCACACCCCAATTCCTCACATAACGGCACATGTCCATCACTCTTCGGAACACTGCCCGGGAGTCACGTCCACATTCAGAACGCCGAGGTCATTGCGGTATAGTTCGCCGAGGTTTCTTCATCACGCAGCCTCCAAAACCTCGGCTTCAGCAGCACGGTTCGTTTGGTTTCCACCTTGAGCCAATCTCATCTCGTACAACCGCACCTTTTTCCGAATTCGCTTCATTTGCCACTTGATTGGCAAGAATGGAATGTATCCGTTCTTCTCCTCCACCATTTTGAGCCTCAACCACGCAGACACGAACAACCAGTAGCCAATGTACAGGCACACGCTTCCGTAAGTGGCAGTATTTGTCCAGCCAACAATGGCATTGGCTACCATCCACCATCCGTCTTTCAAGCCATTGCAGCAGTTCACGTGCCAAATGGTGTTGGCCACGTCATACGATCCGGGTCCGCTTCCAGTTTCTGAAACATCCAAGCCGCCACAGCGCCGCACATACTGTTCCAATTCCAAAAACCAAACTCCTCTGCTCATGAGTCCTGCACTCACAACGTATAAGAAACACGTCAGACAGATGAGAAAGTATTGAAGCGACATCTTGTTGCCGCCTCTATAAAGCGAGAGTCCAATTCCTGAACCAAGCAAAACACCGGAGAGCACTGCCAACGGCAACGAGGTCAACGGCTGACTCATTCCGATGCCGCCGATAAAAACCACGGCCTCGAGGCCCTCACGAAGCGTGGTGACAAAGGGCAAAATGGCCAAGAAGTATTTCCGGCTGAACTTTGGCCTGTGCCTTTTACCCAAAAGCCGACCGTGTTCTTCGCTACTTTGCGTTGGGTCTTGAGCGGGCTCCCCGACATTTTCAGGCATTTTGTCGGGGTTTTCATTGGTGTAGGCATCACCTAGTTTGATCCACCATTTGATTTTCATCACCTTGTTGATGCGTAGAAGACTCACGCCCATGAAAGTGATGATAATGCTGGAGAGAAGCGAAAACACGCCCTCCCAGATGCGCTCTGTGTAAGACCACAAATCTGTTTCGATGAAATAGAAACAGCCGATGAAAATAAGCCCAATAACAAAGCAGATGCCGAGGCCAAGGATGGCCCCCAACCACACCTGGAGCCGCAACTTCTGGTTGATTCGACGGATTCGGTCATTTTTGGGTGCCTGGTTCTGGTCGCTGTTCTCATCGGGTTCTCTCTTGTTGATGAAAGAAAGAAGCACCGAAATGATGATTGCGGTTTCGAGAGTTTCCCGGAGAATAATAAAGAAGATCTGGATCGAAAAGTACCGCAGAACGTCGATCATGGTGGTGGTCTGTCTTCGCGGCAGGGAGTATCTGTAACGCGAGTTGATGACTGGTCATGCGCACGCCGGCACGTGCGCGTCACGTGACCGCCGCACATCATCCATGTTCAGCTGAGGCGCCGGGCCAACGAGCCCAACGCCTCGTACTTGCGGCCAATCCGCCGCACGAGCAGCTCCATGTCGCCTCGGTCAGCGGCGTCGTAGAGCGAAGCAAACGCCGCACGTGACCGCGCCTCTGTGCAGGACAACACTTCGGACGGCGGCTCGTACATGAAGTGGGAGGGCAGTTGGGCCGGGTCGGAGTGTTGGTTCATTTCCCTTTCGAGCCGGAGCATTTTGTAGTTGGTGATCTTGAACTTGGCGAAAATGTGGATTTTCCGGATCATGCGGTACCACGGGTAATCGGTGGTCCATAGATTTTCCACCTCCCGGGAGTAGGCGTCAAAAAGAGAAGCCTGGTCCACAATACGCGTGAGCAAGATTCTTGTTTGGTTTAAGGTTTGGCCAAATTCGATTTCGGACTCATTGGCCCGGATATCCTGCAATAGTGATTTTCCCACCAACAGCGACGAGACGTTTCGATGAGCCCATTTGGAAAGAATGTCTTGATTTGAAGCAGCAAAATCATCGAAAAAGGAAAGCATTTTGGAGAAGTAGTCGTTTGTCTTGTACTCCACAACCTCGTGTTCGCCGAGTGAAAGAGTCAAAAGACCCACGAATCTCACAAGCAGTCCGTGTAATTCGAGCTGAGGATCCACGTACTTTGTCAACCAGTCCAAATTGTAGTAGTTGGACTCGGGAATGTAGGGCAGCGACTCGGGTGCAGTTCCCGGAGCAAATTTCACGCTGACGATTGGAGTGTCTTTGGAGAGCTGGAACACGCCATGGTCTGTCTCTAGTGTATTCCCCAATTTGTTGTTGATGTGCATTTCTTGCAGAAGATCGCCCATATGATTCTGCAGCTGATCCGCTTGATGTTTGATATCCGAAACATCCAAATTCCGATTCCAGTTCCTTTTCGTAGGAAACAGGACCGATTTCGCTGCATTGGCCAAAATATGGTTGAATAATGGATTAGCGTCCACAGTGAAATGACTCCCGGTGACCACATCAAGATCGAGGTTGATATAGGCGAGAACGGGGAGGTTCTGCTGGAAAACAAGTGGGTCTGCTACGCTTGCAGAAGACCCAAGAGCACCACTTCGGGAAGCGTCCCAGAACGCAAATCTTATGGTCCGGAGAGGTTTCCATCCATACAATTTCAAGTACTGGAAACGGCGCATAAGCTCAAGAAGAACGGCCTGGCCGCTTGACGGATTTCCCGAGGTCAAGGTGTCACGTGACGCTCCAATCACGATTTCGGCGTCGTTGAGAACACCCTCGACGCCAGAAAGGATGTTAACTGCATGGAGGCTTTCGTCCGAGAGCTGGTGCGAGATTTCGAGTTGAAGAGACTCATCTTGGGGAGTCGGGCCGTATTTCCAAGCTGACAAGTGCCGCAGCGGCTTCAAGGTGTCCAAAATCGGCTGGATTTGGCGGAAAGAAACCGGCATGTGCAGGTGGGGCAGCAGCAGCCGGTATGCCCGGGAAATGGAGTGAGTTTCCGTCTCGTCGTAGACCAATACCGCTGCAGGCAGAAAGCCCTCAGCATACTTTACCTTGGCCCGCAACAGGTAGTCAGCCGCGAGGGGCGAATGCAGCATGATGACGATTTTGCCGCCGAGCCCGCCGGCCCGCTGGGCCTGCTGTAGCTCGTGGGGGGTGCCGTGTCCTGCATACACGTACAGCCCCGACACGGTTCCGTTGGCGCAAAACACAAAGAAGGCCGGCGTAGGCGCCACCGGTTCCCGGAGGTCGGTTTGGTAGAGCACGCGGCCCGTGGAGGTATCCCGGAGCTGCATACACAGCGACTTCGGAGCCCGGAGTTTGTCGGGGAGAGCGTAGGAGGCCAAATGGCAGTCGTAGTTCATGGAGCGGATTTGCAGCACCAAGAATTCCGTGGCTTCAGGGGCACAGGAAGCCGCCACCGCCAGACCGTGTTTTTTATTAACCTTTTCGAGCATCTGGAGCCACAGTCGTATGTTCTTCTCGATTGTCAGGCCGTCGGGATCGGGTTTCCCAATTTCCAGCTGCACCAAGAACATTCGTTTGGCGTCTGCTTTGGTGAGCCGAAGCTTGTGCCAGCGGCGAAAGTCCCGACTTGGCGAGGTTCGGGGAAGAAAGGAAAGTTGTACTGCCACAATGAGAATAATGCCGAGAATAAAGAGCTGCACGAAGCGGCGGGCCACGTTGATTTTGGGGGGACGTGGATCGTCAAAAGACTCCGGAGTTTCGGATCTGGTGGGTGTTCCGGGTGTTGGACTTAGAAGCGGCTGCTCCTCAGAGGCGGTATTTTGCAGAGACATACTGGATCAGCAATGGGAAGGAAATGATAAGGAAAGGAAATGATATGGATAAGGAAATGATAAGGATAAGGAAATGGAAAGGAAATGGAAATGGAAAGGAAATGATAAGGATAAGGAAAGGAAATGATAAGGAAATGATATGGAAATGGTGGTTCTTCGGTTTATGGACAATGATGGGAAAACGGACGTTGAATCTGCGCCGGGTAGTTAGACCCGAAAAAATGCAGTTTGGGCGTTAAAAATAGGCGTGGTTCACGTAATCAACCAACACTTTCAGGATAAACTTCAGGGGTCTGAATATGAGCGGCTATTCGCAGTGTTGATGTGACTTTTTTGGCGTTAATGTGGAGATTCGGCGTGTTGAGATTCGGCGTTTTTGAGATTCGGCGTTTTGGAACAATCTGGCGTGTCTGATTGGTTTCTGTATCAGTTCCAGAGGTGCTTATAGTTTGTATGTGCAGCGTAGATGCGGGGCGTAGGGGTCGCGCGCACGTGACGATAGGAGTGCATAGGCAACCATGTTTCAGTTTCCTTAAAACACCTACTCCTTTACTTTGAGGCCACTATTCGGGCCACTATTCGGGCCACTATTTCAGGCCACTCTTTGAGACCCTCTTGACCACTATTTCAGGCCACTATTTACTCGTTTTGTGACCATACAATCCACCGGCGGCTACGAGTGAAGCCACTGAAGCATATCAAGGAAAGTCGTATCAATGATACGAGTTTCCGATATTCTGCGCTTTTCAGGTTTTTTGATAAAAGGATAAGGACAAGTTTTGCGTGGCTGCTTTGCATCATATCATACACTGAAAATTAACTCCTTGAAAATGACTGGCTTTTGAAAATGACTGGTTTTTGAAAATATCAACTCCTTGAAAATGACTGGATTTTGAAAATAACAACTCCTTGGAAATGACTGAACCTGGCTGTCCTTTGAATATGACTGAACCTGGCTGTCCTTTGAATATGACTGAATCTGGCTGTCCTTTGAATATGACTGAATCTGGCTGTCCTTTGAATATGATCGAATCTGGCTGTCCTTTGAATATGACCGAACCTGACTGTCCTTTGAATATGACCGAATCTGGCTGTCCTTGACTTGACCCTGCCCCCTATGCTCGCAGACTGTTTCATCCAGAATACGTGAATTACTGCCTTGCAGAAATTCTTGCCGCCTTTCGCTTCCCCTTGATATACCGCTTCCCTTTGGAAGTGGCACAAAGACTCCCACGATCCCATGAATACCTGAGCTTCAGAAGCTACAGTCTCCTTGCCCGCGCTTCACTTTGCCTGCATCCAAGCCCTCAGAAACATGAGCCAAATCCGAACCAATGATGTGCACGTGGAATTTGCACCAGGCCCTGGAGATGCATGCCCATCACGTGGCCAGCCTCCTCGATATCTAGCCCTCTGCATGGGGCATTGTTTCCGCTTCCCTCTTTCCCGCACATATGCGCCTGAGCCCAGGCCGGATGCTCGCGACCTGCATATACGCCTTATCTTGCATCCCGCGCGCACCAATCTATATATGGCGGTTCGCTGGTTTTCCACACCACAAGTTTCCCATGTCTACGCCTATACGCGTGAAACGTGACATGGCCACCATGGAAAACGACTTTGACTTTGGCGGGCGCTCATATGTCTCTATGTCGCACCAGCACTCTGTCTCTTTCAGCTCGCCAACCGTGCGGTCGGGAATGGATGTCAACCAGGAGTCTGCTAACTTGGCCACATTGGGAGTTTTGGACGGCGGCACCAGCCGCTCGAATTCCGAAGACTATTTTGCCTCCACAGACCTGATTTCCGGAGTCCTGGAGGTCCAGAGGTTCGAGGATGAGGAGGCGCCGCTTCTCTCGAAAAATGTCGGAAAAAACACCTATTCGCTGGATTTGGCGCTGGAAGACTTGGAAATGGCCTTGGGCTTGCACCGCCTGCCAGCCGCAAAGGAGGAACAGGCAGAGCACAAAAACGTGATTGCCCGGGCGGTGCTGTACCTCCCCGCAGTGTTCTTGGGGCTGCTCCTCAACATCTTGGACGCCTTGTCGTACGGAATGATCATGTTTCCCATCGGCGAGTCGGTTTTTGCGCAGATGGCACCCGCAGGTTTGTCGATGTTCTATATTTCGACAGTCATCTCCCAATTGGTGTACTCTTTGGGTGGATCTGCCTTCAAGGCGGGCGCAGCATCGGAGATGATCGAAGTGACGCCTTTTTTCCATTCAATGGCACTCAGCATCAACGCCGAGATGGCCGGTGCTTCTCAAAACGCCGTCTTGGCCACAGTCATCGTCACATATGCACTCCTGTCGGTAGTCACGGGCGTGTGTTTCTTTCTTCTTGGAAAATTCCACCTCGGCTCACTCATTGGCTTTTTTCCCCGCCACATTTTGGTGGGCTGTATTGGCGGGGTGGGCTACTTCTTGGTGGTCACGGGAATCGAAGTGCTGTCCCGACTCGAGGGCGGACTCTCCTATAATTTGGACACCTTCTTGTACCTTTTTGGGAATACCACAACCTTGGCTCAGTGGGTTGTTCCGTTGATTCTCACGGCAATTCTCATTCTTTTGCACCACCGCATCCACCACTCACTCTTGGTGCCGATTTTCTTCATCTGTGTGTTTGCGCTCTTTCACGCTGTGGTGGCCCTTTGGCCGGGTGTTGATTTGGCCTCCGCAAGACTCTCTGGCTGGGTGTTTCCGGCTGTGGTCAGCAAGGAGCCCTGGTACGCACACTACCAGCTTTTCCGGTTCAATCTTGTCAACTGGATGGTCATAGCCCGCCAATTTCCGCTGATGTTGGCGCTTACGTTTTTCGGGATCTTGCACGTGCCCATCAATGTTCCTGCACTTGCTCTTCGCTTGGGTATGGACAATTTCGACGTTGACAGAGAGTTGGTTGCCCACGGCTACTCCAATGCTATTTCCGGAATGCTTGGGTCCATTCAAAATTATTTGGTTTACACCAATTCAGTGTTGTTCATAAAAGCTGGAGCAGATGAGCGGCTCGCCGGAATTATGTTGGCCGCTGCTACTGCAGGCATCATGGTTGTGGGACCTGTTGTGATTGGATACATTCCCGTTTGTGTGGTTGGCGCTCTTATCTATCTTCTTGGGTACGAATTGCTCAAAGAGGCCATTTGGGATACGTGGGGCAAACTCCGCAAGATCGAGTACACCACAATTTTGATCATTGTTGTGATGATGGGCGCGTGGGACTTTGTTCATGGTGTTTTGGCTGGCATCTTGATGGCGTGTTTGTCGTTTGTTGTGCAGGCTGCCCGGAGACCTGTTGTTCAGGACATTTACACCGGCGTTGTTGCCCGGTCAACAGTCTTGAGGCATCCCAAGCAACAGGAGTTTTTGAAGCACGTCGGAAACCAGATTTGTGTGATCAAATTGGAAGGCACTATATTTTTCGGCTCCATAGGGCGTGCCGAGAAAAGTATTGGGGCCATATTTGAGCAGCTGGTGGACCATGGGTGTCCGGTGAAGTATTTGATTCTTGACATGAAGGGAGTGTTTTATGTGGACTTCTCGGCCGCAGAAGGATTCCGGCGGATCTTGAACTTGACCAACTTTCATGATACTCAATTGATCATCTCGTCTGTGCAGGAGGAGGATGAAACTTATATTGCACTTCGGGACGCTGGGCTCTGGGAGGTTCCAAGTGACCAAAGCATTCAACTTTTCAGTACGTTGAATTATGCGTTGGAGTGGTGTGAGAACTCGTTCTTGAAAACCTACTACACACTCCAAAAGTCAACCCCTGCGGCCAAGCAGATCCGGGGCAATAACGTCCCGAGAAAGCCCGTTTCTCAAGGATTCGATATTGCTTTTGGTACGCCTAGAACTAGTCAGGTATACCAGGCGGCGACCAAATCTGTTCGGGATGAACAACGAATCCAGAACAAATTCTATCTGAACGTCGACAACTCATTCAAGAAGCAGCCACTTCCGCTCATGATGACCACCTTCAGCGGATTGTCTAAGAAAGACGAGGGATTTTGGAGCCGTTTGGCTCCATTGTTCAAAAAGGAAACTATTCCTGAAGGCACGACATTTTATGACACCAGCGCCAAGGAGGCCAGTTTTTTCATTATGGAGTCGGGACTCGTCAAGTCTGTGAGTCAATTTGAAAGCAAGCGGGAGCTTGTGTCGTCCATTCTACCGAACACGGCTTTCGGGGACTTGCTTGAGATCAGCGATTTCCACTCGGTGATTTATTCCACTGTTAATGAGATTGTGGTTTGGCGTTTGACTGCAGAAATGGTCAAGGAGCTTTTGAAGTCCGAAAATGGCCAGTTGATTTATAATGAGTTGTTGTCTGTGCAAACGAAGTTGGTGAGAGAGCGCTTTGATACACTCAGCTCGAATCTCGTGATTTCGGCTTGAAGGCATTCTGGTATCCGATAGAATGGGGTAGACAGTGAACTCATAGGCGAGAACAGAATCATTGGATAGTTTTGAGGCATTAAACTCGATTGATGCCGTCGTGATCAACACCAGAAAATCACAGAATTAGGAATGAGAAATTTAGTGATGGAATCGAAACTCTGGAATCAGAAGAGAAAGGAGTAAGCACACATCTTCAAATCGGACTTTCAGAGGCAACTTCAGGACCAATAAGGGCTATGCACAGCATCCAATACCAGAGGAATATCACAAAAAGGACCTTAAGTATTGTATGATATAATTGCATAGTGCACAATTATGAGGGAGTAAATGGAACTGAAGTTCAGTTTTCCGATTCTCAGCAGCTTCCGATAGTATCAAAAAATCAATAGATGAATAGATCAATAGATGAATAGATCAATAGATGAATAGATCAACAGATGAATAGATCAACAGATGAATAGATCAATAGATCAATAGACGACGAGATCATCAGATCAATAGACGAAGAGATCATCAGACCATCAGATCAACAGTCGATCACCGTCTCCAAACTGATACCGGCCCCAAGAAAAGACTAGTCTCAGTACAAGACTGATCCCCACTATATTGCAAAACCAAAATGATTTTTCACCGTCAAAACTATTAGGTTTGTCGTTGTGGATGAAAAAGGGCAACCAACAATTCAAGCAATAATCACTCATTCTTAGACCCGTAGAAACCGCTGCTTTAAATGTTAATGAGACATGACACTTTGAACCTTCCTTATGGTAAATCAGAATTTTAAAGGAATGACAACAAAAAATGGATCGGTACAAAATTCGGGGATCGCTGGGATTTATATAGTGCGTTTCGCAACCAGGTGCATATGCACACAAACGCATGAAAGTGTTTCAGATGGTCACCAAGCATTATAAAAAGAGAGCAACCCCCTAAATTTCCTCGCTTGTTCCATTTTTTTGCAAAGGTTAAATCCACGTTTTGAATGTTTCCAGATCGGAGACCGGGCGTTCTCAAGTCTGAACAGGCAATTTTGGCCAGATATGGTGATTTTGGTGAATCAAGTCTGCATTTTTACCAATGCGGCGAATTGCTTTGGTCAGAGTTTGGAGTGAAGAGTTAATCATAAATCGAGGTTGCTCTGTTTATGACGGTCAAAATAGCTCAGTTTGAAGCTACCATAAAGTCATAGGCTTTTACTGAGGGTGAATGTCAAAATTGGACCCAATTGAGCACGGATGATTCACGAAAGAAGGATTATCGAGCTGCAGTGACTATGGTGGGATGATTCTTGGACGGATTCAGACGCAAATGCTTAACGCATCTTGATATTACACTCTCATATTGGGTGATTTCTTATTATGGCGATGTCTTACAAAACACTCTCACCCAAAGACAGTGAGCGGGAAGTGTGTATCCAACTCTTTGACTCTCCCAAAAATTGTGGTCACCAGTCATATGAATTATATCAATCAATTCCCATGTTCCAATACCAGTCTTGCTATAGAACATGGGAAATATGCAGTAAATAAACGATTGCGAGTGGTTTTGGTACCGATACCATTTAATGGATTATCTTAATCCACTGAGTCATTGATTAGATTTTCGCTTTATAAACTGGAATTAGATTGATTCGCATCCACAAGCCTGCTCTAAATGGCCTCATCGATCATGTCAAACAGTTTATCAAGACTCTCAACACATGGGTTCAGTTTATCAAGACTCTCAACACATCGGTTCAGTTTATCAAGACTCTCAACACATCTATTCCGGACTGCATGTTCACAACCATCTATTCCGGATTGCATGTTCACAACCATCTATTCCGGATTGCATGTTCACAACCATCTATTCCGGACTGCATGTTCTCAAACCATCCATCCCTAGACATCACAACTTCAACGCATCTAAGCTCCACATCATGAACAGAGATTTCAGCCTGTACCAGTGAGCATCGGCGGATGTTCAATTGGCGGGAAACTCCACCGTAGCAGTCAAACATGTGATCAACTCATCATCCTTGGTGTATGCACGTGCGTTGACCAAGTACTTTCCTGGAGGCACCTCCTCTGGAATCAAGACCAGCTTAGAAATCAATTGTGCTCCCTTCTTCACGGGACACTCCAAGTCCACATTCTGAATCTCCTCACACAAATCAAAAGTCTGGTGCACCAACCGGATGAATCCGTACCGTACATCAACGTCCACGTATGCACCATCAGTCACGTCCTCGCTCAAGTAGCCCTGGGCAACAAAAGTCAAGTTCTGGCCCTTGACAGGTGGATTGGGGTCGATCACGACACTACGCAAATCTAAGATTTGCTTGAATGAAGCATCACAGTTGACAATTGGTGCATTTCCGGGAACTGGCTTTTCGTCGGCGCCAGGGAACACCTGGATGACCTCCCCCTGACCACCCCTGATCTTGTCGAGGACAGAGGCTGCTGATCCGGAGACAGATCCGAAAAAGGTGTCTAGTGAAGGAGGCAATAAAGCCGAGGCAGTAACGACGTAGGCTGCGAGGGCAAAGTAGCGGACGGAAACCATTGAGTAATATTGTGAGTGGAGCAGGGGATTTTTATTTGGAGGGGTCACTTGCGCAAGCACTTATATGCCGTCGCAGAGAGATAGTGGGTGCGGCTCACGAAATTGTTCCACGCCCAAAAGTGCGAATCGGCGCACATTTATTCGCCCCTCGCATACTGCAGACAAGTTAGCTGCAAATCACAAACCCAATACCTGTGCACCATGCATTATCCCTAACGCACTATTGTTTCAGCTGTAGGACATGCATAAAGCTAAGGGTATACGTACCTCCAAACTTGCATATCCGATCTATGCATGCGTCGGCATCACATACGTTCTGCAATACATGACACACCCATGTTTCAGCCTGCACAATTGAAACCGTCGTAATATATAAGCTTCTCGCCCCCTCCTGTTTTTCCTCACCATGGCTTTTTTAATATCTGAGCAGAGTGATCCAGGAATTGCTCTGGCGTGGCTTGCTGCTACAGTGGGGGTGAAGTCAAACCGCTCATTGAAGCACAAGTTGAAAGAGGTCCATATCCCCAGGGTTTGTGAAGCAGTCACTAATCTAGCAGCCAAAAATAATCAATTGCGGCTAGCCTCAAATCTCTTATACGGGTTATCTTTGATATTCAAGCACAAGGTTATGGTGATGGAAACAGAAGTGTTGGAAGTCAACTTTCGTCTTCAAACGCCGCTATTTGGTGGTGTCAGCGAGCCAAACCAGGCTCGAGAGCCGGGTGCAAGGAAAGTTGCCATGCTTACGGATGACTCACAATTCAACATTGACACGGACTTCATCGCTGATTTTGATGACTTTCTGGTTCGCAACGAAGCAACGCTTGCTAATTTCCTCGTGACGAATTTTGGCGCCGAAAATGAGCCAGCTCCTCAGGAAGATGTGACCAATGATTTCCAGAACGACACCAACGTGGCCGTGGATTTCGAGTTTGATCTCATGGGCAACATCATGGAGCCTGACACCAACCAGCCAATTCTCGAGCTCTTGAATACAGAAGAGGATTTCGTGGCACTGAAGCTTTCTGTTGACGATATCTCCAAGTCTCTCAATTCCATGAGCTACGACCAGCACTTCACCACCTTGGAATTCAGCCGGCTGGTAAAAACTCGAGCGTCCAAAAAGCGACGGCTCAGGCTCTTGGTGGACGAAGTCACGACATTCTGTCCTGAAAAGAGAAAAAAAGATAAGGGATCTGAGAGATCTGAGATGGAAAATTCAAGGGCAAATCTGAAAACAAGCCCTATACATATTCCATTCCAAGAGATATACCGCCAGGTGGATTTACGGCAGCCCATGTTTTTGAACGCCAATCGACACATCATTTTTCCAGCCATCCCAGAAGTGCAACAGTGCTTTCCCAAAAGCCGACAGAGACCGAGATATTTCATGGACGTCGAAATTGAGCGGGGCAGAAACCTTGCAGCGCATCGAAGAAGCCTGAGTGTCTTTGAGCTCATCGACCATGAACTCCAGCTCGAAGATCTAGACTTCCAGTTCCTTGCAGATGCTGTGACCATGCCTAATGAGATGCAGGAGCTGACTACGACGGCAGAGACGCTGAACAAGAAATTGGAGGACTTTTCCAGATTTCTTCATGATAGAATGCAGGAAGTGGCTGGAGAGGCACGTGGGTATGCATTTGACACTCTTCTTCCATGCACACCCGGCAACGATAAGGTGAATCGGCGGATTGCCGCCAACTCGTTCGCTTACATGCTTCAGCTTTCAAATGTCGACGAATTGGAAATTACAAGCGGAGAAGGCCTATGCACTCCCTCACAGGTGTTCGTCAAATACAAATGATGGCGGACTCGAACCGGCTTACGCTGCTCGCTGGCTTACTCAAACTCACAAGAAATGGCCTTCATCCGATTCATTGATTATTAAGGGATTAAGCATAATACAGAGCGCTGAACACCTCCAAGGCGTTCAGGAATTAGCGGCAGGAACTTAGTTGACAACACCGTCAGTGTCGTCGTGCTTGGCAAACTCCTCCTCAGCCTCGTACAACTCGTGTTCCTCGGGCTCCTCGGCGTTGTCGTGGTGCAAAGACAAGGTTGGCTTGATGGCAGCACCATCCAAAGTCCAAGATCCCAAAGCGTTCTCGGCATCGACAATGATTTGCTTGGAAGCCTCGTATCCGTCGTATGCGGGTCTGGTCTCACCTGGAGTAACAGCAGAGTCGTCCAACAACTCTAACAAGGCCTTACCGTAACCGGCTATGAGGGCATACTTCTCGGCCAACTCTCTGATGGCGTCGAACTGGTAGTTGAAGGCAGCCTTCAACTTCTCTCTGGTGATGTTGGACAATTGGGCCTCAGCAACCAAGGACTCAGCCTCGGCTCTGACCAACTCCTGCTCCAAAACAGAGATTTTAGGAGATTGTGGGTCCTTGTACTTCAAGTGAGCAATCTCGTCGGTGATCTTTTGCTTTCTGTCTCTGGAAGGCTGGACGGAAGACTCGATGTTTCTGATGGTTTTCAACGTGATTCTGTACTGGTCATACTTGTCGATGAACTGGTCTTCCAACTCACCAATCTCATAGATCAAGACACCCAACTTGTCGGTGACGTCGGAAACATCCTCGTCGTTCTCCTCTCCCCAGAGCGACAATTGCTTGGCGGTTTCACGACGCTCTCTAGCGGTCAATTCAACGGCTCTCATGACGTTCTTTTCCATCTTGATGTACTGGGTCAACTTCTTGGACAACTCAGGGGCGGTGACACCGGCAAAGTTCTTCTTGAAGGTAGAGGTAATTCCGCCCTTTCCAAAGAACTTGGATTTGGTGGAGGAGGTTGGTGGAGGAGGCGACTGCATCTGGGAGGCAGTAGGGGCCTTTTGGGATCTCATGGAGTAAGTTCTGTGCATTTTGGTGGGTGAGTATGGGGGATAGCAAGGAAAAAACGCTCCTATTTATACGTACGCTACTGGACGCACGCATTGTGCAGGATCGCGTACATTGCTCCCAAACACGGCCGGCGCTTTTGGAAAAGCGCTGGCGGCGCGGCGCGGCGCAGAAAAGACGCCCAGTCGGACGTCCTGCAGACAAGCACGTTTCAAAGGCAGCACGCAAACGTTCCGAGCACCGCCGGCCCCAAAACGCTGCCCAGCACTCTTGCTCAGACGCACAGAATATATGTGGGTGTGCACGACGACGGGTTGTGTGCAGGGTGCGCGGTGCTGGTGACTGTGTGACGTCAGGCCGCGCCGAAACAAGGTTACGAGCAACCTTGAATTGGACCACGCCACGTGCAGGACAGATCTAAAGATCTAAGATGTTTTTGCCTTTTTCGTGGCGGGGCGGCCCGGCGCCGCCCGCTTGGACGCCAAAAGCGGCGCCAAAATGCGCCGGTAATCGTCCTCCAAGGCGGTATATGCAGTCTGGAGCTTATCGAGTCTCGTCGGCTCGTCCATACCCAGCAAGGCCTCACGGTTCTTCTCGTACAAGCGCTTTTTGATGAAAAGCCGGACGTCCCGCTTGGAGTCAGGGCCCAGGCCCAAATCCAATGCATGCAAAAAGGCCATCTCAAAAAGGCGCTGCAACTGGCGCTTTTCCAACTTGTGGGTTTTCTTGACGTCAGCAAAAAACGCCGCCGTCACGTCCTTCGTGCCAAGGCCCAGAAACACCTTTTTCTCCGTCATCAGCAGAAAATCGGTGCGGTCACGCATATCGTCAAACGCCTCATTCGGCTCCTCCACAACAATCTCCAAAACGCCGGAGTCTTTTTGCCACAAGTCGTAAAGACGGCGGTATAGTTGGCTGCCCAAGTGGCGGCCCTGGAAAAGCGGAAGAATGATAAACTGCAGGATCTTCTTCCGAACAAGGTGGGTTCCTGCATCGAAGCGCTCATGTCCTGGGTACACCCAATAGTTGTACACGGTTGTGAAGCCAACAATCTCAGGCAAGTCTCGGTCGGTGGTCCGGTAGAGCACAAAGAAATGCCACAACGGGTCCAGGGCGTCTATATACAGGCCCGCCTCGATGAACAAGAGCACCAAAATCTGAAGGCGGCGGAGCAACTCGCTGCCCCGGGCAGTTTGCATGTCGATGCGGTAGATGCCGTACGTGTGACCTGCATCCAGCCACTCGTCCACCAAAGAACCCGGAATTTCAAACTTCTGCTGTTCAGCGTCGATATGGTCCCGCCACAAGGCCTCGTCCTTGTATACAGTCGACAGGGGCAAGAAGTCGAGCATTTTCTGTTTGACGTCGACATCTATATCGGGTAACACCGCCTTCGATTTGACGTTCAAAAACGGCAAAAAAGTCACCAGGTCAAAACAAAGCAAGATTTGGAGGTCCTGGTAGCCGAAGATGGTTTCTGCCTCTCCGAAAATGGGGTATGTGAAAAGAGGCTTGAACATCTGGGCGGCGCCATCAGTGGTGGTGAGATAAATGTCCATGGCGTCATTCAGCAGCCGAGTCCAGAGTTCGGGTTTCAGACTCGCCATGGCGAGACTCATTGCGTCACTCATTTGTGGTTTCTTTGGAAACGTGATTTATGAGAGTGATCCCTGTTGAGTGAGAATGCCGCGACGCGTTTTGAGCACGGCACGACCGCCCGTTCCGGGGCCTTCAGCACGCAGGACGGCGGTGGCTGCAACTGACGGCACGGCGCCGGTGCAAGAAGACACAATGCTGGTGCCGCACATGGTATGTCTTTCAAAAAGAGACCTTTCGGTTGCGGCCATACCAAGTGGAAAATACTGTTTCCCGTCCGATCAACGTTAGTCAAGCCACTTAGGGCCACAGTGAGTAATGCAGTGGGAGACCATGTGTGAAATTGTGGTGCTGCAATCTTTTTGGCGGCGTTTTATTTGGTTACCACGAATACTTAGCCCGTGTGGCTGCTACCGACTTGAGAACAAATCCACATTGGAACATCAGAGACCATGTCATATACCGCCTGATACGATATATACCGCCTGGTACGATATATACCGTCTGCATACAATATATTCCAGGCCTTTATTCATGCTTGCATATTGAAAATGTCAAGTAATGTCAGACGAGGCCAGAGTGCAATTGGCCTTCCAGGTGTCAACTAAACTTTCCTGTACATGGCCGACCACCCTCGGAACTGACCGTGTGGTGGTGCATACACGCCTGCAGCAAACCCCGTTTTTTCCCGGAAAAAAGGCGTACGCTCTCAGACCGCCCGCCATTCCACATGCAAGTTTGCAGCCGCGCTCGTGTCTTGAAAAGTGGGGGTATAATCGGAGGTACGGGTGCGGGCGAGATCCGAGGGCAGTCCCGCCTTCTCCGCCAGTACCACACCATCTCGTTCCTTACAGTGAAGGGTGTATATGCAGGACGAAGAGAACAATAAGGCAGAGATTGAATCGAAGGTAGCGCTGGCATGCGATGGTGGTCAATATCATGGGATATAGCACTATAGCACTATCCAGCTGAAATGCTCTGAAATGCTCTGAAATGCTCTGAAATGCTCTGAAATGCTCTGAAATGCTCTGAAATGCTCTGAAACTCTCTGAAATGCTCTGAAACTCTCTGAAACGCTATCTGAAACGCCATCTGAAACGCCATCTGAAAATGAAAAATGCTATCGGTTTGCCACATCGCTCTCTGCTCCTGGCTCCGTCGATGGGTCACGTGACTGGGCGGGCCTGTCCTGGATGCAGGCTGACAGCACCGGCCTGAGCCAAATGCAGTCTTGCTAGTCAGCTTCCGCTTCGGCAGCCCGAAAGGCAGTCAAAAGCGCACTTTGTACGATGTCTAGCTCAACAGGACTGGCGGTTTCATAGTTGTGTCAAACCAGTCGCCGTTCAAACCATCAATTCAAAGCATCAGTTCAAGAAAGTTGGCTATTCAGTCGCCGTTTAATAATTTGGCTCATTCAGTCATGGGTGTTATATCAGTTTAATGAGTTACTTCTGATCACTCCCGGGAATTTGACACCTTCGCACTAGCTCCAACATCGCTCAGCATATTGGTTTTTCATCACCACTTCGAATCAATGTCAACGTCGCCGCCTATCCAGACACGTGCCGTCCTGCACATAAGCCGATGCTGAAATCACGTGCCGTCCTGCACATACATCAATGCTGCAGTCACGTGCCGTCCTGCACATACCCCGATACTGCAGTCAAGGCCGTCCTGCACTATCAAGCTACTCCCGGAACCTACACTATCATTCCGTTCGAGTTGCCTTTCTAAATTGCATTACGACATACTTCCAAAACAACCTACTGGATTAAGATTTGGCCAAATGGAAAGAGATATATTACCATCCTCAGAAGCTTGGAATACTATACAAGAATTTTGGAATATAGTACGGGCGCTTTAATGATGTTAAGTACAAGTGTGAAACGTATAAAGAAATGAATCAGCATTTTATTATGTCTACCCTTAGTGAAAGCGCTAGGCTACAATATTCTACTAAAGATAATAAATATCTTTCATAAGACATTACCTAACTAATACAGATTTCCGTGATTTAGATGCTTCAGATGTAAGACTATTTAAAAATATACCGACGCTACCAATAATAAGAAATAGCGCATATTCCAAGCTTTTCTAAAAATAGAAAGGAGATTGATTTAGCCGTATCCAGTTGTTAAAGGGAGATGGATATTAGCACACATCTTGAGGACATAAAATAGAAAAACGTATAAGATCTGTTATAACCCCTGACCCCTCCTTGCCTACACAATTTTGGTCTTTAGGAATAAAATAAGACAGCCTTTAAAGGGTCACTAAAATTGATAGTTAAAACATGGTATAAGACAATGTATAAACGCATTAATATGTAGAACGTTTAATGATGTTGATGGTGATGAGATGAATGTATGCTCTAAGAATGAAATGTATGCTATCTATTAAATGAATGTATGCTCTAAGAATGAAATGAATGTATGCTCTAAGAATGAAATGAATGTATGCTATCTATTAAATGAATGTATGCTCTAAGAATTAAATGAATGTATGCTCTAAGAATTAAATGAATGTATGCCATCTAAGGGAATCTATAAAAATAGCCAATCTCCAAATAAAATATTTACAAGAGTATATAGATATAGATGAAGTTACGTCACAAGGATTGACTAAAGGCGTTAGTTGATGCAAAACGCAAATCAAAGGGCCCAGAATCTAATCAGTACATGTACATAAAATAGGTACAAGGTTATATAGAAAATTGCTGTTTTGATGGTGTAACCCGGAACAATTATATCAGCAATATCGCGAGTCATGCTGTATCAAGCTTTAAATACTCATCTGGTCACGTGCAGTCGTTAGTGGTGCAGTCGCTAATTTAAAACATCTTTTCGCTAGGTTTGTTTTTCTATCCATGTTTCTTTATTTTGGTGTCTAACTTTGAATGAACCGTAGGGCTACCTTCGTTGTCTATATATCTTTATAAAGCGAGACTTTTCAGCATTTGAAATTTCGGCTTTGCTAAATAAATTCCAATTTTGTTTTAAATGGGTACCGTCAGGAAATACCCTAAATATTCGTCAACTCCTATTCGTTCTATATTTAACTTTATAAGAATTTTATACCAAATAAGTAGAATCAGGCTAGAGTTCTGAAATTGTGTAACGCTTAGACTTTAGTTTGGGATTTGTCAGATAATTTCTTGGTTAAAGTGCTTGCTCAAAGAGTTACCATTTTGGTCCATACTCAAATTCTTGCTCAAAGAGTTACCATTCTGGTGCCATACTCAAACTATTGCTAATCAACAAAATGAATTCGTCCTATGCTGGTAGCTTCGTGTTGCCTGTTGGGTGGGCCTGCATATAAAGGAGTTCGTGAGTCACGTGACCCGAGTTCCGAGGGTGCCTGTTGTTCCCACGCCAGCGGGGTGCTGCAGCCCGCTCCGCTTGGGAGGGGCTTTTGGGCGCGTGGAAGTACTCGTCCAGGCCAAAAACGCCATTTTTTTCGGCCGATTTCGACGGTTTGAACGACCCCTCTCAATAGGTCGGAACTGGATATAGAGCCCGGAACTGGCGCCAGGTCACGTGTCCACCCTCGGATCTGCCCAGAGAAGGCACAATCCCTAAGTTCTATTTATTTCTATTTATTTCATTTCTATTTATTTATACTTATTTCATTTCTATTTATTTATACTTATTTATACTTATTTCTATTTCTATTAAATCATGGTATTGTAGGCTTCACTATTATATCCTGGACCACAGTTTACAGGAGCTGCGTATGTAGGGCTTGGTTCAGGATTGCTTCTAGTAGGGAAGCAAAGAATTTATTTTTATGGAGTTTTGAATCCTATCTTTGAATGCGGTAGAAATTGGAAATACCAGCAAAACCTTCGGTGGATTTACCTCCGAAACCTATTAAATCCGAATTTCCGACATTTTCATTCCATTTTCATGTCATTTTCATGTCATTTTCATTCCCCATTTTCATTCCCCATTTTCATTCTCCATTTTCATTCTCCATTTTCATTCCCCATTTTCATTCCCCATTTTCAAACTCTTGTCCCCATTTTCTTGTCCCCATTCATGTCTCCATCGCCTTCCTATGGATTATCCATAAAATTTGGTGTCTAGATTCGGGCCCGTAAACTAAACTATCGATATCCCAGACGAGATAGTTCTAGATATATGCTACCGAGTGCAAACACGCTACAGTTTCGTTGATCTATATCATACAAGCTATTTTCCTTGCAGAATGAAACGCACTTAAAGTGTTAAGAGACGGAGTATAATTCGGGTTATGTGCACTATTATTGGCTTATCGGATACTCCTAGGAACACGCCTTTGAGAAGGGTCCGGATCTCTTTATATAGTGGGAATCTCTGGTGTAGCATCCTGCACGGATGTACTACGAGATTTCCTTTACGACAGGAGGCGGGATCTCGTATCTGGGGTCTGTATCGGGGTCTCGTATCCGGGGTCCATATCGGGGTCTCGTATCCGAGGTCCGTACCGGGGCGGTGACACCCCACGTAGTGTATTCGTAAAGCTTTCTTGAGGGTTTTAGTTTGGGAGTCAGAGCGGGACGTTTAACATAAAGACTGTTGCGTTAAATTAGGAAATAATCTAATATTACTCATTGCCATCAACTTTTGCACTCACATATGATAACAAATTCAGCAAAATCTTCAAAACTACACAACATTCTCAAACTATACAACATTCTCAAAACATACAACATCTAATAAGCGGTATAAGGCCCTTTTGCTTCAACTTCACCGGTTGTGTGAGTTAGTGTTCCTGCTTTTGCATCCCCTTCTAATAAATATTAGTTAGTGTTTCCGCTTATTTCTTTGAGTAAAACTCTTTAAATTCGGTATTGACCACTTTGAACATGTACAGTTATACAGAACCAGTTTCACATATAATATTACATATTTATGGATAAATTTCTTTGAATGACGAATTTACCAATATAAGAATGAACAAATTATAGAAAAAGATAAAGATAAATACTGCTACAATAAAACAGCATGAAATAGCCTTTAGAAAGAATAAATGGACAATATTATACAAAAGGTACCATGATAATAAGTGGAAACAGAAATACCTACCTACATTTTAATCGAAGTCTAAATACTTGCTAATAAAAGGAGTCTGTTTTTGCTTAATTTGGTAAAAGTGCTAATTAATAAAAGAAAAAACTGGAATCTTTATGCTGCGGCCAAATAAAAGTTTAAATTGATAAAAATTGATAAAAAAGTGCTTATTAATGAAATCTATATGTTGGGGGCCAGACGAAAGTTTAAGCCTTGCTTGATGCAAGGTGTAAAGTTTGTAATTCTAACATTGATTCATCTTTTGGTATAACTCAAAATTAGATCCTATAATTCTTTTAACTATTAAATATATATTTAAAATAAAGCGATAAAACACCTATTGTAACAACTATGCTTTAAACTAAACATTATGTTGACCGATAAAACTCCTATTGTAACAACTATGCTTTAAACTAAACATTATGTTGACCGTATTAGGATGAAGCAATCATAGAATCTAGGATATCGTAGACACTCATGTGCTGGTCATTAAAATTATCTATTTCGAAGGATTAATAGTAGGGGTTGTGACTTGGAATTTAAGAGCTTGTGTGAAACTGCTATAGAGCAAAATTATATTTCTTATTGCCTATATTCAAAAATTGCCTGAGATGATAGACAAATACAAGTCTTGGGCCTATAAACTTGGTATAATGCAAAAAGAGAAAATCAGAATGGCCATTGATATCAAAATAAAGGTGAGATTCTTTGTAATATTTAGAACCCTGATAAGTGTTATCCGCCTTACCTTCGCTCCACAATTTAACTGCTTTCTGAGCATCACCAAAACTGTCCTTTTTAGTGGTTAACATGACACCAAACCCCTTCATTGGATCTCCAGTTACATATTCGATACATTTGTGGCATTCCACTAGTGTTTATTTCATCATGTATAACTTTAAAGGCATTACTATTTGAAAAATCGGAGTTTTCAATCATGCTAACAACCCACATGTAGCCATACATTCTATCGGTTTTATAGCTGAAAGAAGATCTGCCAGAAAATCGTTTAGCCAGTTTCAAAATTGTTGACTGCCTGTAAACCGTCTTGTTTGCTATGTTCTGTTTATCGCCTGTTACCAAAAAAGACATTTAAGGTACTTGTGAGTTACAACTACCCAATAAAATTTTGGTCTAATTACCCAACGAATGCTAGTGAAAGATTAAGGAAAGTAGCAATGACTAGGATGACTGTACGCATATATCCAATTAATAAACAATACCACATAACATTTTTAATCAGTCTAAAATACTTGCTAAAAGTGGTTAAATGGTAAAAGTGCTTAGCGTTAAAAGAAAAATGGGATTCATGTTGGGGCCCAAATAAAATATATATTGGGGTGACCACGTGAAAATTTATGTTGGGGGCCAGGTAAAAAATTCTGTTTGGTTGTCATAGTAAAACAAAAAATTGGTGAGGTGAAAAATGAAAGTAAAAAGTAGTAGTATAGATGAAAAACTGGTTTTAGTAAAAATTACCTAGTTAACATTGTGAAAGAAAAAATTGTAAAGGGTCGAAAAAAGACTTACTGAAAACAAAAAATTGTCCCAATTCCAACTATATAGAATTTCCTAAAGATTCGGTATACTTTACATAAAGAGGGCTCGTTAAAAGAAATGATTTCAACTCTGAAATATGCATACCCAAAAATATTAAGAACGGAAATAGATGTATCCATAAATCCAAAAATAGATCAAATTTAGGGTTTTCGGAAAATAAAATATCCAAGTTTGATTATAATTGGTCTTACACAAAATTGGTGGTTGGGAGATGTAATAGAATCATCAGAAAATGCTGCTTTAGTATATGATAGAAGATAGGTAAATTACGTCCTCATCAAAGAATGAATCTATACAGGCCCAAATATAAACAAGGATAACAAAATAGAATAAAATTGATAGATGGTGATGGTATAAAGCAAATTTAAGTCCTCATCAAAGAATCAATCTATACAGGCCCAAATATAAACAAAGATAACAAAATAGAATAAAATTGATAGATGGTGATGGTATAAAGCAAAATTGCAAGATGGTGTAGTTGCGTTTACTACAATTACAGACAAATAAATGATTATGCTTCATTGGGTATATTGGAAGGACCGTTAATGGACTTGACCCATATAGGAATAGGTTCCTAACACTAGCGTAAAATAACATTTCCAGATATACTGAATCTATATATATCGAGATGTTTAGAAACCGACGAACGGTAGTTTAAGTATGGATAACGTAAAAGTAATTCTACAAAAAGTTGCCAATGTGAATTTTTTAGGATCAAATGACTTCCGACAAAATATTGAAAAATACAAACTGTCAGTAATTGATGAAATTAAGCAAAGCCAAGGATTTGGACTACATTGAATCAAAATAAAAAGCTGTCGTGCCTCCTAAGAAAAAGGGTGTAGAAACCAAAAGAAGAGAGGACGAAGCTTTGGCAGGAAAATGTACTGCACCAAAGTAAGTAAATAATAAGCCACCGCTAGATTCCAGTGCCCGCAAGGGCACAAGATGCCGCCCCTCTCAAGATTCCCCTTACTTCAGTGAGCCCCTTTATTTCGGTGATGCCCTGTCAGTGATGCCCGTTAGTGTCAGTGTTTGGAGCTTAAGAAAAATCCATAATACCCTCTCAAAACATAGATTGATCTCTTGAGAAGAATGGGGACAGAGGATTCCAACTCCACCGGCTTTTCATGCGATAGTTTATGGCACACTAATATGAATTCTTTAATAGATGGAGAAATTTACGATAGGATGGTAGAGACGCTAAACAGACCTGTATATGCGCTCAGCCGGCGGATCTATCCTAAGCGGGTCTAGATATAGACTACTGTTTGTGCAAAAATTTGGTGTTTAGATAAAATACCGACAGCGTTTTCTAAGAGAATCATCAATAAATTATGTAACTTTACGAAGAGTTAACACAGAACTAGGTGCTTTGGACGATACAAGGTGGTTTCGATAACAGAATATCTGAAATGGTGATGTGGACCATAATGTATGGTTAATACAAAGATAGTAAAATAATAAAGAAAAAGTATTGCAAAGGTGTACCAAATTATGTTGTCAATGATCACCCAGAAATGATAGTGAAGGAAAGATGCTAAGTACATACACTATTGAAGAAAGGGCTAATTACAATAAAAGAAAGAGAAATAGAAAGTTGTGGGGAAACTTGAAGTATGTCTAGATTTATAAATAAAATGTATATCAGAAATGCTAGGAATATTGGGTTTATACAAAGTATAAAGAGGGAGAGGGAGAAGAATAAATAATTTAGAGACAGAAAATTTATTAATGGTTTGAAAATTAAAACCATAATCCTCTTTCAAACTATAGACTACTCGCTTGAGAAAATAGAGTATAGAGGATTCCAAGTCACTATGCAGTCATTCCGTTCCGAGTTGCCTTCCCTTCAAGTCAATTACTACTGTTTCAGCAAGATTTCTAGGCCATCGGTATTATCAGTTTCAACGATTCAGCTTCAACATTGTCAATCAGTATCTCCAGCTTCAACAATCCAGCTTAACGATTCGGCTTCAACGTCGAATTATTTTCTGCTTCAGCAAACAGATACAGCAAGAATAAGACTGGAGATATAAATCAGACTGGAGATATAAATCAGACTGGAGATATAAATCAGACTGGAGATATACAACCATAATAAAACTGCAAAGTTAAATAAAAAAAGCTCCGGTGGACCACACATATCGTGTAAGGAATGGGTCTATCAGTTGAAGCCTTTAAACCCTGTGCATGTTCATGAAGCCTTTCTTGGCCAAATTGACGTACATCATCTTCGGAACGAGGCTCCTTCTCATCAGGGGGACACCGATGTTCGACTTAATATAGCCCACAACATCTTTCATTGGTTCACAGACGCTTGTACTTCTGAAGAGGCATGGCCTAGTGTCGAGTGCAGAGAATTGAGCGCGCATCGAGGGCATTGCCAATGGCATTCTTTTTGCAGCCTCTGCCAAATGTTACGGCATCCTCAAACTTTTCCCCAACATACTCAAGCTTTTCCCCAACATACTCAAGCTTTTCCCCAACATACTCAAACTTTTCCCCAACATACTCTAAGGACTGCAACAGCAACAAAAGGTTCCCTGGGAGACCCAATTTCTTCGGTACTAAATTGGAAATGGTGGCTTGATCCTCATCATATTCTTCATCAGTCTCCGACAACGCTTCTTCCATCAGTCTCCGACAACGCTTCTTCAGTGGTTCTTCAGTGGTTCTTCCAGTGGTTTCAGTGGTTCTTCAGTGGTTTCAGTGCTTCTTCCACCGTATCTTGAACGAGATTAATGTATTGTAGCAGCTGACAGTAAGTCCAGAACCGCACTGGAAGAATCCGCCAGCTCTAACAGATGAGTTTTCTTCTTCTCTGGCTGTCGCCATCTTCGTTCTCCAATTTCTCCGAATTACCACTGATTGCTCCACTTTGCCCGGGTCCCCAATCCGGCACTTCAACTGCGCTTTCAATATGCTCAGACTGTAGCTGCAGATTTGAAGGCATCAGGAGCTTTTCATTCAAGATTTGAGTCACGAAGTTAATAAACAAGCTCAAACTGTAAGTTAATCCCACAAGCTCAAACTGTAAGACAATTCCACAAGCTCAAATTGTAAGTTAATAATTCCGTTAGAGATGTCATTCCTTCAAATCAATTACAGCTGTTTCAGCAAGATGTCCAATATCAGTATTGTTCAACGAACATTTATAGTGTATGAAATCAAATCAAATCATGATTATTTTTGATACATATGATTTATCGGGAATAATTTATAAAAGGATAGTAGAAAGATGTATTTTGAAGAAATATTAGTACACTATTTTTGAATAAGTCTTATTCATTAATAATATAAAAAGATGTCTAGAAAGATGTATTTTGAAGTAATATTAGTACACTATTTTTGAATAAGTCTTATTTATTAATAATTTTATAAAAGGGTAGTAGAAAGATGTATTTTGAACTAATATTAGTACACTATTTTTGAATAAGTCTTATTTATTAATAATATAAAAAGATGACTTCTTTCTATGTATTTTGAAGCTTCTTTATTAGTTGTGATTCAACGATTTCAGCTTCATCAATGTCAATCAATATTTTCAGCTTCAACAAAACAGATAAAGCAAGAATAAGACTGGAGATATAAAATCATTTAGCCAGTTTTAAAATTGTTGACTGCCTGTAAACCGTCTTGTTTGCTATCTTCTGTTTATCGCCTGTTACCAAAAAAGACATTTAAGGTACTTGTGAGTTACAACTACCCAATAAAATTTTGGTCTAATTACCCAACGAATGCTAGAGAGAAATTAACGAAAGTAGCAAAACTAAGATGGCGGTACGCATATATCCAATTAATAAACAATATCACATAAACATTTTTAATCAGTCTAAAATACTTGCTAAAAGGGATCTGTTTTGGTCAATTTGGTAAAAGTGCTTAGCGTTAAAGAAAACTGGAATCTATATGCTGGGGCCAGATATAAGCTAAATTATATAGAAAAAATTGTCAAAATTGGTAAAAGTACTTATTAAGAAATCGATATGCGGCCAGATAAGAGTTTAAATTAATCAAAAAATGAAAGTGAAAAGTCGAAGTGTAAGTAATACTGGTTTAAATACTTAGTGACAATTTCGAAACAAAAATTGTCAAAATTGGTAAAGTACTTATTGAAAGAAAAGTGGAAGTGCGTCCATAATCCAACCGTAGGCACAAATTAAGACTGGAGATATAAAATCATAGACTGGAGATATAAAATCATATATAAACTGTAGTGTTAAAAATGCCCAAAAAATAATTCAAATAGTGCAGGAAATGATAAAGTTGTTCAACACATCCATAATGGGAAGAACAAACAATATTGGTCTAAATACGTCAAACTGGCCTTAAGTTCCAAGTCGATATAAACCCGACTAAGTAGGGCTCATTATGTTTATTATTTGTATCTGGTTTTCAATAAAAGGATTTATATTACTTATATGATAATTTACCCCCGGCAAAGCCGGGGGTTAATCCTCCAACAGTAGATAAGAATAAGAACCTAAAGCAAATAACATTGGTACTGCTAATCTTACTTCTCCTCCATATATTGTAGCTCATATTTACCTTAATCATTTCAGATTCTGTATATATCGCCCACAATTTGTTGGGTTTTTAATAATCAACCCCTTGGATTAATTTTATTTCATCTCTATATATAACTAGCTAGTTAAATGAATCTATAATAAATATATTTATTATAGTTAGAGGTTCGCCCTAATACCATTACTGGCAATAGGATTATACCTTAAAAACCATATCATATATTAATATCAATCACAACTAATTGTGACACCCGCAAAGCGGGCATATAGACTATCTTTTATAGGATATGCCCAAGAGATATCTCTACGTATTGAGTTATTAATATAATAAATAATATACTTTTATATTATATATATAACTTAGGTTTTCAAAGAGCGTCTAATCTCTACACTTTTACATAAGGATTTTTCACCTATGATTTAGCCCGGCGATTGACCTATACTTATGTTATTCTAATATAGGTTTCCCCCGAATTTGCCCTTTTTCATTTAAAATACCATTATAAAATAGTAATAACCCCTGCAACGCAGGGTATTTTAATTATCTTGATACCCTTATCCCCCTGAAATGCAGGGGTATTTATATCTTTATTAATTATCATTCCCAAAAGGGGTAAATCATGAAATCCGAAGATCATCCTCGCTACGTGAGGCTAATGCCCTACGGGGATAATGATTATTAGTTATATCTATTTATCTATTATTTTATTTATATGATCCATAATTGTAAATTTAAAGCTAATATTTTACATGAAATTTACGAATCATAGTTGGTAAAATAAGGGATATATTTCTATATATTTTATATTTAGTTTTATTATACAACATAAATTTATATTTTATGTAAACAATCTAAATCTCATTAATATCAAATACATTAAATGTACTAATTCTTTAACAGTATAACATTTAAAATTAAGTATTAAACCCATTACTTAAATAACCATTATATGAGCTAAACTTTCATATTTATTAAGTCATATTTTCAGGTATTATTTTCTTCTACCTTCATAAAATGTATCTCTTAACTGTTATACAAGGTAAGCTCTAGTATGAAATGTTAATATTTTTAATTTTTATTTAAGTGATAATTGAGCCTGGGCAAATAAATATACAATGCTTTTGCAGACTCAATTAAATCAATCATATTCAAAGATGGTTCGTAAGACGTGAAGCCAATCTAACGGAATTTTGCTATTGAACCACTTCATGAATAAAAGCAACAGATATTCTGTTAAATAGCTAAGAAATGGAAGAGCACATTAAGACTCCACCGAAACGGCAATGAGCCTTAGAAGCTTTGTCGTCAGTGCCTTAGAAGCTTTGTCGATGAGCCAAAAATATCATTGTCCCCAATTTGGCTTGTATGCTCCCCATTTGACAACAAACACGCAGAAATCGGCAGGGTATTTCGGAGTGGTGTCTATCCAGAACAGGCCAATCTGCATTCGACATCTCTGGTGTCGTCATCCTGGACAGAAAGTTATTTGCATACAAAACTGGGCACTCTGCCGAGTAATTGATGTAAACAAGCCTATTGGACCGAGCAAGTGGAAGTTCATAAGCTACCTTTTGAAGAGGTAATGCTCCTGGAGACCTATTTGCGAGGCTTTTGTTTCTTTGTCATTTGCAAGAAAGGAAGAATTCCAATCGATCACCAGCTTCCAGCATGTCAATGACTCCGGGAATTCTTCCGTCAATGGACTCCACAAAAACTCAAGCTTACCGGCCGCATCCAAAACTGATGGAACATCTCATCATGCTTTGGAAACAATCATGCAAGGCGGGGAACGAACCTGTGGTTTGACCGCCAACTATGTTACCCGCCAGAATCGCCCCAGAGTCACAGCTTCCACTGCCACCTATCCTGCAGTGTTAGCTGCAGAATATTTCCACCAGAATGCACATAGCCACAAGATCCCCAGCAAGTTCTGTGTCCCTCCCCTGACTATGATGACCGGTCCGTGATAGCCATATTTCCACAAGTAAATGATGGGATCCGGTATAATAGTTGGGATCCGGTATAATGGTTGGGATCCGGTATATGGTTGGGATCCGGTATAATAGTTGGGATCTGGTATAATAGTTGGGATCCGGTATAATTGATGGGATATTTGGATTAACATCGCTTTTGTTTCTTCTGTTCTGGCTCATCGGACACTCTTGATCTGGAAGACGAGTGGGGTTCTGTTTCATCAATGTATCAAATAAAACCGTACTGTAACAGAAAAGATAATGGACAGTATGCTCAATGTCTTGTTTCTTTGGTGTACAGGAAATGGATAAATGGCCGAAATAACAAAGGAACATTCACGAGAAATGACCATTCATGACACCATTCCAACACGTGTGCTCCCACTCTGCACATAAGCACGAACACCGTAAAATCAGCTTTGCAATATGAAAGCGACGGCCATGGGTGAAACGCTCAATTCCCTAGATGAGAATAACAGCGCTGGAAACGCAGAATGGATAATGGCGAGATACCGTTTCGCTTCTCCGTGAAGTTTGCAGTCATGCATGTATGCAGCACTTTGTATGAATGGTGTGGTATGACATAACTGCAGAGCTTCGGACAAGTGTGCAGAAGCAGCTTCTCGTGAACCGCCCTTTTCCTGCATCTTCGAACATGTCTCAAGATACTCCGTATAACAACGTCGGTAAGCTTTGCGCCACTTGCTGGAGACCGACGACTGGCAGATCCGAGGGTGCGCACGTGACCCGCCACTTCCGGCTCTATCCAGTCCAACACACAGCGGCTGGAGGCTGCCCGGACTGGCGTTTCCGCGGCTGGACGCAGCCCGCTTCCAGAAATCGGCCTTGGCCGAGATTGCCCTCCACCGTCCTGCATACTGCCCGTACCACACAGGGCCATTTCCTTGAATTCATCGTAAAGCCCGGCCTGAAACGGCTGACTACTCAATCACAGCAACCAAGTCCCCAGCGTCCACCATGTCTCCGTTCTTGTGCAAGATCTTCACCACTCTTCCTGCACGTGGAGCCGTCACCACCATTTCTGTCTTCATGGCCTCCACAACCACCAAGCCCAGACCTGCAGCGACTTCTTCGCCCACAGCCACCAACGGCTTCCAAAAACGGCCAGAAAACTCCGAGTACACCATCTCCGCGCCGTCGCTGAATTTGTCGTCCGCAGCCAACGCAGGCCCGGATTTTCCCGCTTCCAACTCGGCGTTGGACACCTGGATCAACCGGTTAAACTCCTCGAGCTTCTCTCCGCCCTGGTTGGCCACAAACTGCTCGATGGAATCACTGTTGTCCTGCACCCAGTGCAAGTACTGCTCGTGGTCGAAAACACTGTCGACGATCTCGACCTGGAAGTGGCCGGCGTTCATCTTCTCCGTGAACTTGTCAACCTCTTCCTCGGAAACGGGGTAGAACTCCACCTGGTCAAACGGGTTCAACAACCAAGGCTTGTTTCCAGGCGAATGTGAGCCGAGCGTCAACTTGTCCCAAATAGGCACGGTTCTGCCCACCAATTGGTACCCACCGGGAGACTCCATGGTGTAAATACACATGTAGTTTCCGCCGATTCCGACGGTCCCGTTGGGCGTGAAGGTTCTCAGCGGGTTGTACTTGGTGCCCAAAAGACGGTGTCTAGGGTCCAAGGGTACTGCACATGGCGCCCCCAAGAACACATCGCCAAGACCAAGCACCAAGAACCGGGCGGTGTACATCAAGTCCTTGACCGCGGACCGCTGCACGCCGTTGATGGAAGCGATGAAATCGACGTTGTTTGGCAACCAGGGCGCCTCGCTTCGGATGGTCTCCTGGTAGCGCTGGACTGCATCCAACGTCTTCTTGTCCTCGAACGCCATGGGCAACTTGATGATGCGGGAGGGCACCTTCCACTTGTTGACAAAGGGGATTTCCTTTTCGACCGCCAACATCCTCTTCAACAAGTCGCTTTGGTGGATTTTGTCGTCGAACTCCACCAACACCGAACGCACACCACGGGACATTTCCACCACGCCCTCCACCTGCAACTCGCCCACCATCTCGATCAACTTGTGGATGCGGTAGTTCAAGTTGAAGTCCATGCTGTTTTCACCGTACTCCACCAAGACGTATCTGTCACCGGCTTGGCGATAGACGGTTTTGGGCGATGACGGCGTCTGGGCAATCTCCGCCAACACGGGGTTCTCTGCCTCCGGCAAAACGTCGAGCTCCTCGATGTTTCCGCTCAAGCTGCGGATGTTCTTGTCCTGGCCAAGCTTCAAGCTCTTGGCGACTTCGTAGGAAATCGGCACAAACTGCACCAGATCGCCGGGTTTGACCTGGCCAATCTTCCACATCTCGGCCTCGGCCACAACCGCCTGACACACGAAACCGCCAAGCGAGGGGCCGTCGCAGGTTAAAATGACTGGCTCGTCGCCGGTGAAATTGATGGCACCAAGCGAGTAGACGTAGTCATGAGCGTTGGAGGGGTGCAAACCACCTTCTCCTCCGTCTTTTCTGGCCCATTTTGGCTTGGGGCCAATCAATCTCACGCCGAATCTATTGGAGTTGTAGTGGATCTTCCACGTGGACGAAAAGAACTCCCGGACCGACTCCTGGGTGAAGAAATCGGGAGACCCGTGGGGCCCACACGTGACCCCCACTTTCCAGGCAGTCTTGGCGTCAAAGTTGTAGGCTGGGATCAACGACCTGGGAACCGGCGCTGGCTCCGAAATTGGCGCTGGCAAGCTGCAGCTGGCCAATTCGGGCTGGCCCAAGAACAACACGTCGCCGAGCTTCAAAACACGGCCGTTGTAGCCTCCCAAGTTTCCAAGGGCAAAGGTGGATCTGGATCCCAAGTACTCGCAAACATCAATGCCGCCACGAATGGCAAGGTACGCCCTGCATCCAGTTTTCAACTTGCCCACGCTCAATTTGTCGCCCTTCTTGATGTGCAATGGCGTCCATTGCTCCACGGCCTTTCCGTTGATGTCCACGTCCACGTCTCCTCCAGTCACGGCCACAATGACGTCATGGTGGAATAAAAGAGCAGGGCCATTGAGTGTCAACTCCAAGCCGGGGGCGTTGTCGTCGTTTCCAACGGCCTTGTTGGCCAATCTGAAGGCGTACTCGTCCATGCATCCAGAGGGCGGAACTCCAATGTGCCAGTAGCCTTTTCTGCCGGGAAAGTCCTGCACCGTGGTGTAGGCACCGGGGGAGACCACCTCGAAGGCGTGGGGGCTGTAATCATAAGAGTCCAACACCTTGGTGGCCACCCTGGCCGTCTCGAACATCTTGGAGTTGGCAATGGACCGCAAGTAGTCGATGTTCGAGATGCACCCGGAAATCGCCGTCTCGTCCAATGCCCGGCGCAACTTCTTCAAACAATCGTCTCTGTTGTCGCCGTGAACAATGATCTTGGCCAAAGTGGGGTCGTATTCGGCGCTGATGACAGTGCCGGCCTTGACCCAGCCGTCGATCCGGGCAAACGATGGAAACTTGACCTCGGTGAGTTGGCCAGGCGAAGGCATGAAGCCCTTGACGGGGTTTTCGGCGTACAATCTGGCCTCCATGGAGGCTCCGCTGACGGTGATCTTTTGGGAGAAGTCGGGGGGAGTGTCTGCGGCAATCAACAACATCCACTCGACCAAGTCCAAGCCGGTGACCATTTCCGTCACGGGGTGCTCCACCTGCAAGCGTGCATTCACCTCCAAGAAGTAGAACTCGTCTCTCTTCTCGTCGTAGATGTACTCCACCGTTCCTGCACACTTGTACTTCATCAAGGCTCCCAAGGATTCCGCCGCCTCTCTCATTCGCTGGCGGGTGGCCTCCGGCAAGTTTGGGGCCGGGGTTTCTTCAATCACCTTCTGGTTTCTTCTCTGCAAGGAACAGTCTCTTTCGCCCAACGCGATGGCCTTTCCGTATCCGTCGCCAAACATCTGGATTTCCACATGTCTGGCATTTTCGACGAAACGCTCCAAGAACACGCCCGGGTCTCCAAAGTAGGCCTTGCCCTGGTGCTGGACGGTTTGAAAAACACGCTCGATTTCGTCCTCGGACTCCACTTTCTGCAATCCGATTCCTCCGCCTCCGGCGGTGGATTTCACCATCACGGGATACTCGAGCTTGGCGGCAACCTCACGTGCCTCTTTTGCATCGGACACCAATCCCGAGCCGGGCACCAACGGCACACCGGCGTTCTCGGCGATCTCTCGGGCGGAGTGCTTCAACCCAAGCTTTCTGATGGCATCTCCTGAAGGGCCCACAAAAACAATGCCTTCCTTGGCACATCTGTCGGCGAAATCGGCGTTCTCCGACAAAAACCCGTAGCCGGGAATAATGGCCTCGGCGGCAGACTTCTTGGCCGCGCCGATAACCTTCTCGATGTTGATGTAGGTCTCGGCAGCAGAGACTCCGTTCAAAGCAATGGTCTCGTCGGCCATGAGCACGTGTTCGGCGTACTTGTCTGGCTCGGAGTAAATGGCAATGGCGTGGATCTTCAACTTCTTCAACGTCTTCATGATTCTGACGGCAATTTCTCCACGGTTGGCCACAAGCACGGAGTTGAACGGTTTCTTGAAACTGGCTGCTTCCCTGGCAAGGTGCTGGTGGTAAGCGTGCCAGCCACCGTACTCGGAAATATCGGTCAGGCCCTGGGCGAGGTAGCCAGCTTCTTCACAGATGAAGGACTTGACCCAGGCGCCGGACTTGAGCTCGACAGACCCGATTCCCAACGGTTCGGGAACATAACTAATGAACTGGCCAAAGTTTTCTGCCGGAACGTCGTACACCTCCACGGCAATCTCGGAGCCGCCCGAAGAAACTCTTCTGAGGCCCGGCTTCGACACGGGGCCGGTCCGGGGGAGGGCATACAACCGGTAGCTGGCGGCCGTGGTCGTGGCCTGCACAAACGTGGCATTCACCTTCTCCAACTGCCAGTGGAGCTGGTAGCCCTTCAAGTGGGCGCCCACAACCGCGAGGCGGACCGTGTTCTTCAACACCGTGTTGGGCAAGTCGCCGGGCCCAAGACAGACGTCGCCGTACGAGCTGACAGGCTTGTCCTGCATACAGCCATAGTGTCTCTTGTCCGGGCACTGCTTGAGGTATCTGGCAGCGAACTCCAACAAGGCGTAGTCGTTGAAGCTCTTCGAGAGAAAGGTGATTCCAAAAGGCAAGCCGTCGGCACGGAAGCCTGCAGGCACAGCCAACGCGGACATATCGGCCAAGTTGACGAAGTTGGTGTAGGTGCCCTGGCACGAGTTGATGCCAACGGGGTCTTGCTGCACCTGCTCGATTGTGGGCGTCAAGGGCGCAGTGGGAAGCACCAAGACGTCCACGCTGTCCAAAAGCGGCTGGATCTCCTGCATGATGGCCTGCCGCTTGTACTCGTACTCGAACGCCGTAGCGGCCGAGTGGGACTCTCCGCCCCGGATGATTTTCAACACCGTAGGGTCCAAGTCTTTGGCGGGGGGGTTGGAGGCCAAGAAGTCCTTGGTGGACCAGTACCTCTCGGAAACCCATGCTCCCTCGTATAAATATTTCGCCAACTGCAACAAAGGCTTGATGTCCACGGACTGGGTTTCGCAGCCGGTCTGCTCCACAACCGAGACGGCCTTTTCGAAGAGCTTTGGGTTCTCCGTCTCACCGCACCACACCAAGTCTGCAGGAATACCGACCTTGGGTAAGGCAGGAAAAGCCAAAAGCGGGTTTTCGGGCATGTGGCGCGAGTAGGCGTCTCGGGCGCCGTCGAAGTCGGCCAAGATGTTGAAGGCAAGCTGGGCGTCGTGGATGTTGGTGGCGAAAACGGAAACGGCATCCAAGGACTTGCATGCAGGCACCACGCCTCCACACGAAAACACGCCCTTGGTGGGCTTGAGCCCGATGATATTGTTCAAGGCGGCGGGAACACGGCCGGATCCGGCGGTGTCCGTGCCGAGGGAAAGTGGCACGATTCCACGGGCCACCACCGAAGCGGAGCCTGCAGACAGGCCGCCCGACACGTATTTCTCGTTGAATGTGTTGGGCACCACGCCGTAGGGAGAGCGTGTGCCGACCAAGCCGGTGGCGAATTGGTCCAAGTTGGTCTTGCCGATGACAATGGCGCCGGCGTTGCGCAAAAGCTTCACTGTGGTGGCGTCCTGCACCGGGTCGTATGCAAACGACGGGCAGGCCGCCGTGGTGGGTAACGAGCGGACGTCGATATTGTCCTTGATGGCCACCGGCACACCGTAGAGCGGAAGTGCCTGTTTGTCCCTGTGTGACTGGAGAAAGTTCCACTGGTGCTTGATGTCGTCAATGGACGAGAGGGAGATCCATGCGGGATCGGCGGGGGCGAGTTGCTGGTCGCCCAAAAGGGCAAGGAGCAAATCAAGCGATTCGTCGGGGGTGGCGTCAAAATGGAACTGTGTCCACTCGCTCACTGTCCAGCCAATGTAACTCATTTGGAACGATCAAGACTAGGGTTGGGCAGGGTTGGGAAGGACGGAACCTGGTTGTCAAAAAGATAGGAACGCTTTTAGGCCTGGATCTATGAGGGGGTCTGGGCTTGGCGCTGAAAGGTGTCAGGTCGATGCTGAAGCCAGATGAACGTGTAACAGGAGCGTTTCAATGAGCAGGAGCCAGGCAGTAGTGGATCCGGTTTGTGATCTGAAATATCAGTGGCGCAGCTGCGAGAGGGGAGGCAGACTTTATACTCGGGCGCAAGGAGTTGGCAGCCGCCGATAGCCTGCACAGAGAGGCGCGATAGGCTGTAGGAGAGGCCCGGGGACCTGCATGGGGGACGGCGATACGCCTGCATATAGCGCGCGATAGTGCTGCTCGGGGATTTCCTGGCGGATCGCCGCTCGCCGCGGCGCTGCGCGGGCCATTGCGCTCGGATCGCCTGCACCCGTACCTCCGGTATATCTGTCTGAAAAGTAAAATCTGGCGGCGCGTGCAGTCTTCTATACACTCTTTCTACTACTCTACAATACTCTATACACTACTCTTTCTACTCTTCTATACGCTTATACACTACTCTTTGTACTACCCTTCTATACGCTCTATACACTACTCTACTACTCTTCTATACGCTCTATACACTACTCTACTACTCCACAATACACTCTATACACTACTCTACTACTCCACAATACACTCTATAACTCTTCTACTACTCTTTCTACTATTCTATACTATGCACCCTCTATACTTCTATACTATGCACTCTCTATACTTCTACACTCTTTCTACTATCTGCACTATCCACCCCACTACTCTATTCTATTATGCACCAGCCATATTTCCATCTCTACTTCTTCTCCAACTCCTCGTCAATGCAGACCACCTCCCGGCCCTCCAACGCCACCAACTGCGCCGATAGTTGACTGCGTACTGCATGCAACTCCTCCGGGTGGCTCTGCTGCCATTCCCGTAGCTTGCAGCCCTGGCCCAGAAGATCCCAGTAGATCCCCCGGAAGGTGTTGAAAATGCCCCTTCGGCCCTCCCAGACCGGCCCCACAATCACTATAAATGCAGTGATGAACGACCAGATAAAGAGCACACTCACCCAGCCCGTGAAAAACCGCTTGCTAAACACGTAGCCGCTGCCGTACATCGGAATGGGCCAGAGCAAGATGAGGCACACGGCCAAAACACAGCAGATGCCCAACGCCACCTTGAACGCCTTGTTTAGCCGGGCACTTTCAGCCGCGTACTGATCCTGCATGTCTTCCGCCAACACCTGGGCCATTTGCGTGATTTGCAGGCGCATGGGAGCCAATTTCTCCTCGTCCACCGCCCCCTCGGCCTCGAGCAACTCCTCCTCCTCGTCCACGCGGGTAATGCCCTTGAGAATGTTCCAGTCAAAGTGCTGCGGCCTAAACACCAACGTCAACACGGGAATAATGACAAACGGCGACAAAAGCGCCACCACGTTGCCCGTCAACATGGCGTCGTCCTCGAAGGTGGTGGTAACCGACACCAGGCCGAAGTTTGCCTGTGTGCACACCAACCACGACATGATGGCAAGAGCAGTCGCCGCCGGCGGCGTGAACGTGGCCGCCGCCCAGTTCTGCTTCAGCGACACCAACGTCATTGCCAGCGGAAGCACCGCGCCGCCAATAATCACCCCCATGAGCTCGTAGAGGTAGCCCATGGAGATTCCTGCATAGTACAACCCGATGGAGAAGCCCGCCATAACGTAGGCAAACACCACCACCGACGCGTGGGACACCCACATGAGCCGCCTGCCGGAAGCAGCGGGGTCGAGGTACGTGCGGTACACGTCGTAGGTGAAAATGGACGACACCGCAATCAACTCCGCCGACATGGCCAGCGTCACCGCCATAAACACCAACAAAAGACTCATGACGGCGCCGCTCTTGCCCAAAAGCGCCACCGCCGCATTCGGCAACACCAACCCGGCGCTGACCTCATCGGCAGTCATCACCGCAGGGTATGTGGGCCACGATGGCGTTCCCTGAAGACAGAGCGCAGTGAGCCCCAAAGTAGTGGACACGAACATGGGAATGGCAAACCACGCCAAGCCGCCCATCACGTAGCCGGGTAACGTGGCCACGGGGTCCGACGCAAACGCCTTGTTGAAGTAGCCGTTGTCCAAGAAAACCGTGCCGAAATTGCCGACGATGTTGATGACAAAGAAAATGCCCCCTGACCGCGACTTGATGGTCAAGTACAGTCCGCCGGCATTTCCGTCACGTGGCTGGGAATCCGCCAACCTGGTGACCGCGTCCCAAACCGCCGCCGGCGATCCCAACTTATCTGAAACCGCAAACGCATTGAAGCCGAAAACCAACATGATCACCACAATCACCACGGTGTGCGCGTAGTCGGTCAAAAAGGTGGCCTTGATGCCGCCGAAAATGGTGTAGATCACCACGCCAAGCGGCAACAACAAACAGGCCGCCACGACGTTCATGCCGGTGAGGTCGTGCACCACGGCCGAGCCGCCGCTCAAGAGCATGGCCGTCACCAACACGTTGGTTGCGAAGCCCCAGAAACAGTAGACGCCGTGGGTCACGCATCCGTAGCGGGCCTTGATGATCTCGAGGTAGGTGTGGGCGTGCGGGGCACGTTCTTTTCCTTTGATGGCCAAACAGGCAAACAAGATGATCTGGACGGCTGCGCCTGCAGAGTAGTAGAGGGCGCCGGAGACTCCGTTGTTGTACACCTGCGTTGTAGACGTCAACAACGTGGCGGCCCACGTCCAGGACGACACCACGGCGGCGGACAACAAGAACTTTCTGACGGAGCGGCCGGCGGTGGAAAATTCCTCTGCGGTCATGATTTCCCTGTTGTATCTCTTCAAGCAAAAGGTGGTGAGCACCATTCCGGCGGCGAAGAGCGCGCCGAGGCCGACCACCACGCCGTACCCGGCGCCTTCGGGAAGAGCAACGTACTTGGCTGCAGAAGACATGCCATGAGAGTGGGGTCGGTGCGGGCTTAAGTAGGCGTTCCCTATCGCGCGCTCAGTGCAGGCCGCCGTTTCCAGCCGCGCCGGCGTGTTATCACTGTACTATGCAGGCGCGCCGACGTCTTATCGCTGTACTATGCGGGCGCGCTCTCGCGCGCCGGCGTCTTATCGCCGCATTGTGCAGGCGCGCTCCGACATCTTATCGCCGCATTGTGCAGGCGCGCGCCGACATCTTATCGCTGTAATAGGCAGGCGCGCTCTCGCGCGCCGGCGTCTTATCGCCGCATTGTGCAGGCGCTCTCCGTCGGCTTATCGCCGCACTATGCAGGCCCCGTGATTGCCCGCATAAATTTGATCACGTGACCCGACTTCCGAGGGCCGCCGTGGCTCCCGCCACAGAGCCGCTGGCCACTGTTCCTTTTGGGTGGTCGGAACTGGATATAGTGCCCGGATTTGGACAGGTCACGTGCCCCCTCGGTTCTGGACCTACCGCAGTCCAGCAAATGCTTCCTGATACACTCCTACGCTAAAAGCTCCCTATCTCTGGAGCATGTCGGCTTTGCAACGTCTCATGTGAGGTGTGGGCTATATGCAGTCCGCGGGTTCTTTGGCGCTTCAATTTCCGCCCTCCATGAATATACACTCCACGATGTTACACACTCTGCAGCTAGTCGAATGTCAAGCCGTCCAACTGCATCAAAGACTCGCTGTACTGCACAGAGGCAGCCGGCGGTAGACGGGCTGCGCCATAATCGTACTCCTGCACCAAAACAGGGCCCGAGGTGTACTGATGTTTCAAGTCGGCAGCAATGCCACTTTGCTGCAGGAGCACGTTTTCCCGGGCACGTGCACGGAGAACCTGGTGGTCGGCGACGCGTGCCGCAATCAGCACATCAAACTTGTTCACGTGATAGAAGGTGCCCAGAATGTGTTCGTCCTGCACAAGAAGCGCCTCGCCTAGGCAGCCGTCCAATTCCTCGGCACACACGCTCGTTGCCCAGCCAAAGTGCTCCGCAAAGTCCACCACCGTCCGGCCGTGGAACCACCCGTGCTGCGCCTGCACATAGGCGTGCTCGTCCTGCAGGCAACCGCCGTCCGCCTCGTACTCGAGCTGGAACTTCTCCACCATGAACCGCTCCTCCTCGGCCAAGAGGTAGTGCAAGATCAGGCGGTGGATCTCGTTGTCCGAATTGCGCTTCTGCGCCAAAACCGTCAACCCGCTCTGAAATCGCTTCGTCTTCACCGGAAGCTGCATCTTGTCAAAGAGCTTTATGCAGGCGTGCCATTGTTCCATCGCCACCAACTGCCCCCCGAAGCCCTGGCGGGCCATGCGGTAGCGGTTGTAGGAGGCAAAGGCGTCCTGCACAGTACACATGGATGTGGGACGCGTAAGCTCGTAGTTGACCAAGAACTCACTGACGCTTCGGGCAAGTTCCGCCGGCGAGTCGTTTTCCGCCAACGACCCCAAAATGGCGTTGCCAAAGTGGCGTTTTTTGACCAAGCCGCTGAAGCTCTGCGTGAGCTGAAGCACGTCCTGCGCCTTGTACATCAACTGCTCCAAGTCATTGAGCGACAGCGACAACACCCGTTCGTTGTTCAAGCGTTTCATTTCGTCGCTCTTTTCAATGGCGGAAATGCCTCCCTGCAAAACCTTGGCCCCAGCGCTGCCTCCCTGCAAAACCTTGGCCCCAGCGCTGCCTTCGCCGCCAACCTTGACCGCCTGCTGGTTGACCCCGCCTTTTTGGTGCAAGTCGTGCCAATTTTGCCGGTCAAGCTCCTCTTGGGCCAACTCATGGAACTGCCGGTGGCCCCCGTGCCGGAAGCTGATTTTCACGTACGCCTGGTCGTCCGTGTAGGCCTCCGGCTCCTCGAGCTGGAGGTTCTTCGGCGCGTCCTGCACATACGCCCCCGCCGTCGGCACCTTCAATGGCGCCCCACACATCTCGCAGAACCGCATCAGGGGGTGGTTGTGAAACGTGCACTTCGGGCAGTGGCCCGCAGCCGCTACCGGAGTATCCGCCGGCTCCAGCCGCCGTTCCTGCATGGCCGCCACCTGGGCCGCCGACGCCGAGATTCCACACGCCACACACTTGGGCGACTCGCCGTCCTGGCGCCGGAAATGGTTGTTGAAGGAGCACACTGTGCACACCCAGTCGGAGATAAGCGGCGCCGTCTCTGTTTGCGCCACCTCCTCCCGGAGATAGAGCTTGACTTTTGGCAGCCGTCGTAGAAACTTCTCAATGCACTCGGCACGCAGAAGGAGCCGGAGGTAGATGCCCACGGCGGTGGGTCGTACCGAATCGAGAAAAATTAGCCGCTGGGTGGTGAGGTAGACGCGCCCGTTCTGGAGCGCTTTGAGCTTCAGCTTGCCCTGGTAGAGCCCCACGTGGTCGGCGGAGAAGAGCTCCGTTTCGTCCTGCACAAAGATCGGCCGGTGGCTGGTGTTGACGGGGATTTCGTGCCAGACATTGAGGCGGGACATGCGGTGGAGGAGGCGTGCGGAGGGTCGGGATATGCGCGCACGTGCGCGCGTCACGTGCGTAGGTCACGTGCGTAGGTCACGTGATGCGCGCACGTGGTGCGCGCACGTGATGCGCACACAGAAGCGCTGCAAGCCACTTGTTCCCGCCGCCGCCCCATACTCCGGACCGCTGCTTGGTTTCTTTAGCGTCTCACTGAGATTCCCAGTTTCACATCTGTCCACATCTGTTTCATAACTGTTTCACATCTGTTTCATAACTGACACGTTTCACATCTGTTTATCTGTTCACATCTGTCCAAATCTGTTCCAGTTTCACATCTGTTTCACCTGTTCCAAATCTGCTCCAGTTCCACACCAGTTCCAAATCTGCTCCCATCTGCTCCCACGACATCTCTTCGCCCCCTGATCGATGGCGTTCCTCTTCAAGCGAAACCCCAAAACGCCGCCCGAACTCGTCCGCTCGTTGAACGAGCTGGTGGCGAAACTCGACCTCTCCACCGAGTCCAGAAAGTACCAGGATGACTGCCATCGCTACTTGAAACAAATGAAGGTGATGTTCTACGGCGACGATGAAACAGAACCGCAACCGGACCAGATGGCGCTTCTAGCCGCCGAGATGTACGGATCGGACACGCTATATCACGTGGCGTCGGCGTTGTGGATGATGGACTTTGAGCTGCGCAAAGACGTGGTGTCGTTGTTCCAGGCGCTTTTGCGACGAAGGGTCGGCGCCGACACGCCGACCGTGGACTACCTCATCCGGAAGCCCGAGGTGTTGGGTGTTCTCATGCAGGGCCCCGAGCTGGCAGAGGTGTGTGTCACGTGCGGGCAGATTCTCCGGGAGTGCTTGAAGTACGAGCCCATCAACCGCTACATCTTGTACCAGCAAAGCAGCAAGTTCTGGCGGTACTTCGGCTATGTGCAGAACCCGGTGTTTGAAATCGCCACCGACTCCTTCTCCACGCTCCTGCATCTTTTGACGCTCCACAAGAAGCTAGTGCTGGAGTTTTTGGCCCAGAACTGTGTGCTGTTCTCCCTGCATATCAACACGCTCATCCGCCTGGACAACTACGTCACCAAGCGCCAGTCGGTTCGGCTACTTACCGAGTTGGTGATGCAGAAGCAGAACCAGCAATTTCTCATGCATTATTTCGACGATGCCGCCAGTCTCAAGATCATTATGTTGTTGTTGAGCGACAAATCCCGCAACGTGCAACTCGAAGGTTTCCACGTGTTCAAGTTTTTCGTGGCCAAGCCCAAAAAAAGCCAGAAGATCCTTGACATTTTGACCAAGAACAAGGAGAATTTCCTTCGTTTCTTCAAGACCTTTGACGTGTCGGAGCACGGCCTGAATATAGCCGAAGAGCGGGACTATATTTTGCATGAGATCCAGAAACTTCCAGGAATTGAGCGAAAAGAGGAGATTTATTGACTGCTGACTGGTGGATGTTGAGGCAAACAAGCCTGCGATCGGAGTACCGAAACTTCACTTGCAGGCTGGAGGTTGTCTGTTGAAGTGCCCACTTGAGGGGTCCAGGATGGAGATTTGATGAGATGTGATGACGAGACGAGGTCATTGTCGACGACAACACTAATGGTTGTCACCGGGGATTATATCTTTGTCACCGGGATTATATGATTATCACCGGGGTCATATGATTATCACCGGAGATTATATGGTTGTCACCGGGATCATATGATTATCACCGGGATTATATGGTTGTCACCAGGAAATTGTCAGTCAATTGTCAGTCAATAATCAATCGCTCATTCACCGGTGTCGTGTGATTCGAAACTTGGTTTTTCCTGAAACAATATGATTGGGTCTCGAGCCAACGTCTCTTTGAGGTCCCTGTGTTTGAGATGCTAAACAGATATTGCCGAATCGGGACATGTTTGCAAGTGTGGACCTGCATGGCCGGAGACAAGGGCCAAAACAAGCCGATCAAGAAAGTCACGTGACCATATCGGGGGAGACACGGCGTGAAACCTGGCCATATCTGAGGAGAATTGGCTCAAGCCAGTACATCCCAACAGAATCACCAAAAGTAAAAGCAGCAACAAATCCCAATATTAGATAGTCTAGAGTCTCAAGATGTCTCCAGTATTAGAGTCTCCAGTATTAGAGTCTACGTACCAGTATGAAGTATCTCATTCTCTACGTACCAGTATGAAGGCTCGTGTATCTAGCCTAGCATCACGTGCAACGTGAATTGCATTAGCAAACCCAAACACCAGAGAACTGACAAGTCAATCATCATTCTGGCCCCGGAAACACTGCCATGGCTGAGAAACTCACAGAACCCTTTTCCGATTCGGTAGACTCTTATTGGATGACTCTGGACCAGCCACGGAACTCCTCCTCACCGTACTGAATGGCCTTGATCCACTGGGCAACTTGAGCAGTCAAGTCACCGGAGGAACCCTTCGCCAAAGGCACCGAGATGTCCTTGCCCTTCCAGCCAATCTTGTCGATTGGAGCAACCAAAGCCGCAGTTCCGGCACCAAAAGCCTCCACCAACTCGCCCTTTTCGGCCCTCTCCTTGACCTCTCCGATGGTGTATTTTCTCTCATTGATCTCCCACGCGCCGGAATCCAATCTGTCTCTGCAGATGGCCAAAATAGAGTCTCTGGTGACTCCCTCCAAAATGGTGCCGTCCAAAGGAGCAGTGACCAACTCCTTCTTGGCGCCGTTCTGGAACACGAAAAACACGTTCATGGTTCCCACCTCCGTGATGTAGCCCTCGTCTCCAAAAAGCCAGAGATTTTGTTGGTATCCTCTTTGGGCAGCCTCCAACTGGGGCTTGATGCATGGCGCGTAGTTGGCTCCCAACTTCTTGTCACCAACTCCTCCTGGCCATGCTCTGACTGCATAGTCTGTGGCTTCCAAGGCGACGGGCTTGAAGCCGGTGGAGTAGTAGGGGCCCACAGGGGAGGCAATCAAGTACAAAAGCGCCCTGTCCGGAACAGAAACGCCCAACGAAGCACTGGTACCAATGATAGTTGGCCGCAAGTACAACGAGTAGCCCTCGCCCTGCGGCACAAAGTCCTGCTCCAACTCCACGAATTTGGTGATCAACTTGATGAACTCCTCGCTGTCGAACGTGGGCAAAACAATTCTCTCCGCCGATTTGTTCATTCTCTCCATGTTCTTGTCGGGTCTGAAAATGCGGATCTTGTTCTCGTGGTCTCTGTATGCCTTCATGCCCTCGAAAGCCTCGAAACCATAGTGCAAAACAACGGTGGAGGGGTCGAGGCTGAGGTTATGGTAGGGGGTGATTTCCGGAATGCCCCAGCCGTTTTCGGCGGTCCACTCAACCTCCAACATGTGGTCGGTGAACGTTTTGCCGAACACCAACTGGTCCTTGGGGAGCTTTTCCTTTGGCGACGTTGTTTTCTGGATCTTCAACTTGGAAGCGTCCAACTTGTTTTGTGTCATGGTAGCAAACTGCCTGTTAGTAGCGGCACGTGCACGAAGCAGCGTGAGACTCCTGAGCGAAATTGGGGGCAATCTCATGGTTGGTGTTAAGCGCTGCGAGGATTTAACGTACGCTTTGTTCCTGACGAAAAACGTCGAGGTGAGCGCAGTTTTATACCGCTGCCCGGTTCCGGCGTCATTAGCCGCGAATACCCGACATTTTTTCGGCCCTGCACAACCCCACACCTTCTTGTGGAAAGCTCGGATAATTACTCATTTGAGTAGTCTGTGATTATCCGGTGTCATGATTGATCATTTGATCCAGGAAAGATGACACGATTCCGTGCCGTAATGCAGAGGAATTGTTTTTCTCCGATGCTGATCTCTTTGGTAGTTGACCCCATGAAAATCCACAAACGCAATTAGCTCAAACCTCTTGTCAGTATGTCTTTAGGTTGGCCACCACCTGATCGTTTATAAGCACGCGTCCGCCATCCACACTGAAAAAACCCTCGATCTCCTCCAAAGACTCCCGTTCCAGCCACACCACGGACGTGATTTCTTTTCCGTTTATTTCGTAAATCCAAAGAACTTCGGATTCTCCAATATCGTCGTTTCCACTGAGACTGCGAAGCTTTTCGTAAGTGACCAAGTTCTTTTGGCGGTCAATGGTGTGTGCGGCCAAGTGCTCCATCTTCACTTTTCCGTTGAGTTTCGGCATCACAATATCGCCCTGCTTGAAGGGAAGATCGTTTTCTTTGACGCTGTATGCCCTGTAAGCTTCTGGCCGAGATAAGGCGCCGATGATTAATTCCGTCAGCCGCGTAGTTGAGTGTTGCGAAGAAACAAAATCATCTTTCATCCCATAAATCTGCTTGAAAGACGGAGTCAACTCAATCGGTGGCACACTTTGGTTGAGGTGTTTCGGTCGAACAAGTGTGAAGTTGAAGTCTCTTTCTGGCAGAAACACCTGACCCATCCCGTAAAACGCAGACTGCAATAGACTGTTGCTGCTTTTCGAGCCCCGTTTCAAGTTCCTATTGCCTTTTTTCCATTGCGTAGGTGTAGTTTCACAGAATTCGTAGTCGTCAGCAATCAGTTTCAATGAGTGCTTCTGTAGGAGTTCGCTGTCTTCGAAATCTTCAAAATCTTCAGACGGTCCCAAGGCGTTTGCTTGATATTTGAGTCCCCGCCACATCGACTTTTTGTGGTTTTTATTCTTGGACTTACTTTCGGCAAATGAAAACGCCCTCAAGTTGTTGCGGAAACTTTCTCTGCTTCGATTGGCAAACCGTTCATCATACCATAGAGGATGCGCTTCCGTCGAGAAAATCCAATTTTTCGTCTTCATCACCGCAGAATGAACGTAACTCTCGTCGTTTTCATCGAAAAGCAAGAATAAATATTTGAGCAGCTCTCCCAACACAAATGTCTCCATTCGGTCTTGAAATTGGCCTGTCCGCATATCCTGATATCCGCTAAATCCACAGGGAGCTCTATATATCAGTCCAAAAAGCTCCAAAATACGTGCTCCAATCTGAAGGTAAAGAGGATCCCGTGTTGCTCGGTAAAGGTAGTATGTGGACTCAATGAATTCCGGCCGGAGTGGATACCATTCTAGACCAATTGCACCATCAACGCGGAGCTGATCCACCTCTTCCGGGGTCATGTTTGCTTCGGAGAACCTAAAACTGTGGTTCCATCGCTCTGGCAAGCCATCAAAAACGTTCCACACTTTTAGGAACAATAAGTGGCTTCGTACTGCATCACTCAACCTTCCTGCTAAAACTTGGACTCCGGGCCAAAAAGCGCTAAGCAGATCAATCCAGGAACTGGCGACATCTCCGGTAAGCGCATCCACGTTTCCGAAATACATGTACCCGTCGTTAGAGGTCAGTTGGGCCAGATGTGAAAGTAAAGCCAGATATGAGCGCAGAAAAACAGACATCAAGCTGTCATCGTTAAAGAGAATCCCGCCTTTGAGCGCGTACTCGTAGAAAGAATCGACCAGCGCACCGATTCCAGTCACCGAGTCTACCCACCAGTTTTTAATGGGATCAAATGTCATCGGAAGGAGTCCCAATGGCAGTCGGGCATCCCAAATCTTGTAGAAGGTACTCTTAGTCAACAGCTCGAAAATCTCATCGCCCGTAAGCCTCAGCAAAAGCGTGAACTCTAGAAATGGCGTGGTGGCCCCTGCAGTGCAGCCTTGTGAGTTATCTCCGTCCTTGACGCCCTTGACGCCGTTGGCAAGATTGATCCGTGGAAGTGGTAGTTTTGTTATGGTTCCATATACAGGGATCAAACGGAGTCCCAAGTCATAGGCCATTGCAAGCAAGAAACCGTCGTACTCTTGTACCATTTGCATGTATCTTGGATGAGTGTAAACCCTGTCGGTCAATGCAAGGTGTGTAGATAAAAGCCCACCTAGCCAGCGAATTGATGCTTCAAACACCTGGATCTGGTGATTTTGGTCGAAGTAGCTTGCCTTATTATCTTTCAAGTATGTCAAGGCCACCTCCAACTGATCCCACTCTTGCATGATAAGAAGCGTGTCCAAATTGTCCAAGAGGGTCAGGGAGACGTTTCCCAAAGCGTCGAGATGAATATCATCCTTGGTGGTATATTGTGGTCCATATGGTACGCAGGAGTGTGGCTTGACCTCATCCGCAGGAAACCCATGTGCCATGTATGAGTCCCAACCATGGCGAAAGAGGTCTTTTGTGGCGGCTTTGAGTTCCCGCAAATGATCATGCGTGAAACTTGAGCCGTTGATTTGGGAAACACAAAGTGAAATCTGTCCTAAGAGCCATAGTTTAGGTCTCATGGATGTGCACCTGGATTTGGTGCGTTGTTGCGTTGTCTTGATGTGCGGCGCAGTCCTGCAGCAACCAACAATAATGATGAAATGACCACTGATGACTTAAAACCCTAAAGCTAGAATATAAACGAAACTGATATAATTCTTCTGAATGTCAGTATTGTTTGCGGCTCTGGTTTCAGTTCAAGAATCAAGCCCTATTGAACCACGCCTTCCACATTGGGAATGAAAGAGAAGATAGAAGGAAAAAGAATTGGTGTGAAAAAAAGTGGGCGGCGCTTCAATTTATAATTCTCTATGAGGGGCTGTTTGATATATGAAACATGCACAAATCCGACATGCAGCTGCATGCATGATGCAAGCCCCCTTCTGTTTTGCAGCCTGCTATAAAGGTGAGCATCCCCCAGAAAAAGCAGAGTTCCAAATATCGTGTTCTATACTTGTTCCTCGAGGTCAACTTTTAACCGGTTTTTTTCTGTGGCTCCAGGAACAGCTCGGGCAGCAGCTGCCTAACAGATGCGTTTATATATGGCGTCTGCAACCTTAAGGGTTTCATTCATCTCCTTGATATCATGAACTCTCACAATGTCAGCCCCTTGTTCGACACATGCAACCACTGAAGAAGCCGTGGCCACAACTCTGTCCTTGGCCTCAGACTCGCCTGTCAAAGTCCCGAGAAACTTCTTCCTGCTCGGTCCCATGAGCATGGTCATGCCGTGGAAACTTGTGTATATGCTCGAGGTGAGATCACGCTGAGCGTACTGCTTAAACCTTGAGCCATGGCGCAAAATGGCCACATTCTGCGAAAGGTTTTTGGCAAATCCGATTCCAGGATCAAGGATTATTTGCCATTTGCGGACGCCGTGCTCACTGGCAAGCCTAATCTGGCTGCTCAATTCACGGCTTACTCCATTGATGAGGTCCTGCGTCAGCGAATCTAATTTGGGCAAGATTCCCCGGTGAATGTCAATGTTGTACTCCACAAGAGTATTATGCGCCGGACCATAAGTGGTGAGCTTACTCATGGTGGCTGGGGTTCCCCGAGTGTGGTTCATCACGTACCCACACCCATATTTGGCCACCACGTCGAAAATGTCAGGCTCATATAATCCCATAGATATATCGTTGATGATATCTGCTCCTGAAGCAAGAACAGCCTCTGCCACTTTCGCCCTATATGTGTCCACGGAGATTAGAAGGTGGTCCAACTCAGAGCGCTCTCTGATTGCCTGAACAACTGGAACCACCCTGGAGATTTCCTCCTCTTCCGAAGGCTCGACGCTTCCAGGACGGGTAGATACTCCGCCGACATCGATAATTCTGGCGCCATGTGATTCCATGCGGGAGACTTCCTGTACAATTTCAGCATTGGATAATGTGAAGTTTTTGCCGCCATCGCTGAACAGATCGGGAGTGGCATTGAAAATCCCCATCAAGTGGGTGGGAGTCAAGCCATCGTGGCGGATTTTGAGCGATCTCCCCTGCAGCCCCGGAACAAACAGGATCAAAGCTGAGCTTTCTTGAATCTCCGGGTTTGTTTCTGCTTTTAACAATTTGGCAAGGTGATTATGGATCGGCTCTGCGGTAACGGGGTGTGTGAAGTCTGGAGCTATGAGTTCACATAGAGGCTGAAGAACGAATGTACGCTCCAACATTGCCATGTGAGGCACCACTAAATCGTCGGTGGTGATGGCGGTTTCACCGAAAAGAACGATATCTAAGTCAATGGATCGCGGGCCGTTGGCAACATCTTTGACCCGGGTCATTTTCTCATACTCAATCTCTTTGAGGACCTTCAAAAGCTCGTGCGGCGTCATATCAGCCACAGAGAGATGCACAACACCATTATAAAAATCATCCTGGTCAATATTATACATTGGCTTGGAGATGTATAAAGTGGAGGTGGAGATGATGGAGATGTTGGGATGTTGCTGCAACAATTCAAGTGCCTTGGAGATGTTTCCTAACTGGTTCCCCACATTTGATCCAAAGGCAACATACACATCGTGGGACCCTTTTTGGGATGTGAGCGGCTCAGGCGATTTGCAGTCGGCCAGTTTCAGAACAGGCAAGTCAAAGCCAGTCGGCACGACGGAGTCAGATTTGGTGAGTTTTGGCACGCCTTCGAAATCTTTTGGCGTGTAAAAACACAGAACGCCTACACCCTCCGTGTAGACAATAGCATTCGGCTTGGTGACGCGGACGGAAACAGAGGCCATGCTGAAAGATTGGAGAATCCACTGGGATGTCTTCTGCACAAGCGCCTCAACAGTCTTGAAATTGGCACTTTCCAAGAACTCTTGCACTGAGTGAGATACTTCACCGATGTTGATCGCTGGGTTGGGCACAAAAAGCTCGATATCAAGCGAAACATATTGCTTGTTCAATCTTTCAAATGTGAAAACGCCGATAAGCGTGAGGGCCCGAAGCCCGTGGATTTTATACACGCCGTTGACTCCAGTGGAAGTCTCGAACAGCACGGGTGCACGTATATCCACTTTGGGTGCCGATGCCTTGACTATGACCTTTTCCGAAGATGCTTTTTCGGAGCCCAAAAGACTGAAGACATAGTTGGCCAAGCCTCCAAGCGAGGCAAAGTTGAACTGGCTCTTTTGGAGAATGCCGGAATAAACTTTATCAGAGATGACAGCATAATTCAAGGAATAGTGCAAGTTATCTGACTGGGAAGCCTTGGAAAAATCGGTATGAAACTCCATATCGATAGAAACAGGATGGGCCACCGGTTTCTTCCAGTGATCTAGGCCAATGATTGCATTGGCCTGAAGCCCACAAATGTTGACTTTGTCTGACATAAAGCGGGACATTTTGGGAAAGGGCGCCTTTTTGGCGAGGAAGTTCAAAGAAAGCAAGTTGGTGAAGGGTTGAAGCTGCCGCCCGCAACGGTTCGATGTGGAGATGCCGAGCGTTATGATCGCAGATCACGTGCGCGGCTGCAACACTACAGCACCGAATGCAGATTCTTCTGGACTCAATGCAGATTCTACTGGACTCAATGCAGATTCTACTGGACTCAATGCAGATTCTTCTGGACTCAATGCAGATTCTACTGGACTCAATGCAGATTCTTCTGGACTCAATGCAGTTCAAGAAGATGGGATTCTTTGGCTATGAATTGATGACATCCTCGAGCTACTTCCGAGGGTCCCTGGAGAAAATTTCAAACTCAGAGAAGTCCAAATCATCGTGCAAAACAACTTGGTCCGCAAGATAAGACCCGAAATCAGCAGTTTCCCGGAGCTTTGCCTCCGCCTGAAGCTTTGTGAGGCCCATGTCTGCCATGACTATTCTCAAGATGATCTCGTTGGCAAGAACATACGTGCAAAACATATCGGGCAGCCAGAATGCAATGGTTTTGTTCTTTGACTTTTTGAGGGTCCCGGCAAACTTTGCGAGAATCAAAGTGGAAATGAATGATTGGCGTTTTAGGCCATAAAACCCGCCGATAAACTGGGCCCACGGGATATCCCAGCGCTCCTGCAGGGACATGGTGGCATTGGGTGACTTTTCTTTCTGTGCATGAGCATAGGTATAGAAGATGGACAGATCTTCCTCGCCTGCAAGGAGTTTTGGAATGATATCGAGGTATCGGGAGGTTTTTTCCTTGAGGGTCGCTTTTGAAGTTGGAATAGGAAATTGGTGGCCCTCGTACTTACGAACGATTTCTTCGGGGATCTTGTCCATTTCTCCCGCCACAAGAAGCCCGGGCAAAGAGGACATCTTGGGAGAAGTTTGGGATGACGCTAATTGAGTTGAATCCTGAGTCACTGACGATTCGGGTAGCCTGAGGGATGACGCCTCACCAGAGAGGCTCTGATTTGAAGGGGACCCGGGTGCTAGCGCCGGACCGAGAAGCTTATCAAGGCTCTCGAAATCGGGAGTGGGTGGTTTTCCGGCATCGGGGACACCGATCTTTTCCTCATGTGCAGAGCACGCTTTTTGCTTGTGGACAGTGATGAGCTCTTCCTTGCGTTTGGGCTTGTGCACAAACGGCTTCTTCTTTTTGTGAGGCGCTTTGGCCCGCTCAAATATGGACAAGGGATTACTCATGGGTCCTGAGTGGTGCACTTGGCATGTTTTGGAGGCCGCGTCACGTGCGCGCACCCGTCCCTCCCCGCTGATATACCCGGGCCACAACGGGCGTGGCCCAAACAGTTCTTTTGAGAAAGCCTGGAGACTCTGAGCTTGAGATTGTTCTGGCTCAATCGTGCGGCTGTTTACGTCAAGGGTCAAGACCGGTGCTCTGTCTGCGACTTTCATCATGAGCCCACATCACCAGAATGAATCGATACATTATGTCGACCTGCATACAAGGGCCCACGTGGGCCCATTTACATGGAGATAGGGCGCGACACCCGTACACCGCGCAAATGACGCACGAGTTCGGCTATTGTTACCGGATGGCAAAGGACGGCACACGCTAGCACAATGGACTCACCGGGGGAATGGAAGACCGTCGGCTTTTTTCGCCTGATTAGGCCACGGCTTTTGGGTTTCGCGGCGTGTACGGCCGCGGTGTGGTAACGGCGGCCTGTATCGTGACATGTGCGACGCATCCTGCAGGCACAACTTATCTACAGGGTGGACGGCCTCATAATACCACCAAGCCACCCCTACAACCTCCCAGCAGAAGTTTCCGAAACAGCTCGAGCCAGCTACAAAACCGCCCAGGATTCAGGAGCTTAGTCATGAACTCTATCTTGGAAAAGCTGCATAAGTCCGAATTGGACGGGTTCGAGGAGAAGCCATACGAGCCGTTTTACCTCCAGCAGTACGAGGGCGACAAAATGGAGAACCCGGAGTTCCACACAGCCAACCACGAACTAATTCAGAACCGGGGGATCACGCAGAACCACGCAATCAGCCAAAGCCATATCCAGGAAGCCATGAACGCGCCGCACGCTCTCAGCCAACAACTCTATATGGAAAACCTTGATGACTTGATTAACCCCCAAAGTGTTCGTGACTCACACGCATATCCTCCAACGGAGTTTCCGCAAAACACGCCGAATCTCGAACCCAAACCGCGAGTTTTGGAAACTCGGCGCAGCCTGGGCCACATCGAAAGCGCCATGTTTCAGTCGCCAATTCTCCCGAGCCAAGATCAGCGATCTTTCAACCAGGAGCATCTTTACCAAAAACAAAAACAGCGGTCCCGGCAAAAAAGCACGCCTTTGGTTTCGCCAGCAGTGACGCCCTTGGAAGTCCACGCGTTTCCCGGCCAGATTTACGCCAACAACCTCCATGATTTCGAGCCGTTGACCAGTCCGGCACTTAAGGCCCAACTCTCGTCATCATCGGAAAGAAGAAGATCGCTGTCTACTTTTAATGGCGACTACAACAGCGGAACACCCGCCAAACGGCGAACCCCCCATCTGACCCCCAACATGCAGGCGGCCAACGCCAAGCCAAAACGGTCTCCGTCGCTCCGAAAGGTGCACCAGCATTTCGAGCCGCTTCCTGCGTCGTCACACGAAAATCCAAACGTGGCCAGTGCCGAAGGCACGCCGATGCTTCCTCCGCAGGGCAAAAAAGTGGAGGTTCAGGGGTTTGGACCGGGGCTCATGAGTTTCACCATGAACCGTTTGGCCGAGCAGCAGAGCCCTCAATATGGCTGCAAGCAGGAAGATTACGATGCCAAAGACGACTACGAACCCAAGACCGAATTTTCCCATCGCTACGTGACTTCTCTGTCTGAAACACTGCCAGTTATTGAAGCCCAAAGCGACGAGCACGGGAAGCGGGACCGGCCAACAGTGAAAAAAGCGTCACACAAATTGGCCGAACAGGGGCGGAGAAACCGCATGAACCAGGCTGTTCACGAACTCTCGCGGTTGATTCCGCGTGAAATCCGTGATAAAGTGGCGGTTCCTTCCAAGGCCACTACTGTGGAATTGGCGTCTACATATATTCGTCAGTTGGTGCAGGAATTGGAGGCGATGAAGAATGGGGGTATCAAGCAGGAGGAAGAAGCAGTTTGACAATTGGCTCAACACAAACCAGCATTTGACAATTGGCTCATGAAATGGGACAAACCGAGAGGCAAGACTGTGAAGAATAGGTGGCACGATACTTGGTCGAAATTCCATGGATCATCTCAAGCTTTCGCCAATACTGAACACAGGTTTGTCGTGTTGCAGGAGGCTGCAGAAATGAACGTGATTAAAGTTTCACGTGCCATTTGGACATGAATCCTACAAATCATGGCTGCCCACTGGCTCTGAACTGTGAGCTCATTTCCAGAGCTTCGGATCATCTCGTGACAAATTGCTCGTGACTTAAGATGCATCTGTCTATCTGATCAAGAAACGAGCCGCTTTTGGAAAATCTAGTGAAAGTGGAATTTCCAAGCGATTTCTGAGTGGAGTCTTATGTCACGTGAAAAGAACTCTGAATGGGCCAAATTTGTTTTTACGTTACCGGATTCTGGCGGCTGACGATTCAGGATATCACCCGAAAACGGATAAACTCAACCCGTTGCTACCTTCACGTGACTCCGCTTGGCCAGGCCCAGATTCACGGTCTAAATTCCGACTGCACATTTGTATATAAGTAAAATGTATGATCAGCAGATTTTCCAGTTCAACAGTGGGTTAATCCAACGAAAACAAGGTTGGTTGTTCCTGCATATAGGTACTTTTTCCCGGCTTAATGGAATTTTTGCAGTTAGTGGGCAGTTCCAACGTGCCAAAAAAACAACTCGAATTGTGGCAAAAAAGTGGACGAGAACGGATTCGAACCATTGACCTTCTCCTTGCAAGGGAGACGCGCTACCAACTGCGCCACACGCCCATTTACGAAAAATTACGCTCGCGGTTGTACTGGACGAAGAATCCAAAATTTGATCCTATTTGATTTTCGTTTCTAATTGATTCTCGTTTCTATTTGATTTTCGTTTCTATTTGATTTTCGTTTCTATTTGATTTTCGTTTCTATTTACAGGCAGGCTCCAGTTCCCAGAAACATTGCTCGACGCCTATGATGCAAATCCCCTCAGCAAAAAAACATTATCCAATTTTTATCAGCCATTGTAGATGCACTTCACATAGTGGCCAATCGAAGCCACTGTGAAACAATTTTTCCGCAAATCTGGTGATTCTGTTATGAATACTCCAAGAAAAGATCACCCCTTTTTCGGGTCTATTGTTTGATCAAAGCCCACGTTGCACCGCAAGGTATTTCTTTATCGACCTTCAATTGCACGATTATTTCCCAAGGCAATATTTCAAAAAATCACCACTGTTATAATTGTTCGGTAGGCATTTGGTGTTCAGCTGCTGTCCCCTTGAATATGCATCTCTGGACCGGTAAGGGAGGTGACAATTCGGATATTTTTTCTGAGCCTGTTGTTCCACGAATAATACTGGCCATTATTCTCAGCTCTTTGTTTCAATCTCACAAGAAAATTCTAATTCCAATAGTCTTTGTAAGGCTAATAAAGTTGTTCCAGTATTGTAAGGAAAAAGCATAAATAAGATGCGTTCTTCCTTGCTCTCTGCCAACAGATTATCAACTCTGATTCCAATCAAGATGCAATTGAAAACTATCTTCATTTTAGCCACCGCTGTTGCGGCAGTTCCCGTGGACTTGCGCGAGACTCTTCAAGGGGGATTGCCAGAGGACGTGACAATGGATAAGCGTGATAAAGCCAGGCCCTATGGTGATGACTCCATTGACTCGGCCACTATGAAGCCCTTCCGCCCATCTGGTAACGATAGGCAAAGACCATATGGCGAGGACGGGATTGACGATCCCGAATGGTTGGCTCAAAGACAGAAGGAACGTGAAGCTCACTGGAAGCCATATGGTAATGACTCCATTGACTCGGCCACTATGAAGCCCTTCCGTCCCTCTGGTAACGATATGAACAGACCATATGGCAAAGACGGGATTGACGATCCCGAATGGTTGGCTCAAAGACAGAAGGAACGTGAAGCTCACTGGAAGCCATATGGTAACGACTCCATTGACTCGGCCACTATGAAGCCCTTCCGCCCATCTGGTAACGATAGGCAAAGACCTAACGGCGAAGTCTCGGAGTCAAATGCTGGATCTGATGCTGGATCAAAAAATTCGAGCCCCGACTATTCTTCCTTGGAATTGCAAGAAGAACCTCTTTGTGTCAATTGCCAAGAGGATTTTGAGGCTGAGGATTCCTGGATTCCTGGTAAAGACATGAGGATTGAGGCTCCAGCGTCTGGCGAGGAAAGGTCATTTGGAAACGATGAGTTGAGTCATTACCCACCAGACCACAGATTCAATGGAAGCGATGAGACAGAGATGAAGCCTGGTCAATTTCCTGAATTACCATCTGATGATGACTTGCCTTAAGGCGCCTCGTGGCAGAGGAATGGCATGTTAGGTTTGTTCCTAACATGCTAGGTTTTTTCGACCTCACTTCTGAAGTTGACAGAAGAACACAGCAGACATTGCTCAGTGTTTTGGAGCTTGTGAGCGCCAGCAACTCGTGTATCGAGTTCAAGAAGTTTTCCCCTCTGTTCCATTTTTGTAGCTCATTCATGCATTGTGTCGCCAAGCGCTTCGTCAGGCAGAGGTGATTGATTTCGGCACTTTCCACGATTATTTCCTATCTTCATCACCTCTTGGAAGTCCCTTGGACTTTTTCGCCGATAATTCCTTGACGTAGCTGGTGGCTGAGGACAAGTCTTTCTTAGCTTCCTCGGCCCCTAGCTTCCACTGATAAAACATGCCGTGTTTATCTCTCAACTCTTTTTTCTTTTTCTTTACTTCTCTGTTGATGATGCCAATTTGCTCATCGTAGGGAATACCAGCTTCGGCAGCGGCAATGCTCTCCTTTCCAAAAAGAAGGTCAAAAACACGGCCGTCGGACCAGAAAAAGCCCCTGCGGTCCACGATCCACGACTTGTTCTGTGCCGTCTCCTTCAACACAAAGAAAAAGAGCGATTTGTCAGCCGTACCGTAGAAGCCCTTTCCGGTCCACACACGAGCCGTGTGTCTTCTAGTCAAGTTTTGCAACGGAACGGTGTACACCGGAGTAGGCTTTCCGGGAAAGATCGGGTAGGAGGTAAATTTCACGTGTTCAACGGGGCCGGGAAGATACCACATTCTGCGAATCAAGCGGGAGGGAAACGTGGCGAAATGGTAGGCGGCAAAAAGAGCCACACCTCCTAAGGAAGCATAGCTCAAAAGGTCAACGGCCCACTGGCGCTTGCGGATGGGCTCGCTCTGCTCGGTGGTGTTTTCGTTATAGTTCTTAGTGGCATTGAAATAGGAAAACTCCATAAGCACACAGCCGTAGACGGCAAAAACCACCGCACAGCAGAAACACGCAAGAAAGTAAAGTCTGTGAGGCTCAGACTCGTAGATGAGCTCAGGCGCCGTTTTGCGCTTCAAAATCTGGATCACCTGACGAAACGACATGTTGGGGCCAACACGAGGCACACCCGGGCGGGGCAAGAGGGTTGGAACGACTTCCTTGGTGAGCGGAAACTTGGGGATTCTATCCCTCAAATCATTCAGTTGAGTACCCTCTCCGGGAATGTGCTGTTTCAAATGCTTCCACTCGCCTTTGGAGGGAAGGTTGTTTTGAGGATTGAAGTTTTCAGGCAACTTGGAATTGTAGCGGAACGAAAGAAGCACGTGCGCCGGGCTCTGCACGAAGCGAGGGCCAGTCCGGAGCAACATCATTGTGGTCAAAGTAGCCGAAGAAGTTGGTGAGACGATGAATTTTCGCGCCTGCACAGTCGCATGGTAGCATCACCGACAACAAGTGAAGCGGCTACTTCTTTCCACGGGTCTCGGCTCGTTTCAACTGCACAGGGCGCTGGCCCACGTACTTGCCGTTCATCTCCTTAAAGGCCCGCAAGTAGTCATCCAGCGAGGCAAAAGACACGAACCCGAAGCCCCGGTTTTCTTTTGTTTTCGGATCCACGGGCACTTGGACCTTGCTGACGCTTGCGTACGCCGAAAACGCCGCCGCCAATACATCGTCCGTAGCCTCGGGTCCAAGATTGCCAACAAATAGGCGGAAGTGGCTAGGGTGCCAGGGCGCCGCCGAATTGGCAACACCGACCTTACGCACCGCACTGTGAAGATACGACTCGGGCCGCTTGCCTCCTGCAAGCCGCCTGTCGGACGACTTGGCCGTATACATTTTTGTTTTTGTGCCGGGAGCTTTGGTCATGTTGTGCTGCTCGGCGCATGCGTGCGCAGATGGCGGTATGCGTGGGACGCTGCGCGTATGCAGGCCTGAAACGGCCCAGGCCACAATTATAAAATGCAGTAAATCCCCCACCACAATCTTGCGGGAGCCACTGAGAGAGCGATGGATGGGTGGATGGTGGATGGGTGGATGGTGGATGGATGGATGGATGGATGGATCAACTGGTCCATTTGGGTCAACCGGGACCCTGGGATCCAGCGGTTTATGGCTGATTGGCGGAACTGACAAATCAATGGACACGAAAATGGCTGGAGACTCGGCGGATTCCACGCCAATTTATAGGCTCGGGAACAAGGAGGTGTTGGTCGCAAGACATGCATGGCGATGCAGGGCGCTGCAAGCTTGTTTCATGAGTCCACGAAACCGCGCGCCAAGTCATCGCGCCAAATCACATCAACGGATCAGCTTGATTTACAACCTTTTCTGCCAGCTCCCACCGCAGCTACTCCTTGATTTCAGCAAGCGCCAGCACGCTCCGAGCTGCATACAGTCTTCCAGAGGTTCAGTGTGGATCACAACCTGCATAGAACGGCAACCACCGCTACAGCCACAACTACAACACAATGTTCATCTTGACGGAAATCTCGGACCTCGTGCGGGTGCCGCCACAATCCTTCAACTCTCCAATACACCACGTGCTCAAGGACGAGTTGCATCAGAAATATTCCAACAAGGTGATCTCCAACTTGGGCCTCGCCATCTCCGTGTTGGATATTCAGGATATCAAGGACGGGTTGCTAAAACCGGGCGACGGCGGGTCCTATGTGGAGGTGCAATTCCGCATGATTGTGTGGAAGCCGTTCCTTGGGGAAATTCTTTCTGGCTACGTGGCCGACTGTTCAGCGGAGGGAATCAAGGTGAGAATGGAGTTTTTTGACGAAATCTTCATTCCCAAGGATTACCTATTTGAGTCATGTTCATTCCGTCCAGCAGACAAGGCGTGGGTGTGGCAGCCGGATGAAGAAACCGAGTTGTTCATTGATATCAACGAGAAAATCCGCTTCCGGGTGGAGGAGGAGATCTTTGTGAATATCAAGCCAAAGTCCAGCCTGGAGGCGTTGGGGTTGGATGAGAATCCGAATAAGGCGCCGCCGTATGCGTTGATTGCGTCTTGCCAGACTGATGGCATGGGCTGTGTTTCTTGGTGGGATTAACGAAGAGCACTGAACTAGCGGGGAAGGTGTCCAGAACACGACAGATGGGGAATCTGGAAGAATATAGCTGCGTGCATTACCTGATCCGGACTACTCCTTCACTCGTGTGACTAACTTGTATACTGTATGCTGTGTATACTTGTATACTATACTACTGTATACTATACTACTGTATACTGCTGTATACTATACTACTGTATACTGCTGTATACTATACTGTATACTATACTGTATACTTACACTCTTGTATACTCTCATGTATCATTCTCATAGCACGTGGCCAGCTGTTCAAGACTGACCCTCTAGTTGTACTGCATGTACTCGGAGGTGGAGCTGAACTTCATGTTGCCCTTAATCACCTTCTCCACCGCCTTCAAAAAATCCTTCTCGTTGGCAATCTTCCGGCGGGCCCGGATAGCAAACATCCCCGCCTCCGTGCACACAGACCGCAACTCGGCACCCGTGGCATTGGGACACAAGCGGGAAATCAATTCCCAGCGGATATCCTTCTCGCAACTCATGGTTTTGGCGTGGATGCGGAAGATATTGGCACGGCCCTCCAAATCCGGCAACGAAAACTCAACCTTACGGTCGATTCTGCCCGGCCGCAACAACGCCGGGTCCAATGTGTTGGGTCTGTTGGTGGCAAACATGACCTTGATGTTTCCACGGGGATCGAAACCGTCCAACTGCGTGATCAATTCCAACATGGTTCTCTGCACCTCGTTGTCTCCGCCAGCGCCGTCGTCGAAACGGGCACCTCCGATGGCGTCCACCTCGTCGAAGAAAATGATGCAGGCCTTTTTGGTTCTTGCCATCTCGAACAACTCACGCACCATTCTGGCTCCCTCTCCCACGTATTTCTGCACCAACTCCGAGCCAATCACACGAATGAACGTGGCGTCAGTTCTGTTGGCCACTGCTCTGGCACACAACGTCTTTCCTGTTCCGGGCGGGCCGTACAACAAGATACCCTTGGGGGGATCGATTCCAAGCTTGACGAACCGCTCCGGCGAAAGTAGAGGAAGCTCCACCACCTCACGCAACTTCTCAATCTGCTCCTTGCATCCACCCACGTCTCCATACGTGACATCCGGCTTGTCCTCCACCGTCATCATGGTCACCAGCGGGTCGATTCTGGGCGGCAACGGCAACTGGATCTCGTACTTGTGTCTGTCCACACCCACACGCATGCCCTCCTCGATGTCCGTGGGCGACACCCGCTCGCCAAGCCCCACGACAAACTTGGCAATCTGCTTGATGTTGATCACGTACTTCTGCTTGTTGTCGGCATTCTCCATGAAATCCAACTGTGGCGGCGGACTGGTGGCGTCGATGATCTTGGTGCACCGTGCCACCTGCAACGGCTGTTCCAGCGACATTCTCTGTTTGTCGCCCATGACGTCCCACAAATGGGGGGCGGCGAGTCCGGTGTCGGACTCCTTGATTCCGATGTTCTCCTTGATGCGTTCCTCAAACGCCTTCAAGTCCTTTTCGATTTGTTTCAATTGGGCGGCGTAGGGGGCGGCGCCGTAGGTTTTTAGCACTTGGATATCTCCTTCCGAAAGCGGAACCACTTTGTCGTCGGCGGGCTCATCTTCGTTGGCCACGTACTTGTCCCAGTCTGCTTTTGGTGGCATGGTGTAGTTGGAGGAATATTGCCTTCGTGTTGCGTGCGCACTGATACCCGACTGGATGCAGGATGACACCCGTACATTTACTGTATGTAGGATGAAATACACCCGTCGTTGGGCCTATATGCATGACACAACCTCCCCCATCCATTTTACTGTATGACCGGTCTGGGCCAAACACTGAAGTGGTGAGGTGGTTGATCTTTTACCAAACTTGCATATGCAAATTTGCATCAAGAGACCAAAAATCAGAAAATGCAGAAACTAGAAAATAAACTCATCAAATTCACTATCTAAACTCATCAAAATTACTATCTAAACTCATCAAAATTACTATCTAAACTCATCAAATTCACTATCTAAGCTCATCAAAATGTCAACGAAAATCATCAAAATGACCTTTCTGCAGACAGAAGGAACATCAAGTTGTCGTCCTGCATACAACCCGGCGCAGGTGCAGTTGACAGCTCGATCCTTGGACTCGTGATGCCACAAAAGGTAGTGAAAGAGCGCCTGGGAACGCCGGGTAATAGGTGTGCATGGGGGATGGAGGGAAGAGTCTGCAGGCGATGTGTCACGTGACCGTCCTCCACGCCGCAGACTGACCCACCAGGCTGCCTCGGAGCGGGGGAGAACGCCGTTTCGGCGATTTGACCGTTTGAGCCCCTCCCACGTGTCGGTACTGCATACAACGGACAGCAGGCAGTGTTCAAAATAACAATCAAGCAGTTTCTTGCATAAACTCCTGCACTAGGTCGGTTCCCAAAGCCTCAATCACATCGCCCCCAGCCACCAAAGGATTCACTGCAGAAAGACGGGAGCTGATGACTTTCAATTTCTGCACATAAGTCTCTAGGCGGTGCACGAAGCGCTGTGGCTTCTTATCGCTATTGAGAAGAAACTTGAGGAGATTCACAATCAACTGGAGATTGCTGTGGAACTCGTTGAGGCGTAGACTCAAATCAGCCTTGGAAAGCTCCGGGCAGAGAATCCGCGGAAGCGACTCCACGCTATAGTCAATGACCTTGAAGAACTTGACAAACCAAAAAAGCGAGTATGTGCAGGTGGCGCCGGCGTGTTTCTGCTCCAGCTCCAGAAGCAAGAGACTGAAGGAATTGGACAAGAACTGGAGCGTGAATTGGTGCGACTCCGTGGACGAGAGCTGGTCCATCTCAATCAACAAGTAGTAGTAGTCCAAATTCACATGCCCAATGAATTTTGGAAGCACCGCCAACTCGCTATACTCTTTATGGAGGAGCAGCAGAAACAGCACGCGCCAGGCCTCCAAGTCTGCGGAAAACTGGGTCAAAAGCTCCGGATTTCGCTCCACAAGGCCCATTTTGAGCGAGAGCATGCGGTCCTGGAGCTTGTGGAACGCCACGGCGCCGGCCATAAGCTTTCCTAGCGACGGCGGCTCACCGGCGTGAAGCGTCTGCAGGAAATCCGAGTCCTGGCGGATGATGGTGGTGGGAATGAACTGGCTGAGCTTGTTGAGCACCAACGAAAGCTCCTTGTCGAGGTTGAAGATGGTCCAGAAACACCGTTTCCGCATGCACGTAGAGCCGCCGGAGAAGTCGGTCATGAACACCACAAGCCGGTTGAGAAATCCCACAATGTTCCAGAGAAGATTGAGGTTGCACACGTTGATGGCGTAGATGCTGAGGAGAACAAGGAGGTGCGCCTTGTGGAGATCCTCGTCGGACTTGATGTCGTAGCTGATGATATCCACCATGGACTCGATGAGCGAGTCACTGAAGTAGGCGGCGTAGTGGCGGGAATTGTAGTTGGAGTCGTAGATCAAGCAGCCGGTGGCCAAGATCAAGTAGATGTCCAACTGGACAAAGGTTTCGTTTTCAAACGAGAGTTCCTGGAGTTTCTGCACGTACTGCGCCCGGCTCAAAAACGGATACCGCCACTCGTAGTTGGCGAAGAAGGTGTGGACAAAGAGCGACGGAAGGCTGCGGTCTTCGATGGGCCGGACCACCAAGAACTCCTCCTGGATGTTTGCGTTTCGGGGCGCCACTTTCTGGGAAACTGTAGGCGGTTTCTGGGGGGGCGAGCTTCCGGGTCTTCCGGGTCTTTCTGGACTTTCTGGACTTTCTGGTCTTTCCGGTCTTTCTGGACTGTTTTCCTGCACGGGGAGGTCTATGTTTCGAAAGGCCCCGCCTGCAAAGGCGCCAGCACCGTTGTCTTCTTTTTTGGACTCGACATCTCTCCCATTATCTCTCCCATTATCTCTCCCATTATCTCTCCCATTATCTCCCCCATTATCTCCCCCATTATCTCCCCCATTATCTCCCCCATTATCTCCCCCACTATCTCTCCCATCGCCTCCCTCGCCGTTCTCCTCCGTTTTCGGCTTCTTCCGCCGCCTCTCCACATACTGGCACTCGGTGGACGCCTTCTGGCACGAATCACACACCGGAAACGTCCGAGAACACTTCTTTTTCAGCTTGTAGCAACGCACACAACTCGAGTGATGCAGCCCCGATACGGGGCCCGTGACCAGCACATAGACGGAGGGTTGGCGGAGTTCCGGCGGCCGGTCGCCTTTGTGGGCGGCGTATTCACACGGAATCTGCCGTTTTAGGCAATTTTCACACTGGGGCAACGTCCTGGAGCACCGCATCTTCATGCGGTGGCACCGGGCACAGCTGGCATGGCTGAGAGCATCCTTGGGTTCGTTTTCGTCGGCGTTGTTTGGGCTTTCTGGATGTGTGCGTGGGTCGAGTTTGAATTTGGACGCCACCGATCCATTTCCCATGAGCTTGCGATAGTAGACGTCCATGTCGATTATCACGGGGTGTGCGGCGCTTGCTGTGGCCAATCGAGGTGTCTTGCGTCGTCTGGTTGGGGCGGATGTCCGTGCGCCGAAGAGTTGCCTAATAGGGAGTGTCTTCGGCGCGAGATGCGCGAGGGCCGAACACCCGTGCACCACGAAACTGCTCCCGTCCTGGCTCCCGCCGGTCCTCCGGAAACTACGCCCCCTCCGTCGCTCCGCTCACTATTTACATGGCCGTCTCCGGCGTCTTCTCGCCGAACGCCTCCAACGCCAACTGGCGCATCTCGTCTAAAAAGACGCTCTGGTACTTGGCGTTGTGTGCAGGCAACGTGTCATGCTGCACCAAGTCCGCGGCCCAGTGGGCGTCGTCGCCCTTGCGCCAGAGCGACTCCCAGAAGGCCGTGGTGTTCTCCAACCCGAACTCGTCAATCACGTGCGCCAAGTCCGCAACCGCCTCCTGCAGGTATGCCGGCCGGTACTGCCCAGAGTACCATGTGTTTCCGTCGTCGTTCAACATGCGCATTCCCTTTGCTTCCTTGCGTTGGTCCGTATCACGTGCCGCTCTCAATGCCACCATGCCGTCATATGCGGCTACGGCGTAGTCGTAGTTGGAGAAGTTGACCACGCACATGATTCGCCACAAGTCCGAGCGGCGGCTTGGCTTGCGGTTTTCCCAGTTGGGTCTTGTAAACTGGGCATCGATCTGCTCCTGGTGGAATCCGGGAACCTGCAGGTAAAGCACCTGGCCCGAGAAGATGTTCTTGAAAAGAAAGAGCTGAGGGGCCAAGTTGAGTTGTTGGAGCTCAGCTGCAGACTTGTGGCCCTGTGCTATGCGGGCGCCCAAGACCTTGCGGGCCTTGAGCTGCTCCAAGAGATGCTTGCGCATCTTCTTCTCCGAGCGCAATCTCATGATGGGCATTTTGGTGATGATTTTTCGGGGGCGCTGTGCATGTGTTGTGCGCGGCGCTCACGTGCATCCAGTCACGTGACGCGCGCTGGGGCCACGTGATCCCCGCTGCACATGACCGCGCGCCACGTGCGCCCAACACCCCATGAGCTTCCTCTCTGGCAGCCTCGAGGCCGTGCTCTTGCTAGCGACGTATCTGGCGTTTTCGGTCTGGACTTTCACCTGCATCTTCAACCATGACATCATTGTCAACTCTCACCGCCGCACGCCCAAAGCGGAATTCAACCATGTTTCGGCGCGTCTCGGGCTCCGGCTCCTCCATCTCGACACCGACGGCGAAGCTGATGGCAACTCGGCCGAAAGTATGGAAGCCTCCAGAGACTCCCATGACTTGTCGGCACTTCTGTGCAACCCGGTGGGACTTTCAAAGAGCCCGTTGAATTCCGTCCATTCAACGCATTTCATTGTGGGCATCGTTTTCTCGCTTGGAATCGCCCTCTCGCTCGAGTTAATTCTCTTGCTCATGATCCAGCTCTTCGGCTCGGTCGAAGTCGGTGTGAGCCTCATCAAAATTGTCATCAAACTCCTAGTGGTACTTGCTTCGACAATAAACCCACTCTTGGTGATTTTTCTCGCGTTGAACCAGCGTTTCTCGTTGAAAACAAGGGGCACTGCCGATGTTTCCCGTCATGCCATTACTTTGGCTGCTTTCGGGCTCTGGTACCTTGCGTTGACCCGATTTGGCGGCATTGCGCTGGCGCTTGAAGCAGACCATGGCACCCGCTCGCTCTTGGAGCGCCACACAAACGAAATTGCCCTTTTGGGAATTTCCATCACCGCCATTTTGTCCGGGATCGGCCTGACCCTGACCCCGCTTCGGACGTTTTGGACTGACAGCGGCGAAATGGCGGCGTTTCTCGGGCGCGGTCTGCGGCGGCCCCGAATCTCCGAGGCCGAAGTCAACGAAGGCATTCAGTCTTATAACTCGACAAAAATGATTCTCAGCAAGCGCCGCGCAGAGCTTCGTCTGATTGCACAATCATCTCCGAGCCGCCATTCCGGTACAGAAACCCGGGGCCTCTTCCACCGGGTGAAGTCGTTGGCCAGCATGGGCGGCGGCGAACCCCACGATTTGAAACAAGAAATAGCCTCGTTAGAGCTGCTCAAAGAGGCCATCTATGTCGAGCTATGTGGCAAGCTTGACCGGTTGGCCCTCGCCAAGAACGAGAGTCGTAATCGACTCGATGCCTTGATGACTGTATTCAACCTTGTGTTTTCGGTGTACTGCATCTACCGCTTGGTCAACGTGATTTTTCTCCGGCTTCCGTACCATTATTGGAATACTGGCCCGTCCACCTCCCTTCTGGACGATGCTGACAATATTAACAACATCACCAAGGACGCAATTGCCATCACCATTGCCAAAATCATCCAGACATTTTTCGGGTACCTTCCCCTTTCGGAAACCCAACTCATCAACCAGGTCAGCTTCATTCTTCTGGGCCTGTTGTTTCTTTGCTCGTTCCAGAATGTGTTGGTGACCTTTACCAGTGTGGGAAATTTCCTACCGGCTTCCAGAATGGCGGCTTCAACCAAGGGTTTGATAAAAAACCTCATATTGAGCGAGCTTTTGGCCATTTATGTCATTGCGACGGCGCTTCTCATGCGCCTGAACCTTCCCTCCGAGTCTGCAAAGCTGATTCTGCAAATCTTGTCGCTTACCTCTGGCCCCAACACGTTTCGGGAGATCATGCGTGAGGTGCAGTTCATCGATGCGTGGTTTGATAAGGTTTTCGCCATTCTGGGCGTGACATCTTTTTTGGTTCTTGTCCTCAAGCTTCACATCGACAATGACGCAATGGAGACATACGACGAGGAGGCCATGCTCGAGGACAAGTTGTCATGATCATGTCTCTAGCTTCCTGTGTGCCCATTGCAGTTCTGGGTGTGCACGTGAGCTCAACTTGAGTCACGTGGATCTCGGTACCTGGATGGCTGCACGTGACTACCGAGTGCCGACGGGGCACATGCTGAGTTCCGCTCCCCATGCAGGACACATGTGTGCGACGGGCGATAATGGTCCATGTGCAGGACCGTCATGCACCTTGCGGGCCCTGTGAGCCCATGATTTTGCGGGGCACCATCTCCACATCGTACGCGCAGCAATATAAAGCCAGCGCCAACGCCTGGATTTCTCATCCACCAAAATGTCGAAAATTCACGTCCCCAGAGAATCGGCATCCAACCCCGCCAAATTCCGTGCAGATGTCGAGGACTCCTCGCGTATCTTGAAGCCGGGAGCAACGTTTCCAGAAGACACCTCCAAACCTATTATCACCAGCCAGTCGCAGGTGGCAGTCATCGGTGCTGGTTTCGCAGGGCTTGCCTCCTCCATTATGCTCAAGAAAGATCTCAAACTCGATGATTTCGTTGTGTTCGAAAAACACTCCAACTGGGGTGGTACATGGTGGGCAAACACTTATCCTGGGTGTGCTAGCGACATTCCTGCGTTGTGGTACCTGATTCACGGTGAATTAAACGACAACTGGAGCGACTTGCGTCCTCCCCAGGTTGAAATGGAAGAGTATATCTTGCAGGTGGTTGACAAATACCGCTTGAAAGAAAACACTCGTTTTGGCACTGCCATCAAGGAAATGCTGTATGATGAACGCACGGGCTTGTGGAAAATGTATGCAGTGGATGTTGCTTCCGGCCAACGCTATGAGCACTTTGCAAAGGCCATTCTTTCGTGCCAAGGTGGCTTGGTGTACCCGAACGACACACAGCTTCCCGGGATGAAGGACGAATTTCAGGGTGTGTACATGCACTCTGCACTCTGGGATCACTCGGTTGATTTCACCAACAAAAACGTTGTGGTGCTCGGAAACGGGTGTTCCGCCGCACAGGTTGTTCCTGCGTTGTTAGACATGGAAACCAAGTCTGTGACGCAGATATTCCGGCTGAAGCACTGGATCATGCCCCCACTTCCAGCCTTCTTGTACACCATGTACAAACTTCTCAGTTACACCCGCCTTGGGCTTATTCTCATTCGCTGGTTCATCATTCTTGCTGCCGAAACCCGCTACCCACTTTACGTGGGAAACAACATCTTGCTGCGTGCAGTGCGTGGCTTCAACAGATGGCTTGCCGTGCATTATATCCGCACCACGGCCCCCAAAAAGTATCAGGACTTGTTGTTGCCCGATTATAAGGTCGGATGCAAGCGGCTCATCTTCGACTATAAGTATGTGCCCTCGTTGAGTAACGAAAAGTTCGACTTGACCGATCAGAAGATTGATCATGTGACAGCCAAGCATGTGGTATTGGCCGACGGCTCCAAGATCCCCGCTGACATCATTGTCGCCTGCACTGGGTACAATATCTTGCAATCCACACGTGGATTCACCGTGCACGGCAGAAACGGAACTAACTTGCAAGAATTGTGGAGTGAAAAGGGTGTATCGGCATACAAGACCATCATGGCCAAGGACTGCCCCAACTTCTTTTTCATTGGCGGCCCCAACTCGGCCACCGGCCACTTCTCCGTTGTTTCAGCCATCGAGAATGGAGTTGCCTTCACCTCGAAGCTTCTTCCAGACATCATCAACGGTGATGTCAAGTCCGTCACTGTCAAGGACTCCGTCTATTTTGACTGGTTCAAAAAAACTCAGGAGACTCTCAAAAAGGCAGTGTTTGGTACAGAATTCGGAGGTTGCGCCAGTTGGTACACAACCAATGGTGTCAATTCTGCAGCTTATCCTTACTCCCAGTTGTACTATTGGATTTCTCTGAGATGGTTCAGTAAGAGTGCTTTTGAATTCGAAAAAGCCGACAAGAAGAATGTTTAGCTCATATCTAAATTGAATGTAAATCGAATGGTCCGTATAGATTTATTGAAATCAGTTCATGCCTTTCACGTGTATATCAAAAATCCCTTGTTTCTGAATGCCGTCGTCGTATTGTACCGACTATTTCTGTAGGAACCATAAAAATTGGGACGTCAAAAAGTGCAGCGGGGCGTTGTTATATATTGCGAGGGTTTGTGGCTGCAAGTTTGTGCATGGAAAAGGGGCGAGCCTGAAACAGATAACTGTATTTGTAAACATAGCCCCTTTTTTCGAGTATATATAAACTCCGTTTTCCCCGATTTCCCAACTTTTATGTATTTTTCGGTCCGAACTCTTGGCTCTGCACTTTTTCCACCTCACACCATTTTACTACAAAAATACATCACACACAAGTTCCACCGATATACGTTCAAATAATGAAAGTGGCTCTCACAAGGAAAGAACAGATGCATATTCATCACACAATATCAGACTGCCACGAAGCCCACATCGTGTCAGCACCGTGACCAGGCGACAACGCCAAAAACCGACCATGAAAGGACAACAAAACAGGCTCAAGGGGCTCATCAACAGGATCAAGGGGCACCCTACTTTGCTAGCAGGCCGGCTGGAGGGTTCAGTGGCTAGAGGAGCTTCACGTGATGCACGTGATGCGCACGTGAGTCATCCCATGACGTTTTTCGCCTCGCCTTTTTTAGCTCACCACCACAATTCGGTTCCACAGATCACTCAGCCGTGTGCTACAAACCGCCAGAATGCTGACAAAATCACCCCACCCATTTTCCCGCGAGCAGCTTGAGCAAGTGTTGAAGAGACGTTTCTTTTTCGCCCCCGCCTTTGAGATCTACGGCGGTGTGTCCGGTTTGTACGATTACGGTCCACCAGGATGTGCATTCCAGGCCAACGTCATTGACACCTGGCGCAAGCACTTCATTTTGGAAGAGGACATGTTGGAGGTTGACTGCACGATGTTGACTCCTCACGAGGTGTTGAAGACGTCGGGCCACGTGGACAAATTCGCTGACTGGATGTGCCGTGACTTGAAGACCGGAGAAATTTTCCGTGCTGACCACTTGGTGGAGGAGGTGTTGGAGGCCCGTTTGAAGGGAGACAAGACCGCACGTGGAGAGAAAATTGTTGAAGGTGAGGAGTCTGATGACAAGAAGAAGAGAAAGAAGAAGGTCAAGGAGATCCACAGCGTCAAGTTGGACGATGATGTCGTCAAAGAATACGAGTCTATTTTGGCCCAGATTGATGGCTACTCCGGCCCCCAGTTGGGCGAGTTGATCACCAAACATGCCATCAAGAACCCCGCTACCAACGGTGACTTGGAACCCCCAGTGGAGTTCAACTTGATGTTTGAGACCGCCATCGGCCCATCTGGTCAATTGAAGGGATACTTGCGTCCAGAGACCGCACAAGGACAATTCCTTAACTTCTCCAAGTTGTTGGAGTGCAACAACGAAAAGATGCCATTTGCCTCTGCATCCATTGGAAAATCGTTCAGAAACGAAATTTCGCCCCGTGCAGGATTGTTGCGTGTCAGAGAGTTCTTGATGGCTGAAATCGAGCACTTTGTCGACCCAGCAGACAAGTCTCACCCCCGTTTTGATGATGTGAAGGATGTTAAATTGCTGTTCTTGCCCAAGGATGTGCAGGAGCGTGGAGAAACCGACTTGGTGCAAAAGACCATTGGTGAGGCCGTTTCTTCAGGAATGGTGGACAATGAGACGTTGGGATACTTCATCGCCAGAATCTATCAATTTTTGATCAAGATTGGTGTTGACGAGAGCAGGCTCCGGTTCCGTCAGCACATGTCCAACGAAATGGCACACTATGCCTCTGACTGCTGGGACGCTGAGTTGCAGTGTTCTTACGGCTGGATCGAATGTGTTGGATGTGCCGACAGATCAGCCTACGACTTGAGCGTGCACGCAGCCAGAACAAAGGAGAAGTTGATTGTGAGACAAACCTTGCCTGAGCCCGTGACGGTGGAGAAATTCGAGGTGGAAATCAACAAGAAAAAGTTCGGTCCATTATTCAGAAAAGATGCAGGTGCCGTGCAGGACTTCTTGACGCAGAGAACACAATGTGAGTTGGAAGATTTGGGCGAGGAGTTGAAGAAGAACGGAAAAGTCGTGGTGCAGGTTCCAGGAGTTTCCGGGGAGTCGGAGATTCCTGCTGAGTTGGTGAAGATCGAGAAGGTGTCACGTGTGGAGCACGTGCGCGAGTACACACCTAACGTGATCGAGCCATCTTTTGGAATCGGCAGAATCCTCTATTCCATCTTCGAGCACCAGTTCTGGAGCAGACCAAGTGACAAGGACCGTTGTGTCTTGTCGTTGCCTCCTTTGGTGGCACCTACCAAGGTGTTGGTGGTTCCATTGTCCAATCACGCCGACTTGACTCCACTCACCAAGAAAATCACCTCTGCTTTGAGAAAGGCCCAGGTTCCATTCAAGGTCGATGACTCGTCGGCTTCCATTGGAAAGAGATATGCCAGAAACGATGAGTTGGGAACGCCTTTTGGTATCACCATTGATTTCGACACGGTCAAGGATGGCTCGGTGACTTTGAGAGAGAGAGACTCCACAAAGCAGGTGAGAGGCGAGCTTGATGAGATTGTCAAGGCCATCAAGAGCATCACTTATGAGGGAGTTTCGTGGTCCGAGGGAACTGCGCAGCTCAAGCCTTTCGAGACTGTCTCCGAGGACGCCTAATTGGGATTATAATTAGGACCAATTCAGCGATGATTGTTGTCTCCAATCCTGGACTGACATGTCAAACACTGAACGAGACGTATAGAAGGACGACCTACTGTCTAGTTGGTTGGCCAAGCATAGCTGTCAAGTTGGTTGGCCAAGCATAGCTGTCAAGTTGGTTGGCCAAGCATAGCTGTCAAGTTGGTTCACCAAGCATAGCTGTCAAGTTGGTTGGCCAAGCATAACTGTCTAGTTGGTTCACCAAGCATAGCTGTCAAGTTGGTTCACCAAGCAATATATCGTATTGTGGAGATGTTCTCGATGGTATTTTCTGTACACTCTCCGACTGTACTTGCCAAATCTTTCACTGGGGCATTTTCTCCTCATGCATCGCCTAAAATCTCCTGCAAAAACGCATCGGAATTGGGCGGTCTCCCCAACAACTCCTCCAAAATGTCCAAAATCTCCAACGCCCCACCATTCTTCAAAATGGTGTCTCTGTACCGCAAACCACGCAGGACATTCATGGGATCCTCCTTGAAATGAGTGTAGTAAATGTCGGTGGCAAATACCTGCAGGTACAAGTACCCGTAGTAACCCGACTCGTAGCCACCAGCAATGTGGCCGAACTTGGAATAACCAATGTTGTCATGGCCGCCGTTGGAGATCATTGTCACCTCTTCGCGTAAATTGTTCCACAAAGCTTTGATATCCAAAGCTTCGAGCTCGGAGGTTTCCGAGATGGTGTGGAGTTTCATGTCGAAAAGGCCAAAGTGCAACTGGCGGGAATTGAAGAGGCCGGTGTTGACGTTCTTGGACGCCACCAACTGCAGGATCAATTCCTGAGGAATAGGCTCGCCGGATTCGTAGTGGCTCGACAAGTTCGAGAGCTCATTTTCTGACCACGTCCAGAACTCTAGCATTTGAGATGGACACTCCACGAAATCACGCGGCACGTGAGTTCCCTGGAACCGGGCAAGCTCCGTCCGAGACAAGAGACTGTGCACTCCGTGGCCGAGTTCGTGGAAGAAGGTTGTGACTTCGGAGTGCTTCAAAAGCGAGGGTTTTGTTTTGGTTGGCTTGGTGAAGTTGCACACGAGTGCTGCATATGTGGGCGACCGAGAGCCGTCGGCCCGAGTGTAGGCGGTCTGGAGACCGAACTGCGCTGCATGCAGGTACTTGCCTTCTCTGGGGTGGAGGTCGAACAAGATCCAGCCCATGAACTCGTTTTTGGGGCTGCCGTGCTGGATGTTCTGGTACACGCCGATTTTGCGGACATCGGCATGCCAGAGGGAGTCGGGGTCGGGAGTTTTTTCCTCCACGAACTTGACGTCGAAGAGTGTTTCGTAGAATCCCAACATCTTGTGGATTGTCTGGTCGAGAGGAAAGTATTCGGCAATCTTTTGGTGGTCCACCTTGTATTTTTGCTCCAAAAGCATGTTGTCATAGAACGCATGGTCCCAGGCATAGTAGTCGCGTTGTGGAGACAAACCACGAGCCTTCAAGTCGTCGTTTTTGAGGCCGAGTAGAAACTCACGTTCAGAAGCCGCCAATGGCTGCAACTTCAGCTTCAAATCGTCCAAAAAGGAAAGCACGTTCTCGGGGGTTTTGGCCATGCGCTCCTCCAACACAAACTCCGAGTAGTTCTTGTAGCCCAAGAGTTTGGCCATCTTGAAGCGGGCAGCGATGATTTTGTTCAAGATTTCCGCATTCTCCGGCACCAAGTTCAGGTTGGCAATGTGTGCTGCTTTTCTGGTTTCGTGGTTTTTGGCGTACTTCATCACGGGAATGATATCTGGGTACTTGAAAGTCACCTTGTAGACGCCATTCTCCTCGTCAAACTGTTCCAAAACTGAGTCGGGGACACCGTCCAACTGCTCTTTGGAAAAGGAAATGTGTTCATTTTCCTCGTTGCTGTTCTTGGCAAAAGCCGTTTGCAAAGCACTCAACTCGAGCTTCAACGCTTTAACCTGGTCACGTTTTTCCTGGGGCAAATTCAACCCGTTACGCTCGTAAAACCGAACGCTTTTGTCCAAGTACTTGCGGACTTCGGGGCTGACTTTTTCGCCCGATTGGGCGAGCTGCTCCTGCAACTTTTTGAACACGCTGTACACTTCCACGCGCGAGCTCTGTTCGATGGACGTTTCATCGAGTAACTGTTCAGCTTTTGTGGATGCATCCCTGATTGATTTGTCGGTGGAGACGTGTTGCAAAAACGTGATTTGGTTTTCCAAAAACGAAGTTTCATTCTCCTCCTCAATCACCTTGGTAAGGAGATTGGACACCGTGGGGTTTTCGATGGCGGCGATATGGTTGTTGAAATCGACTGCTCTGGTCAGCAATTTCTGGGCCAATTCGAGAATCTGCTCGGCGGAGAATGTCCATGTTGGGGAATGTTGTGCGGCGTTGAGTTTGGCGTAGTCAGTCATGGGCTGTAAGAAAAGAATGGCTAGTACAAAAATGGCTGTAAAATGGAGGAAGGAAAACATGCTTTTATATGTGGGGTTGCGCGCGTGCAGGCGCGTGCTTTTGTGCACCAAATCATCGAATACGAGGAAAGCGGCTGGGACTTTTGGAATGGAATACTGTTGTTTGCAGAACGCTTTTTTTTAACCATTGCGAAAATAAATATGTTGCCTAGTTATAAACTTCGCAAATTCCCGTATTTCAAGATAAGGGCGTGTGGTCTAGTGGTATGATTCTCGCTTTGGGTGCGGTTCGCCGACAAAATTGCGAGAGGCCCTGGGTTCAATTCCCAGTATGCCCCTTTATTTTTTCCCTTGCCGCCGTAATCATCCTAGTTGCCCTTCGGTTCGGCTGCATGCGTTGTGGCTACGTCGGGCTATCGATATGCTGTATATGCTGGTTGATTCGCATCACGTGACGAAAACTTCAAAAAGCCGTCCAAAGTCCACACTGTTCCCGGCGGCGTCCGCCATATAGAGCCCCGACAACGTATGCACGCCCTTGGACAAGCCCACGAGCCTGATCTCGGACTCGTATACCAGATTGGGGTCTAAAACGCCGATGCTGATGTCACTGGAAAGAATAAATATGCCGGTTCGATCCGGCCGCTGCCAAAGGTACTGTTGTACGGCCTGCGACTGCGTAAGCACGTTTTTCTCGTCGTCCACGAGGAGCTGGCCCAAGGAAACGCCGCTGTGGCTGCCCCGGGGGCTGTGTGCAGGAACCACACCCGTACACCTGCTTTGTAGCGATGCCTGAAGCGGACGGGAGGCCCTATTGATGACCTGCACTTTCCAAGAGACGACTTCACCGACGGCTATGCTGAAGTCCCCGGTAAAAATGAGCACGAGGCCACTGAGCGGCAGTGCAGGGATGTTGTTGGTGGCGACACTGGAGCTGTGTGCAGGAAGCACCGACATACTGGACTGGGTGTTTCTTTTGGCCTGGTTTTTCGTCAGCATGAGAATTGGAGACGACAACGTGGCGGCCACACGTTCGGCTGGAGATCGGTGGCCGTGGGAGGCGGCGTTGTTGATAGCGGCTGCCTTTTTTGGCGGCGCAAACAGCGTAGCGGCCCGTTTTGGCCCCATTGTGACCTTATTGGGCAAGTGCAGCGACGCCACGTCGACGAGCGGCATTTTGATGCAGCTTTTCTCCTGCACGACGGTCACGTGGTCGCCCGAAGTGGCGTCGTTTCGCTCGATGCGGTAGTCGATCTCGACATCCACCATCTTCACGCTTGCAGACTCAAGAGGCGGTAGCCTGTGGGAGGAAGGCGTTGCCGGAGCCGGGGAGGGTGCGTATGCAGGACCGGCACTAGCGAGGCCCGTGTTTTCGATGTCGGAGATCCTGTATGAGAGGCTCAAGGCGTCGTGGATGGCAAGAGTGCAGGGAAGCATGCAGCTTCCCAAAGGAGACACCTTTGCGCCTTTCGTGGACACAGAAACGCCCAGGATGTGTAGGCGGTACTGCATGGAGGCCAGGCGTGCTGCTGCCGCCACAAGTTGCTGCGATGCTTCGATCAGTAGAGTCAGCACGACAATGTCGTTGCGGCCGACGGGTTTGGTGGATCGTAGCTTGAGCTGGAGAGGCACGGATGTGTGCAAGTCAAGTACCGCAGTGTCTGCCTGCGACAATGTCGCTCCGATGTGGGTGTCGTTCCGCCCGTTACCCAAAAGGCTATGGGAGCTGACGGGGCTCTTGACGTCGGGCGATTTTGTGCCGTTTCCGGTGATTTCGGGCCGGCTACCGAGCGAGAACTGAAAGTTCGAGCCAGGCGTTTCTGACACCGCAAAATTGAGCTGATCAAGTAAGTTTTCGGGCTCATGCCGATAACCCGGCGCCGCTTCGAGGGCCTCGGGCTTGTGTGCCGTATCGAGGGCCTCGGAAGCGGTGTTTTCGGCCTCGGCCCGGGCCGGTGCATGAGGATTCTTCAGTGACACCGCTAGACGCACCAGACCCGATTCTTCCCGCAGCCCGTTGGTCACTGACACCGAAAACCGCCACACAGCTGCGTTTTCCGGGCCCAAAATGTCGCTTTGTCCCGACATCACCAAATCCGTGACCTTTGACGAGACGCTGTGGTCCAACAGCTCCATGTCGAAAACCGTCGCCGTGGAGAAAACATTTCGTTTGCCAGCAGCCGAAAAAACGGTCAAATATAGTTCTGTTGGCGGCAGCTCACCTTCTGCGTAAGTTTGAAGCACGAAACCGGTGATTTTTTCGTCGAAAAAAAGACATGCACGGCGGGGTGCGTTCACAAGCCGTTCGGCGAGTTCGTGGAAGTCCCCAGGCGGCGTGGCGAGGAGTTGCAGGTCATCTGGGATGACTATGGAGAGCATGCGGTGGTGTTTACGGGAGCGCGGTGGAAATGTGCGGGGCACGTGACTTGGCACGTGACCGGTGGACCCACCGGCAAAGTATGCTCGGGGCACGCTTTGGCCCGCGGGAAGGGGGCTGAGAGCACCGTCTACTACTGATCCTAACCACGCTCGATTCCTGTGTCCTGTATATACAATTTACGGGTGTTTGTCACGTGACCTAGCACGGGCTCGGCTCGCGGCGCCGCGCCGCGTAGACCATGCCCACAAACCGGTAGGCGGCCCCGACAAGACACCCGAGCACCAAGGCAAAGAGGGCGCCTGCATATAGCACCCCCATATAGCGGAAGGTCAACCCGTCGCTCATGCGGTACATTTCGGTGTTGGCCAAGGACATGGTGCCCAACGGAAACGTCATGGCCCAGAAGCCGCGGTGGAAGCGGAGGAGCCCCACAAACGGGCGCTTCCAGCGGCTGGAGCTGGAGGTAGTGTATATAAAGCGGCCGTTCGGCTTCCGGCTAAACGGCCGGATCTTCGACAAAACGGAAAGCACCGCGAGCGCCGTGAGGAAGTAGCCAAACGAAATGAGCATCGCCGCCACAAACGCGCACATCACTAACACCGCCGGCAACAAGGCGTATTTGCTGTTTTCAGGATCCGAAGGTGGAAGCGCCGTCCAGATGGCGGCCACGTAGTCGACGCAGTTGCATCCAAATAGGAGAATCCCAAAAGCACCTTGTCCTGCATAGCCGATGGGCAAAAACATCATCAAAACCTGTCCACTATGCGGACTCTTGTAGACAAATAAGCGCCAGAAATTGATTGTCACGATGATGAAGGCAAGGCACATGGCCACCGACCACATGATAAATGCCACGACCATGGTGGGGCCCTGCATACGGGGCAGCAAGTCCGCCGCCACCATTTGCCCACAAGACGCCGCCACCGTCAACGTCACAACAGGCAAGAGAAACGCCATGGTAATGTTCGACAGCTCAAGGTAGTTTTTCGACTTGTGGGACTTTGCAATAGTCAGATAGAAGAGCGTGACGAGCGCTGTGTACACGGAACCAACGGTGACAAGCCAGAAAAGCACCCACTGGGCGATAATGTGGTGCAGGCCCAAGACTGCATGGAGGAACATGACTAGCGAGGTGTAGCCCATGACAAAAGCACCCATAAAGGGGGCGTAGGTGGGATCCCGGTGCATGCGGCTGAGGAGGCTCGGGTTTCTGATCACTCCAGCCACATGGGTGGCCAAAAGAGCGGCGAAAATGCAGGCAGAGAGAAGGCCCACCACGATGCCGATGATCTGGAGCCAGCCGCGCGGAAAGGGGAAATTATAGAGGATATTGGCGGTGATTCCGGTGCCCATGACTGAGGCAAAGTCTGCAGGATTGCATTGCTCCACGAAGCGAGTGTGCAAGCGGGCTAGAAGGCGGGAGAAAAAGGAGGAGTTATTTTCCTGCGGCAAGATGTCGACGACGGGGTGTTTCAGCGCTGTTTCAAGCGTCAGCGGGTGTTCCAGCAGCGTTTCAGGGCCCAAGGGCTCGAGATTCAGGGATGCATGGCAGCACGTGAGTAGCTGGTTGGTGGAAGTGGTTGACGGCGAGTTATTAGGATTCGGTTGCATAAATAGCTGCTTTGAGGAGGTTATAGGGCGAAATGGTGGGTTTATAAGTGAAGAACGTGATGGGATGATGTCTGATAGGGGGCGCCACAGCGCGGCACCGCGGTGCAGGCTGACGGACCAATACCACAATGGGTAAAGGCACGGGCACGGCGCGGCGCCGCGGCACGCGCGGCGTTCCGAAGTCAGAGCGCGGGCCCGACCCAATAGATGCCCGATTGGGTAGATACCGCGCGGCCGCGACACCGCAGCCTGCACACAAGATGGCGTGACCGTGCTGCGGCCCCGCGGCTTTCTGTATGTGGCAATATGTCGGGGGCGCGGCCCCGAAAACCCCTCGAGATCCTGCATACATGCCCAGGCCCGCCGGGCCCGCGTCCGATTGGTCGGCGCCGCCGTCCGACACAAAGGCGCGCCCGAGATATAAAAGCGGCCCCGATCCCGCCCCATTTCTCTCCTCCGTTCCATATACACACGCTATTAAAAAGGCGCAACCAAACACGTCCCAATAAGACCCGAAGACCCGAAGACCCGAAGACCCGAAGACCCGAAAAAGACCCCAAATTTACCCAAGCCAAATGCTCAGCGTCAACGTTCCCGCCGAAAGCGCCGAAGGCGCCCACGGAATGTGCAAATGCAACTCGCCCGCCCCAACGCCCGTTTCCAATTTCGGCTGTCTCGAGGATGAAACAAACAACAACATCCAAATCAACAACAATTTCGGCAAACTCATCAACAAGCTCCGCGAGCTTCTCGGCGGAAAAGGCCTCGCCTCCGAAGACGTCGACGTGGCGGAAATCAAAAGAGCCATGCAGGAATACGAGTCCAACGAAACCGAATGGGGCCGTTTCGCCCTTTCCGACGCCTCCAAAGGCTACACTCGCAACGGAGTGGTCAACATCAACGGAAACGCCAACCTCCTCATTTTGGTGTGGAGCCCCGGAAAAGGTAGTGCCATCCACGACCACGCCAACGCCCACTGCTGCATGAAGATCTTGAAGGGAAGGCTCCAGGAGCTGCTTTATGATGTTCCCGAGACGGAGGGGACGGAAATGAGGCCCAAACAGGAGAGCACTCTCTGCAGGAACGAGGTGGGGTACATTTCGGACCAGATTGGGTTGCACAAGATCAGCAATGCGCTGAAGGACGAGTTTGCCGTGTCGCTCCACTTGTACACGCCACCCTATGCTGCGTTGTACGGGTGTCTGATGTACGAGTCCGGCACGCTGCGCAAGCATCACGTGAACATGAGCAAGTACTACAGCTGGCAGGGCAAGCGCATCTCCGAGGGTAGCACGTGTTAGGGTGTATCTGTCTGTGCAGGATGTTGAGGATGCTGGCGTCTCTCTAGCTGTTGCTGTCGAATCAGTCTGCTATCAATGTATAAGTTTGCGAGGTTCCGGCGTAGCAGCAGTAGCAGTAGTAGTAGCAGTAGTAGTAGCAGCAGTAGTAGCAGTAGTAGTAGCAGCAGTAGTAGCAGCAGTAGTAGCGAGACTGCAGAACGCTCACGTGCTATCGGGCTCGGCTCCGCCGCAAAAAAGCCTCTTTCTCCCGCTCCGCCGCCGCTAGCGTCTCGGAGTCGCGGGCCCGCCGCTGCCGCTCGCGGAGCTTCCACTCCTCGTACTCGGCCTCTGGTTTCACGTCGTCGGTGTCGTCGGCGCCGTCAAAGGGAAGCACGTCGGAGGTACGGGTGTTTCTGTTTTGGAGCTGCTCTGCCCGGGCCAAGGCGGATGTCTTGGCGGGTTCGGACTTCGGGGTCGCTTTCTGGCGGAGAAACACGGGGCGGGCAGCCACCATGGCGCCGTCGGAGTCGGAGTCCGAGCTCGGCTCGGAGCCGCTGTCGGAGCCGCTGTCGGAGGCCGAAGAATTGCCGCATTCGGAAACTGTCTCGGGGGCGCCCGCCACGGGCGTCATCTCTGCAGCCAGCGCCGCCGTGGCGTGCACGGAGTCTGTTGGCGTCATGCCGCCGAGGCGGGACACGCGCAGCGGAAGTCTCAAACAGACCCGTACATCCGGCACATCCGTACACCCGCGAATATCAATCTCCTGCATCCAGTCGCGCGCTATCTCCAACCGCTGACCAAAGCAGTAATTCCACCCTTCATTCTTAGCGGCCCCGCCATTGCCGCGTCTCCATCTATTCCGCCCCTCGTTTTCGGTCTATTTTTTGTCTTTTCCAGTTTTCCCGAAGACTGTCAGCCGACTAAGCGAGATAACAGAAGCTGAAACAGAACATACTGAAGCAGAAAGGAAAGGACACAGAACATACTCCTCTGCAATCCGATACAAAGAACATTCCAAAAGTCTGGCGACAAAGATACACATTATCATCTTCACCAGTCTTGACAGAAAGCTGAAGTCCACATCAAGATCTCCATCCCTTACAGTTTCTGTACTGCAACCAAACTTGAAACTCATCGACACTTGCATCTACCGTCTCCAAATCCTTCACCTCCACCACTGTTGATCACCGGCACTCATGTTTTCCTTGAACCAAAAAATGAGGCACGGCTTCGACCAGGACTACAACCTGGAAAACTTCCTCCTGTCGCTCGCCAACAACTTCTACATATACTTCGACGACAAGCGCCACAACACCAACGGAAATCCGGTTCTGGAGGAAATGAAAAAGCTGCCAGAGTACCTGAAAACCTACCAACTGATTGTGGACTGGAAGGTCATGAAGGAGCGTCAAAAAACCATCTCGGCGGTGCTTGTTCTCTGTCTCAACTTGGGCGTGGACCCGCCAGACATCATGAAAACCTACCCCTGCGCCAAACACGAGGCGTGGTGTGATCCCTCCACTTTCTCCGACACCAAAAAAGCCATCGAGGCCATTGGAAAGAACCTCCAGGCGCAATATGAAACGCTTTCGTTGCGCACCCGCTACAAACAGTCTTTGGATCCCTGTGTGGAAGACGTCAAGCGCTTCTGCAACACTTTGAGACGCAACGCCAAAGACGAGCGCATTCTCTTCCACTACAATGGCCACGGCGTGCCACAGCCCACGTCCAGCGGCGAGATTTGGGTGTTCAACCGCGGCTATACGCAGTACATCCCGATTTCGCTCTATGATTTGCAGACATGGCTCGGGGCGCCGGTCATCTTCGTCTACGACTGCAATAGCGCCGGAAACATCGTGCACAACTTCAAGAAATTCGTGCAGAAACGCATAGATGGCGATAATGAGGGAAACCACGACATGAGCGCTCCGTCTCCGACTCTGGCTTATTTGGACTCCATCCAGTTGGCAGCGTGCAAGTCTCACGAGGTGTTGCCCATGAGCCCGTCGCTTCCTGCAGACCTCTTCACGTGCTGTTTGACTTGTCCCATTGATATCTCGCTTCGATGGTTCATCATGCAGTCCCCGTTGAAGCACAGCTACTACTCCATGTTGCCACGCAACTCCAACGGAAACGTCATGGTTCCGGGAAAATTGACCGATCGCCGGACCCCTCTAGGCGAACTCAACTGGATCTTTACCGCCATCACCGACACCATTGCGTGGACCAGCTTGTCGCGGCCGATATTCAAGCGGCTTTTCCGCCAGGATTTGATGGTGGCGGCGCTATTCCGGAACTTTCTTCTTGCCAAACGGATCATGCCGCATTTGAACTGCAATCCCGTGAGCGACCCCCCGCTTCCGGAGTCTGTGCGTTTTCATCCGATGTGGGATTCGTGGGATTTGGCCATCGACCAGGTTTTCGCCCAGTTGATCCGCCAAAGCTCCGAAAACGAAAGCACCGAGTCCAGCCCAAATACCGCCAACGGTGCCGACGCCGCCGCATCCGGAACCAACGATCCCAGCGCCGGAACCCTCGCCAACTACCAGCATTCAACCTTCTTCGAACAGCAACTCACGGCCTTTGAGCTCTGGCTCAAGTATGCAGGCTCGTCCACCAAGACGCCCCCGGAACAACTTCCCATTGTGCTCCAGGTGTTGCTCTCGCAGGTTCACCGGCTCCGGGCACTCATATTACTCCTGAAATTCCTCGACTTGGGACCCTGGGCAGTCTACCTCTCCCTCTCCATCGGCATCTTTCCCTACGTGCTCAAATTGCTTCAGAGTCCAGCACAGGAGCTCAAACCGGTGCTCATATTCATCTGGGCAAGAATCATGGCCATCGACTACAAAAGCACCCAGCAGGAGCTCTGCAAAGACAAGGGCTACAACTACTTCTACTTGATTTTGAACTCCAGTCCGTCGAACCAAATCGGCGCCCCTGGTGCTCCCGGCTCGGCAACTTCCACCAACGTGATGGTCAACGAAGACCACAAGGCCATGAGTGCATTTATCTTGACGCTCTTCATCAAGGACTTCAGAAACGGCCAGCGCATGTGTTTCTCCATTGAGCTTGTGACGAATTGCCTCAGATTCCTCGGCACCAGCGAAAACCCGCTCTTACGCCAGTGGTGTGCGCTTCTCCTTTCCCAACTCTGGCTGAAGTATCCCGATGGGAAGTGGGTCATCTATAAAGACGGCTACCTCAACCGGTTTTTGGAGTATGTGTTTGACCCCATTCCCGAGGTACGTACGTCCATGATTCTTGCCATGAAGTCATTCCTCTCGGATGCCGACGACGACGAGAAGTTTCTGCGCCAGCTGGTGGATTCTGACGCCGGAAATGCGACTCTGGACGTGAGAAAAGACGAGTTGAGACAGCAGGATCTCAAGTTGGCCAATGTTGTTCTCCGGTTGCTTGGCGACGGCTCCGTGGCCGTCCGGAAAGAAATCGTCTACTTCATCAACCGCTTCATGAAGGTGTATCTGCGGTTTTTCCTAGTGGTGGCGTTCAACCAATTGGAGGAGGAAATCGTGCTCATCGACAACCCCAACCACCTCCAGGAATTTCGCAAACACTCGCCCGCCTACGGATCCATCTTTAGCTCCATTTGGAAAGCGCTTCTCATCCTTTCCGAGGATCCCCACGTGGAAGTCAAGAAGTTGGCGCAAAGATTGCTCGATTCGGCCATGGCCAAACTCTACAACAGCGAGCTTTCGGGGCTTGTCACGGAAATGACCGAATACCTCTTGAGCAAATCCGCCACCAACATCACCGATTCGTTCAAATCGACGCCGATCGTCAACAAGCCGCTCAACAAGCCGTTCAAGGAAGAGCTCAGAAAACACACATCGGGGCCAAATCTCCGTCCTTCTACGTTGAAAACACGCACGTTGTCGGAGAATTTGCTGGATTCTGCATCAATCACGTCCAAATTCAAGGGGTTTTCCAAACTCTTTCTGCCTTTCCAAATGGCCGAAGAAACGGATCTCAAGAATTTCGGGCGCATATTGAACTCCGGTCCCGTCTTGAGCCTGTATGGAGCAGAGTACCTCCCAAAAACTCCCCGGCAAGACATGGAGCAAAGGCTTGGAATACAGCACGAAGAGGCCGACTTGGGAGAAGACTCGGGCTTTTTTGAGTACTCCTGCGAGACGTTCCAGGAACCTCAAATGTCCAAAAGCGAAGTGGACGAGCCAGGACTGGAAGAATACGTACGGAGACTCTGGCGCCGAAACAGAAACGAACTCACCATCCAGGAAACCCAGCCACAGAAGAAAATGGCGCTCCGCGGCGACTGGAACCGCAATTTGACCGTTTTGAGCAACAAGACCCAACCCAAAATCATGAAGTTCATGCAGTTTGAAAAGCTCCTCATCTCCACCGACGACAAGGACTCGTTGACGGTTTGGGACTGGGAAAACAACGCGGTTGTGAGCAAGTTCAGCAACGGAAATCCGTTCGGCACCAAAATCACCGACCTCAAGTTCTTGAACGAGGACGACGTGCCGTTGGTGATGGCCGGGTCATCTGATGGGGTGATCAAAATCTACAAAAACGTCCACATCGAGCAAAACCAGCAGGAACAGCCGGTGGAGATTGTGGCCGCGTGGCGTGCACTTACCGACTTGCTTCTTACCTCCAAGAGCTCTGGGCTCATCAGCGACTGGCAGCAGGCACGTGGCTCGCTTCTCATCAGCGGAGACGTCAAAATCATCCGGGTGTGGGACGCTCCACGGGAGTTGTGCATATCGGACATTCCTGCACGCTCGTCCTCCTCCATCACCAGCATCACCTCCGACCAGGTGGCGGGGGATATTTTCATTGCCGGCTTTGACGACGGAAGTCTCCGTGTTTACGATCGAAGACTCGATACTCGGGAGTGCATGGTGCGTGTGTGGAAAAGTGGGCTTGGTGGCGCCAAAAACATCGGACGAGGCTCCATCAAAAACGTCCATATGCAGAGGGGCGGCTTCCGTGAGTTGGTCAGCGGCTCCACCGACGGCCACGTGAATTTGTGGGATATCCGGCACTCGGCGCCGGTGAAAACGTTCCAGAGCCCGGAGAAAAGCTTACGTTGTATTGATACACACGAGCACGCCCCCATAATCACCACCGGCTCGAAAACGGTTGATATCTGGACGACGCAGGGCGACTTGGTCACGTCTTTGAGAAATCCCCACGACACCTTCACCAATAGGACGGGAAACTACTTGTCTGCGACGACGTTTCATCCGCACCGCATGATGATGGCGACCAACTACAACCAGGACGGCCACATCAATATCTACTCGTGCACCGATGTGGTTCCGGAGTACTAGATGTCCTGCATCCAGTCGAATAACCTGCACCCAGCCGCACAACCTGCATCCACCGGTCCCCGCTGTATGCCGCCGGCGGAGCACCTCTGCCTGGGGAAGAAGCTGCCAGCGAGACCACCGGTCGCCTGCATCCGACCCGCACCAGAACCAGTCCCCATCTCGGGTCCGGCGTTCACCCAAACTGGGCGTCTTATATGCAGGACCGCGAACTGATGTCTTTACCCACAATCGCAACTTCAGCATTCCTCATGTCGTTATCGTCGGAACTTGCAGGGGCCATCGAAGACCAGGGCGAGCTGCCGGGATCGGCCGAGATTTCTATCGGCCAGCGCATGCTAGCTGCGTGTCTGGGCTCGCTCGTCACGTCGTTTGCCGTGACGCCGTTCGATGTGGTCAGGATTCGGATCCACCAGCAGGAGCTCATGAACGACTGCTGCCATGAGCATAGCACAGGCGCTCGGAAGGCTTTGAAGAGTGGTGGCGAAGTTTCGGGACAAATGGTGGAAAAACCGGGCAAAACCGGGCAGTTTCCCAAAATGGGTGGCGTGCCCACACCGCTGGCCAAAAGCAGTGTCCCCCTGCTTGCAATCGAAAAGTCCATGGGCGTTTTCTGGAACACACAGCAATTCTGTGAAACCGCACGTGACTGCCCAAAAATCACGTCCACCTTCCAGGGCATGATGCTGATTGCCCGGAACGAAGGAATGGTCACGCTCTGGCGTGGCCTCTCGTTGACCCTTTTGATGGCCGTCCCCTCCAACATCATCTACTTCACGGGGTACGAGTACATCAAAGATCTTCTGCCCATAAACGATGCCGCCGTTAATCCGCTCGTTTGTGGCCTGCTTGCAAGAATGATGTCGGCCACCGTGGTATCACCAATCGAGCTCCTCAAAACACGGTTTCAGTCGGTTCCAAACTCTGTGTCGGATGCCAAACACAAGATCTTCAAGTCGCTACTACGCGATCTGGCAGCCAGTTTCCGAAAAAACGGCTACGGGCTGATGTTCACCGGGCTCCAGATCACATTATGGCGAGATGTGCCTTTTTCGGGCATCTACTGGATGTGCTACGAGCACTTCAAAGCCCGGTTCAGCCGTGCTCTCGACGTGGACTTTTCTCGTCCAGCACAGGACGACTGGAAGATATTCGGCGCCAGTTTCTTGCTGGGCTCTTTGGGTGGAGTGGTTGCTGCTTTCTTCACCAATCCGTTCGATGTTGGAAAAACTCGTCTTCAAATCGCCAGTCCCGAGTCGAAGTCGGCGCGGCCGTCGATGTTCCGATTTCTCTGGCGTATTCGGACGGAGGAGGGCATAGGCGCCTTGTATAAAGGTTTTGCGCCCAGAGTCATGAAAATTGCTCCTCTGTGTGCCATCATGATTTCCTCTTATGAGTACGGCAAAAAATTGTTCCAGGAAGGCCTCTAGAAAGATGTTCCAGCAAGGCCTCTAGAAAGATGTTCCAGCAAGGCCTCTAGAAAGATGTTCTAGATATGACAAGAAAAATTAATTGATGAGACCATAACCTGCACAGGTGAACACAGGTGAATGTCTACATTGCAGAGAAAGACGGAGCAGCACGATGCATTCACAAAGGCACGGGAAATGCATGGTTTACGATGTGGAAAAGGACGTTTTCTCATCGAGAATTCCATGATCACGGCGAATTCTGCCACAGGAAGATGGAAACTTGGCCTTCTATGCAGTGTTGGCCAAGTAGCTTCTCCAGGAACAAATCACATGCATTCGAGAGATGAACAACAGCATAGGAGTTGATGACTCCGTATATAGAGCCCGCTATGCAGGCAACGTCATAAATCCAGCATTAAGGCAGAATAGGATAAGTTTGGTATGCAGTACTGACTCGGCATGGGAAGCTCGGGGCCGCGCTATTTCCTGATACGGTAACTTATCGGACATGTTACGGCGCCACAGTAGCTTCGGCCTTCGACGATCACGGCCGGTCGGCGCCGGCGAGTGGCTGGGTCTGTGGTACTGCATATAAGCTTTCAGTAGTGGTCGGTTGTACGGGTGGACGGAGTCACGGAGCTTATAGCAACAGCCCGGTCCAACGATACAGAATGTGGGCTACCGAAACAGAGGCTACAAAGAATCACCGCAAAAAGATTGCAGCACCACAATTTCACACATGGTCTCCCACTGCATTACTCACTGTGGCCCTAAGTGGCTTGACTAACGTTGATCGGACGGGAAACAGTATTTTCCACTTGGTATGGCCGCAACCGAAAGTTGGCTTTTTCTGCGTCTTATATAGTAGCCACTTCCTATCCGTCAACTTGACAACTTCAACATATAATAAAGCCCCTTTTCAGGCTCTCACAATATCAGTACGTGACCTAGATATAGTACGTGATCTTAAAATATTTCAGGGAGCTATTTATACTTTTTTAATCCTGTACATCTATACATCTAAATAGGTGTCAGCTTAATCTAGGAGTCGTCATATCCAAGTAGTGTGAATTTAACATCCGAATAAACCCTCTAGCCTGTGAATATTTGTGGATTCGAAATTTCAAAGAAAGAACTAAATTCCTCCATGCACAGTATTCATGCAGGATAAGCCCATCATGGCATTCAAGCAAATGTCCACACCAAGGGTCAACGAACATTCCCCACAGCTTGGATGGTTTTTTGCAGCCATTATTCTCCTTTCGTCTTCATTCGTCTTTTTTCCTGCATGCATCGCGTCAGAACAGGTGCTGTCCCCAGCCCTCGTGATTTCGCTCGAACTTCAGGATATCGTAGTCCGCCAATCGGCCCATAGGCTTGGTCTCCATCACAGCCGCATGCCTCACCGCCACGTGTCCCGATTCCGGCAGGTCCAAGGTGTCTTGTCGGGTCGGCCCCCTTGGCTGCAGGAACATGAACGTGACCGCTTCTTTTCCGAGTTGGGGACTTTGGCAAGTGGCGGCGGCTCCTCCGTATCCTCCCAGGTTTCTCTTTTCGTCGATGCTGATGACGCGGCCATCCGTTTTTTCTTTTTCTGTTTCCATGTGACCCTTTCTGTGTCTGTCGTGGTATGCTCTTTTTCCATGTGTGTCACGTTCTCCGACCGTGTCCCGGAACCCCAAAGATTCTGCTTTATCACTCTTTTCTAATGAGCTGCCCCCTCTGTTTTCTTGGCTCTTCGCTTCCTGCTTTACCGGATATTTTTCCTCGGCCTTTTTCCATAAAAATTCCTCATCTCTCTTTTCAACAGGACTTTGCTGCTTCGGTATCCGAATGGGATTGTAGGCACTGGGCTCTCCCATATTTCCCTCACACAAGACCCCGGGAACTTTCGGGTGCATAAAAGAGCTGATCTGGGAATTATCTGCAATCTTAAACTCCTTCCCCGGAGGCGAGCTGTGGAACTGGTTGGAGCTTTGTAGATGCGGGTCCATCAAGAGATTGGGGGGGATTTTGAGAATCTCCGGTACTGTTTTCGGTGAAACATGGTAAGGTGGATTCTCCGGCTCCGGCGTTGGTTTGTAAGTTTCGGTATCGAAGTCATCGGACTTTTTCGAATCATGAAACCGTTCCACATCGATTCTAGCATTTCCTTCTCCCAATCCAAATTGCGCTTTTGGAAACATCTTGCGGTGATCTCCCTTCGCGTCTTCCTTGGACTCGAGCGCTTTCGCCATCTTTTGGATGCTTCTGGCCAAGTTTTCAGAAAACCCCCTCAAACTCTCGTTAGTGTTGGTGACCCAAGACGTGAATTCCTCGTACCCTCCGCGGAGATTGATGGTGGCAGTACGGGCCAACTGCTGCTCAACAAGCTTCAAGTTGTACTCGTTCTCCTCAATTTCATCCATGAAAAGCATGGTTGCCGACGCGTGGGGCCCAGTCTTGAGAGCAGAAGCCTCCATTTTGGAGTGGAGCTCGTCGTGCCGGGCCAAGAGACCCCGCTGGCGTTTTTCTCGGTCCGCCACGGCACTTAATCCAACTTTGAATGCCGCCAACAGCTCGCATTGCGCAAGAACAGACACAGAAATGGCCTCCAAAAGCTGGCAAAAAACCGTGATGGACTGCTTTAGCTCGTGAGTTGGCAAATCAGCACCCCATTCCGTCAACAGCTTGACGAACGCCTTGTGAATGTCCACGGTTTTGCGCTGGTTGCGGTTGACTTTGTCGATCAATTTTTGCATGTCTTCGGCCTGGATTTTTTTTTTCTTGGGCGTATATGGCGAAGGCACCAACTTGTGGATCATTTTCATCACTGAAGCGGTGGTGGGCCGACTCAAACCCGGCAGCGACGGCTTTAACGGCGGAGAGTTTTTCGGACCAACACGTGACATTTCAGCAAGCCCACTTTTTGAAGAGAACGTTTCGTGGCTCTTCTTGCACTTGCACTTGCGCGTGGGTGCAAATTCACACACCCGTACCTCCGGGCTATCCCGGCTGGCGTCCAAAGAGCTGCTGGGCCAGTGGAATGTCTTCTCTCCTCCCCTCTTTATCTTTCTCCTCTCCTCCTCTCCTCTTCTCTTCTCTCCTCCCCCTCTTTATCTTTTTTCTCTCTTCTTCTCTCCTCTTTATCTTTTTCTCCTCTCCTCTTTATCTTTTTCTCCTCTCCTCTTTATCTTTTTCTCCTCTCCTCCCCCTCCTTATCTTCTCTCCTCTTTATCTTTTTCTCCTCTCCTCCCCCTCCTTATCTTCTCTCCTTCTCCCCTTCTCATCCTCCCCTTTGAACCTCCTCATCCACATTCAACCCAGTCCACGCAGATATACCCTGGCGCACGGACTCCACGCCAGACTGTACGGATTTGCGCCCCCGGCTGGCAGAATCATTGACCGAAGCAACAAACTCCTGCACACGCACCCCCGTTTTCTCCTGCTCCGCCGCAACCTGCGGCAATGTCCGTTGCTCCACCCGCCACACAAACTCACGAGTGTTCCGGAACGTGGCTGGCATCAAGTACGCAAATGCAGCCAATCCTGCACCAACCGGAAGAACCGCCTTGCTGACCATCCCCCGCCGCTGAGCCATGATATTTCCCGAAAGCGCAGCAATGGCCACGTAGAAAATATTAGGGAAGATGTCGTCGTTGTTGTCGTGCAAAGAGCTCACTGTGCCCGTGACTTGGCGTTCTGCATCGTACACCGACGTCTTGGTTGCGTTCACGTAAGCATCTGCTTTTTGGTATGCGGTGTGCAAGTTTTGGCGGGCGGCTTTCACCCCTGACTCCAACAAAGGAGTGCTGCGTACAGTGACGCCGTTGATGACGGAGCGGGGGCCGAGTATTTCGTTTTCGCTGGTGCTGCTGGGCACCACAGTTCCGGGTAAGGGAACGACGCTGCTGTCGTCTTCGTAGAATTTCCTGGGCATGGCTGGTGTGATTGGCGGTTGTTGGCGGTGGGCGCGAAGGCACCGCGCGCACGTGCCACCGCACGTGACACCGCACGTGCCGCATCACGTGCGCGCCTCGCGCCCTTCTGCCGCCATCGCATCGCTTACACACCATGCTTCTGCTCCGTACCCTACGCCACACCGCAGTTGCGGCGTGCCCGCGAGCAGCCCCACCCGTCGTGCGGCCTCCGCAATGCACAAGGGTCTTTCTCCGAGCCAAATCCGACGCCTGGGGGCCGCTCCCCGAGCTCAAAGGCGCACATGCCGAAGTCGCCACCCAAACGTTCGGGTTTCTCGCCCGAGACGAGCACTTGACGCAGAAAAACGGCCACCAGGGCTCCTTTGCTCGCTCTGTCGAGCTCACAGACGAAGCCGCCGCCTACGAGGCCCTGATGTCGCCGTTTCGGAACCCCGACGGCTCCTTTATCCAGGGAAACACCTCCGAGGAGGCCCGGCTTGATCCTCGGACCCTAGAGGCCCGCGTGGACTCCTCCGCAATCCACCTCCCGGACGAAATCGCCAAGGCAATCAACAAAAACATCCTCCTGCAGATAAGCCCCGACAAGCTAAGGGAGCGTGCTGCGGCCATTTTCCAGCTGTTGGACAAGGAGCAGATCCAAAAGGCGCCTGAGAGCGGCGCCGAGGCCGACGCCCACATCGCGGCGCTTTTCCTCCAGAACTACGCCCATTCTGCCCGTGTTTTGAAGGAGCTCTTCAAACGGGTGCCGGAGTTCGCGCCCAATTCGGTCCTTGACATCGGATACGGCCCCGCCACCGGAATGATAGCACTCAACGAGCTCATGGGCCCGGGTTTCCGGCCCGACGTCAAGGAGGCGTACATCGTGGGCCGCAGCAACAAAGCGATGAAGAAGCGGGCCAAGATCTTGCTCTCCCGCCAGTTGAACGAGGTGGAGCCGGGTGCTTGTGTGCAGGACAACAGCGATATTGCCGGGCACCACGGCTACGTGGACCGGGCGGGCGACTTTGTCGGCCCCGTGGACACGGCGCGGCTCTCCGTCCGGACGCATTTGCGCGATGCGCTTCCGGCGGCCAAGCAGTACGAGCTCATAATGGTGAACCAGCTGCTCTTGTCACGTGAGTTCAACTTTCCACGTGACGTGGACCTCAACGTGGAGATGATTCTCAAGCTCTTGAAGCCCGACGGGTACCTCGTGATTCTCGAGCGCGGGAATGCGTTGGGATTTGAGATTGTGGCCCGGGCCCGGCAGGTCATGCTCCGGCCCGAGAGCCACCGAGACGAGCGGGGCCGAATCCCGAGGCCGTATCTCCGGGGGTCCTCGGTGAAGCCTCAGAAACTTCGGCGCGAGGACCAGATCATCACCGAGGCCCACGTGGCGCACGAGGAGGCGCTCTTGGCCGAGATGGAGGCCGAGGCCGAGACCGATGCCGAGGCCGATGCCGAGACCCAGGCCGAGACCGATGCCGAGACCCAGGCCGAGACCGAGACCCAGGCCGAGGTTGGCCCCGCCGCCGCCGACTCCCTTGAGCAGGAACTCCTCCGCAAATTCGGCCCCGTCCCCGCCAAGGACCTCGAGTTCGAGTTCGAAAACGACGCCGACTTCTCTGTGGAAACACCCGTACCTCCGCTGGTCAACTACCACCTCAGCGTGGTGGCGCCGTGCCTGCACCACGGCCAGTGTCCCCTCCAGCTCGGCGACCCCAAGTACTACCAGATCTCCAACCACAAGCACCGCTTGCAGTTCTGCTCGTTCAACCAGGTCGTGCACCGCCCAAAATACACCATGGAGCTCAAAAAAGGCAAGCGCTTGGCCACAAAGTGGGACAAGTCACTGCACGACGGCTTCGGAACCGACAAGATACCCCGGGGCACCTTGAAGAACATGGCAGGTACCGGACGGACGGGCGGAAACAACACCGAATCGGGAAACCTTTCCTACTTGATCATGCACCGGGCCAAAAACGACCTGCAGAGCATTGCCGCCATCGAGGAGGCACGGGCCCACAACTCCGATGTTGCTCCGGCGTTGCCCCGGATCTTGGAGTTCCCCGATAAGGTCAAAAAGAACGTGCGGCTCAAAGTATGTGCCCCATCGGGCAATATCGAGTACTGGCAAATACCCCGCAGTTTGGGGAAGCAGGCGTACCATGACGCCCGAAAGTCGAAACAGGGGGACCTTTGGGCGCTTGGCAAGAAGAGCGCCGTGGCGAAGAGCCGCTTGTCTGCAGGAAAGGTCGAGAAACTCAACAAGTTGGCCAACATGCAGCGGAAATTTGTGGTGAAGGAGAAGAGAAAGAGAGACTGGAAGAAGCTTGTCAGTCGCCAGGCTCTGGACTTTGACGATCCGTTGGATGTCTTGGACGACTTGGCCTCCGACATTGAGGCTACCAAGAAGTACAAAACGGAGGGAAAACGGGCCAAGTACGACGTCAACCCGCGCGAGTTCGACGGGAAATAGTGTATATAGATGGAATTGATTGGTGGTTCAGTTGTGGTGTACGGATGTGGTGTATGGGGTGGTGTACGGGTGTGGTGTACGGGTGGTGTATGGGGTGGTGTACGGGTGTGGTCTATGGTGGTCTATGGTGGTGTATGGTGGTGTATGGTGGTGTACGGTGGTGTACGGTGGTGCATCGTGGTCTATGGTATGCTCCGGAAACTACGTGTGTTCAGGCGATTCCTTTATTCGTATCTATAATACAGATGCATTCTAAAGATGCTTGGCCCGCGTACTCAGCACTGTTTCAGCAAGCGTCAATGCATCAGGTCATTGAATGCACAGCCTGTCTGTTGCATTCAACGGATATATCTTGGTTTGATTAGCGAGCAACGAGGCCTGGCCTCATCACGTCATGAAAACTCGCTACTGTCCACGTAGGAGTCCAACTTCTTAAACGTCTGCACGTTTACTTTCTTCTGAAGGAGCAGCCCTCGGTCAACTTGGCTTTACCACCGGAAGGAGTGCACAACACAGAGGAGCATCCGTCACAGGTGACAGCGGTTTGAGCGTGGGAGAACACGGTGGTGATGTTCAAGCATCCAGGACACTTGACATCCATGAAAAAGGATCTTGGCGATTGGACCAAGGTCTTCAATTTGTGCTTTTGGGCCTCGGAGGCTGGGTTTGGGTGTAACAAGTCTTGAACTAAAACCATCTTGAAATCTGTAGGAAAAAGGAGTTGCGTAGGGAAATTTTGCGTAGGATTTATAGCGAAAATTTTTCGCACGCGAGCACTGCATGCGCACGACCTGTGGAGCCTGTGGAATAGCCACTGCGCACTCCCGCAAAAGAAAGGTTCCTGCAGCCAGTTATGCAACTCCGCTTTCCATCCGGACTCCGTCAACTGAAGTGAAGGAACCTCATAATCTTGAAGAGACTTTTTGAGCCGTGTTGTCACGTGGTCGTTTGAATGCTGGCTGCTGGGATCGACCAGTTTACTCCCATAAACTGTCCGTGCACTCGAATACTGTAGTAATCGAATGTTTCATGCATATTCAAGCTTGACTCGGATTTTGGCCTAGAACTGTTTTCCAAGTGTCTCCAAGTGACTTTTTTGAATTTTTCGGCTTCAAACACTTTCAATACCAGTATCAATCTGGCCAGTCAGGCATGGCTGCACCGTAAGTAGGAATCCTAAAAAGTAACTACCCATACGGGCAGAAAATTGGCAGCAAAAAAAGAGGGCCAATGGAGAGTTTATATATCACTGGCTGCAAGATCGCGGGGTACAAACAACGCTGCACAAACATGAAACAGCTGCACCTCAGATCTGAAACACGCTCCTTAGTGACTCCTCAACTAGGGATTTAAAAAGCCCTGGTTTCCGCCTTTTCTCCCGGCAATTTTTCAACTTCTGGCTGGCATACAATCCATACCGCTTCGTCCACCTATAGGTTGTCGATTACAAATCCAAACTCCATCGCCGGACTACTGTTCATATTTGGAGCCAAAACCCAAAATGGCCTCTATCCATCCATGGAACCAGTGATTATATCTGGTTATGCGATTCTGTACCGGTGAGGATCTGGTGTACGGGTGTCTTTATCGCAGAGCTTATCCAAGAGAGAAGCAACCGTTCCCTAACACCACAAATCGGCTCGTCTCCTCGGGACTCTTAGGGCTCTTTCCTCCAGTTTCACATCCAAAATAGCAAACAAAAGCAGACCAAAGAAGGCCCGTCCCCCTTACCGAAAATATGTCTACAAAACGTCTTTTACCGATGAGGGGGGATCGGATTCAGAGCCAGAACATCCGCCTTCACACCTCAAAGATAGCTCTATTTTCGATCCCAAGAAACTTTCTATCCAGTCAATTTACGTCTTGAACAAGCAGAATTCGTTCAAGGGCAAGATCTGGCCCCGCTCCCAATTCGAGAAGGTCGATGTGCTATCATATTGCTTGTTTCTACAGAGTGAAGAGTACCAGATCCAGCTCCAAGCCGCTGCTTTGGAACAGACTGTGCAACCAGCACCTGCGCAGCCCGTTTTGCCACTCGAGATCATCGCTCACATCATGGATATCTTAAGCTTCCGAGGTGAACTCAAAACCAAATTCCTCCTCGTGAACAAACTTTTCTACCTGGTAACAATGCCCATGCTTTATCGAAACCCTCGTCTTCGGGGCGACAACTTTTACCAGTTTGTCGAAACTATCAACTCTAAGAAACTGGTGGGCCTGCACATAAAAACGTTGGACCTCGCCTCCGTCAACCAGCTGGGCAAGAACGCCTTTGTCGCCAAGTTACTAAAGCGGTCTCGAGAATCTTTGCAAAATTTTGTGGCTCCGCAAACGAGTTTTGGTTTCAGTCCTCTCATGGCTTTGCGCTCTTGTCATCAGCTACAGTCGCTCGATCTACGGCTTGTCTCTGAAACAGTCCGGTTAGAAGAATTGTTCGATTCTATCCATGAGCTCAAGCTCCTCAGTCATTTATCCTTTCCCAGGTCATCGCTTGAGATTGAGGACTTCAAGGGAGTGGAATGGCCGCCGAAGTTGCAGTTTCTCCGGATTTCCGGCGGAATCTCCGACGATTTCTTGATTCACTCTCACTTTCCCAACACCATTCTGCAAATGGAGTTTGCGCATTGTCCACGAGTTACGCATGCGGGTCTTGAACATCTATTGGTGATTTTCGGGCGCAATCTCGAGTCTTTGAAAATTCAGTTTCCCATGCCTGGGTTGAACACAAACTCACTTGATGAAGTGTTTCTCCTTTGTCCCAATCTCACCACTTTGGAAGTTTGTGTTGATTACCTTTCGTCTGGGTTTTTCGAGCAGGACATTCTTCCCATGTTCCCTAATCGGGCATTAACCAATTTATACATTGACAGCAGTGGAATGCTTGGCACTACAGATCGTTTAGATCCGATTGATTTGGCGGTGGCTTTGAGTGAGGATCGTTTGCCAAACTTGAAAAATGTGCGTGTTACAGCAAAATTGGGCTGGGATCCGAAGTCGGACGAAGTGGACCATATTGCTGCCGAATTGAGCGAGCGGAATGGTGGACTTTACATGGGCTACTGACTCTGTTCAATTGAATCACGTGTGAGATCAATGCTGGCGTCATTTCACTCAATGGATTACAAATGAGTTGGTTCTTATCTGTCAAGTCTCAGACAGCTTTACGCGCCCGACTGGAGTCTTGATTCATCGATTTTGGCACATCTACTCATTACAATTTAATTGGAGTGCAATAACAATGAAAATGAACTCTCATCAGGTGAGGCTTGCTGAAATCACCTTTCATCAATGAGTTCGGCTTTTTATTTGCTCATTTGAAGCACTTATCATAGTTGACCATGGAGAATCTGAATCTTACATCGCCTTCCTCGGTTCTCTTCCAGGCCTTGGCCAAGTTCTCCTCATTCATATCGATGAACTCGACCCATGGCTTGATTTTGTGTTCATCGGCCAACTTCAACATATACTCGATCTGGTCAGGCGATCCAATGATAGATCCGGTCACAGAAAGACTTTTCATAAGCAACGACATCGGAATAAGCTCTAGCAATTCGCCCTTTGGTGGCGCTGTGATGAACAACATATGGCCGCGTGGCATGAGCATGTTCATGGTTTTCTCAAACGAAGAACCCTTAAAAGACGAGCTGGTGTTGAGAAGAACATCCAAAGTATCGGCGTATTTGGAGTTGAAGTCGGGTTCGTCAGTGGCCGCAAAGTGGTCAGCGCCTAATTCCAAGGCAACTTGTTTCTTGGTGTCGTTTCTGGAGATGGCGGTGACTTCGGCGCCAAGAGCTTTAGCAAAAAGAATAGCCATATGGCCAATTCCTCCAATTCCAGAAACACCCACCTTGGTTCCCTTTCCAACCTTGGCGTGCAAAAGAGGAGCAAATGCCGTGATACCACCACACAAGAAAGGGGCAGCGTGTCCGGGATCCAAATAATCGGGGATTTTGAAAGCAAATTTTGAATTTACTCTCACGTGCAGCGAGTCACCTCCATACAGGTGATCCCCGCTGGCATACTTGCCGCCATATGTGGTGACGAGATTTTTGCAGTTATTTTCAAATCCCTTTTGGCATGAGACACAGGTATCATCGCAGTCAGCCTGGGCGCCGACTCCAACTCGGTCCCCAATTTTCAAGCCTTTCTTGACGTTTTTGCCAACTCTAATGACTTTTCCGACGATTTCGTGCCCGGGAATCAATGGAGTGTATGGAAGGTCCCATGCGCCACTGACACGGTGGACGTCGGAGCCGCAAATTGCACAGGCCTCGACTTCAATGTCGATGTCTTGCTCCCTGAATTTGTGTGGGGTAAACTCCACCTTCTCTGGTTTGGTCCAGTCGTTGGATCCTGTCAAGCCGATTCCTTGGAAAGTTTCTGGGTACATTGTTTGATGTATTTTGTCTGAAGATAAAAACGAAGATAGTGGTGCCGATCCCTGAGTTTTATATCTGAGTTTTATCTCCGAGCCCCGATGTTCAGGCCGGACTTTAACGAATCCAGAAGCGGTTTTCCGGTGTTGTTCCCAAAGCGGTAATCCCCGCGATCCGCGATTCACACATGGTCAGTCAACAAGCCAGGGTCCTTCTCTGTGCAGGCATCCTCCGCAATTGACATCGGAAACAACGGTTTTTCTCCGAAGGGCCGGACATTAGACGAAAAAGGGCAGTCAAAGGTTGTTCTTGGTGGAAGTGGCTGGAGAGTTCACCCTGTCGAATTCGAGGACTTCGGCATTTCAAAAGGCTCCTATGACAAAAACTCCCCCAAACTCCTGCTTCATTGGGTTCTCGAGTTCATTTGCTATAGACTTTCACCCACTTTTTGGAATTCACTGTTTGCCCTTGTGGACTACACTGCTTTCGTTTTTTTGAACACACCATTTACAGATTCGGCTTTACTGACAGTCACACAGAGTGAAATTTCCCCTAACCTCCATTTATACACCTGGGTTCTTCTGCTTCATCCATCTTCCTCGCCTCCACCGTCAAAAACTCATGTTCCGCCTGCACATAAGCGCGCGACTCCACGTTCCAGACACCGAAATCCTCAACTCAACCGCATGCTAGAGAAACCGAAACTTCTACCCGCTGGTTACAAGCAAGGCCCCTTTCGGGCGTATGCATCGCTGGAAATCTCACCCTCGGTGCTTGGCCGGTGCCGCTGGTCCGAAAGTGATCGCCACTACGTGTTTTTCGTGTTTGCTCTAGCGGCTATTGTTCGGTTCTACAAACTTCCTCATCCTGCCAAAGTTGTTTTTGACGAGACCCATTTTGGTGGATTTGCACGTGAATATCACGATGGAGAGTTTTTTGTGGATGTGCACCCTCCTCTCGTGAAGTTGATCTTCTACTCAATTGCCATGATTTTTGGGTGGGACGGGAAAGATGACTTTTTGCAGATTGGCGTGCCATTTTTAGAGTCCACGCCCTATGTGGCGATGAGAGCGTTTTCTGCTCTCTGTGGTGTTGGAACGGCAGTTTTAACTTATGTGATTCTAAGAGCCGCTGCATGCCGCTCCATCATTGCCCTATTCGGCAGTTTGTTGGTGATTTTCGAGAATTCCATGGCAACCCAGTCTCGTTTGATTATGCTTGACTCGGGGCTTGTTTTTTTTACTGCACTTTCGGTGTCGCTGTTCAAGAAGTTCCAGCTTCAGGTGCCCTTTTCGAAGGCCTGGTTCAAATGCTTAATCTCTACCGGTTTCGCGTTGGGCCTCACTGTTTCCACAAAGTTGACAGGCATCTTCACCATTCTTTGGGTCGGCATATTGTCAGCCTACCAAATGTGGAAGTATTTGGGTGACGTGGAGGTGCCCGGCAAACATTTGGCAGGTCACGTGTTTGCCCGAATCGTGGGCTTCGTGGTGGTGCCCTTGACCATGTACTGTGGCTTTTTCTCCATCCACTTTATGCTCTTGCCCAGAAACGGTTCCGGGCTGGGGATAATGTCTCCTGCGTTCAAGGCGGAGTTGCAGGATTCAGACAGCATTCGAAACACCGCCGTCGACGTCTCCTACGGCAGCAGAGTCACTTTGAAACACCATCGTTTGGATACCTATTTGCACTCGCACGACTTTCCCTACAAAACTGGTACCGAGGAGCAGCAGGTAACCATGTACGGGTTTTCCGATGACGCCAACAATGAGTGGGAGCTCGAAACTGCAGGCACCAATGTTCCTGGAAAGCACACGACCAAATTCCGCCCAATCAAGGACGGTGACACGGTCAAATTGTTCCATCGTGCCACAGCCAAATATCTCCGGGCCAACGACGTGCGCCCGCCGAATTCGGAACATGACTACCTGAATGAAGTGTCGTGCCACGGAAACATCAGCTCTCTGCAGGACATCAACTACGAGTGGAGAGTGAACATCATCGGCAAAAAGCCGCACGCCCAAAACGAGCTCCCGCTTCGCAAATTGAGGGCTACAGAAACCGTGTTTCAGCTTGTGCATCGTGGAACTCAGTGTGTTCTCATGGGCCATGAAACGAAACTCCCCGATTGGGCGTTCCACCAAAATCAGGTTCTTTGTGTCAATGAGCCTACGCTTCCAAACACGCTTTGGTACATTGAAAGCAATAACCACCCCGTGATTGACCGGGACTTGGAAACGTACCCCCGTGTGATGCACCCAAAACTCCTGCTTTTCCAGAAATTGGTGGAGTATCACCATTCCATGTGGCGAGTGAACCAGGGCTTTGTGCAGGAGCATGCATACCTGCTGATGCCGTCGTCGTGGCCGTTTGTGCTTCGGGGCATCAACTACTTCAAGGGCGACGGCAACGTGTACTTGTTGGGAAACATGGCTGTGTACTATGCAGGACTATGTGTTTTGTGTGTGTTTCTGGCCAAGTTCACGTGGCACCTCTTCCAGGTGCTCAATCCGTTCACGCTTTTGAACGAGCCCGTGCACCAGACATCCTACTACATGGCTTCGTTTGAGTTTGTGCTTGGCTGGGTGCTTCATTACTACCCATACACGCTCATGACGCGGCAGTTGTTTGCCCACCACTACTTGACCAGTTTGTTTTTCTTGGTATTGGCGGTGGGTGCGTTTGCTGAGTACCAGATGCACGTACGCCCCTACTTTGCCTACACTTTCGTGGTGGTGGTTGTTTTCGGCGCCATGGTCCTTTTCGGCCGCTTATTTCCAATCATTTACGGAACAAGCTGGACGCCAGAGCGCTGTGAGGCAGCCAAGTTGTTGGGCTCCTGGGATTTCGACTGTGGCTCATACCAATGAATACTGTCAAGGAACACGTTCAACCAAGAGGCCTTATCATGGGCCCAATTTCCATAACCGACATTTCTAATTGTAGATTCTGCCGCTTGAGGCAACTTGGTTCGTGCTCATCTGTTGTTGCTGATGCCGGCGGAAACCTGCACAATAAGCTCTTCACACCACTTCAACGCAGCGTCTTTTTCCTGGATTTTTCGGAGCCGCTGCTCTTCCGTCTGTTCGAGCTCCTGTATAAGCCCGCTGATTTTGGCTAGCTGTGTCTCGGGGAGCGTCCCTATTCCGGGTAACGAATCGATGATCATGCTTATCTGTCTGGATTTGAGAATGAGATCGGTGCAAAGTTCGTTGAGGACCCCGCTGAAGTCCACGGCATCAGCCTGCTCCACTGCGCCGTTGGGAGCGGAATTCGACCCGGAAACTTCTGTTTTGGTGTTGCCTGAAGCGGCGGTGGCGGCTAGGTTGAAAACTGACGTGGGATCGTCGCTGAGCGGCGCCGCCTCGCTCTGCATATTGGCATAGTTGATGGTGGAGTTGAACTGCGCCACCAATTGGTCTAGACACACCTGGAGCTGTGTGAGCCGGTCTGTCATGTGGAGCTGAAGGTGCAGTTGGTGTCTGGTGTACAGGATCGGGACAGCGTGTGGTGTACGGGTGCGCGTTTGTCCTGCACGCCATCCATGCGCCAGGCGATTGGGGGCAGATTGATAGAGGCCACGCCGGGCGAACTGAAACGCAGAAACAGATCGAAACGCCGAAACAGATCGAAACGCCGAAACAGATCTGAAACAGATCTGAAACGCTGAAACCCTGAAACCCTGAAACAGATCTGAAACGCTGAATCGCTGAATCGCAACAACCAACCGAAACAACCACGATCCTACACCCTCAACTGACCCATGAGCTGGCAACCCGACTCCGACTCTGACGCCTGCACAATGTGCAGCACCGCCTTCACCTTCTTCTGCCGAAAACACCACTGCCGAAAATGTGGAAAGTTGGCTTGCGGCACGTGTGCAGGATATTTCCCCTCTTACCCCCCGGAAGTGCTTGTTTTGCACGGCGACAGGCCCCCAACCAAGCCCGTTCTGCTCGCCCAGTACCGGACCTGTGAGAGCTGCGCCTTGCAGTTGGCGGAGGCGGCAGGTGAGCTGTATGCAGTACCGCCTCCACCAACGGCGCCCACGCCCAGTGCCCCGGCGGCGGGCCACGGCGACGACGAGAGCGTCTGTCCTGTGTGCGGCGCCGATCTTCGCCAGCGCTTCAGGCACCAGAAACACGCCGACTGGGACCGGTTCAAGGAAGGTCACGTGAGCGAATGTGTCACCAGCTTCGACTTCGCCAGCGGCCACCTTCGGCTCCTGTCGCCGGCCGGAGCGCTGCTGTCACGAAACAGGATGCTTGTTTACAACATTCCCGTTCTGAGGCCCAGGCAGGACGGCGTTTACGGCCTGGTCACGTCCAACGTCTCCGTGACGCTGGAGAAAGAGCCTTCAGACAACGAATGCGTGATCTGCCTTGAGGACTTGAACCCCGGAGATAAGGTGGGGCGTTTGGAGTGTCTTTGCGTGTTCCACTACGTGTGTATAAAGGACTGGTTCAACAAGAAGAGCATGGCCGAGTGTCCCGTGCACTTCCTCCACCGGTGAGTGCATACGCCGTGTTCTGATGCAGGCCACAGAACGGCGCCAGCATCACTTCTCCTCGCGGTCGGCGTCGTCACGTGGGCGCTTCTTCCCCCGCTTCTCCTGGACCTCCTTGGTCTGGCGGATGGCCTCGGCCGTGGCTCTGTCCACGTGATGGAACAAGGCATCCAAAACGTCCTTGGGCGGCGCCGGGTCCTTCGGCAACTTCTTCTCCAACACCGCCTCGATGCGCAAGTACATCTCCAAGTCGTACTGCGTCACTAGCGAAACAGACTTGCCAGACTTCCCGGCACGCGCCGTTCTGCCCACCCGGTGGATATAGGCCTTGGAGTCCGTGGGAATGTCGTAGTTGATGACAAGGTCCACATTGGGGATATCAAGGCCTCGCGCCGCCACATCCGTGGCCACCAAAATGTTGGCCAGGCCCGACTTGAACTTGTTCAACGAGCCAAGCCGCTGCAGCTGCGACAACTGCCCGTGGAGAGGAACCGCAGAAAAGCCGAGGATACGAGCCAACAACGCAGTTCGCTGGGAGTTGGCACAGGTGCGCGTGAAGATGATGATGGACTTCCCCATGTGCTCGTTCAACAAGTGCACCAAGTAGGTGTTCTTGTAGCCGTCGCTCACCAACATCATCAGCTGCACCAAGTTCTCAGCCGTGGCGTACTTGGAGGACACGGCAATGCGCACGGGGTTGTTGAGCGACGCCCGCTGCAACTTCTCGATCTTGTTGGTCATGGTGGCCGAGAAGAGGTAGGTGGTGCGCTGCTTGGGAATCACGCGGAGAATCTTGTCCAACTCCGGCCCAAAGTCCAAGTCCAAGAGCCGGTCCGCCTCGTCCATCACAAGATACCGCAACTGGCGTAGCGAGAAGCCCTTGGTGTTCTCCAAGTGGTCCACTATACGCCCGGGCGTGGCCACGATCACGTGCGGCTTCCGGGTGAGGTCGCGTGCCTGGTCCATCATGTCCATGCCGCCCACAATGCATGCGGTGCGGAGTCCCATTCCGTGTCCCAACGCGTCGAAGGTGTCCTTGATCTGGTAGGCCAATTCACGTGTGGGCGCCAACACCAACGCATAATAGGGGCGCTGGTCGTCCCAGAGCGTGTGCAAAATGGGAATGGCGAAAGCCGCCGTTTTCCCGGACCCGGTGACCGCCAAGCCAATCACGTCCTTGCCGTCCAAGGCGTGCGGAATGGCCTCGCTCTGGATGGGCGTGGGCTTGGAGAACTTCATCAGCTGGATGGCCAGGAGGAGCTCGGGGATGAGTTTCAACTCGGAGAACTTTTCGAAGCGCTTGCTTTCTTCGGTGACCGCCACGTCGTCGGGTTCGGCCACGGGCGCCACGGCCACGGACCCGCCTTGCTTGAGTTTGGCTTTGAGGGCGTTCTGCTTGATTTTCTCGGCGAGCGCCAAGGTGTCCTGGGTCTTGGAGTGGAGCCGTGGTTTTTTGGCGGGCTTTGGCTTCATCTTGTTCGTGGGTAGGTGCTTGCGCGGTCGAGATGAGGAGGTGCGATGTGCTCTGTGCAGGACACATGTAACGCCTATACGCTGGCGGGGACCGGCGGTTGTGCTGGCCGGTCCGGCGGTTGTGCTGGCGGGCCAGGTGCTCTGTGCAGGACCCCTACATCGCCTATACGCTGGCCGGACCGGCGGTTCCGCTGCCGAGTTAGCTTTCGCCATTTGCGTCAAGTTGTGGAGGTACGGGTCTGCCCCCCACCATCAGCGCGCGCGATGACTTTTCTCGGCCCTACTTCCTCCTTCCATGGCCAAGAGAAAAGCAAAGAAACCCGCCAGACAGGTGGCTGAAGGTGCAGACAACGTGCCCAAGTCCATGGTGCTTGCACTTGGACCGGCGCTCAAAAACAAGGCCCTTCACCAGCTTGTCCGAGACTTCCGTTTCGTCATGCTGCCTCACACTGCCGCCAACTTGAAGGAGCGCAAAGCAAACAAGCTCAAGGACTTTGTGGTGATGACCGGCCCATTGGGCGTGTCGGACCTCATGGTATTCAAGCAGTCCGCCACCACCGGGCTTGTGTCCATGAGACTTGGAAAAATGCCGCGGGGGCCCAGCTTGCAGTTCCGTGTGCACAGCTACTCGTTGATGCAAGACGTCAGGCGGCTGTTGCGGAACCCTGTTTCGGCAGCCAAGGGGCTGCCCATGTTCAATCAGCCGCCGCTTTTGGTTTTGAACGGCTTCACCGCCGGCGGCAAGAAAATGGCCGACTTGCCGGAGCACGAAAAGCTCTTGATCACGGTGCTCCAGAACCTCTTCCCGGCCATCCAGCCGCAAACGGCACGTGTCAACAGCATCAAGCGTGTGTTGGTTGTCAACAAAAACGCCGACGGCATGTTGGAGTGGCGCCATTATGCCATCAGCACCAAGATGGTGGAGGAGCTGAGAAACATCAAGAAGTTGCTCCAGTCGCAAACCAACATCCGCAAGCGCTTGCCGATCATGACCAACCACAAGGATATCTCCGAGTTGGTGTTGGACCCCTACTCCGTGGGCGGGCTCACGCTGGACTCCGAGGTGGACGATGATGCCGTTGTTCAAATCAACGCACAAACGAAGCGGGAACCCAAAACCAGGAAACGCGCCATCAAGTTGCGTGAGCTCGGGCCCCGCATTGATATGAAGTTGGTCAAGATCGAGGAGGCCATGGTGGGCGAGTCCAAGACCGTTTATCACTCGCGTATCACCAAGCTGAAGCAAGAGGCCGCTGACTTGGAGAAAAAACACCAGGCCAAGATGAAGCAGAAGGCCGAACGCAGGGCGCAGCAGCAGGCCAACTTGGATGCCAAAAAGAAGAACAAGAAGGTCAAGATTGTGGATGCCAAGGCTGGTGACGACGCGGACGAGAGTGGACTGGAAGACGAAAACGAGTACGTCAAGGAGGGTGAATACGAAAACGACAGCGACTTGTTTGACTAAATAGAGACATGTGTGAATAGTTCCAATAGTCATCAGTGACTTTATAGCTACTTTAATTTCTGGCTGCATTCTGTTTATCGTGTAGCAAGAGCATCTCTGGTGACATCAGAGCTGCAGCATGCATCAAGTTGCCTGGAGTGTTTTTTGTGTTGTTCTCTGGAATGCCATGTCGTCAGGGCCGAAATCAAGCTTAATCTTTCCCTTGTTTTTATCTCGTTTTCGATCCCGTTTTGCCACGCGCCGTGAAGCTATACACTGCACGCTTGGGTTTTCAGTCGGTTCCGTTTTCTCCGAGCTTGTCAACAAGATCCTGAATCTCCTTTCTCATCTGGACGACCTGCACAGAGTCCCGAAGCGCCTGGGTGAACTTGTTCTGGGCTTGTTTGAGCAGGGGCGGCACCAACGGGCCAAACTGGCGAATGGGATCCCGGAGAGGATCTGTTTTGGGAGACTCCAGGTCGAGCTTTTCTAGCCGCTGTGAAAGCGTTGCTGGGGGGGCGGGGTTTTGGCGTTTCTGCTTCTGCTTCTGCTTCTGCTTCTGCTTCTGCTTCTCCTCCTCCTCCTTCTCCTCCTTCTCCTCCTCCTCCTCCTCCTCCTTCTCCTCCTCCCCCTTCTCCTCCCCCTCCCCCTTCTCTTGTCTTCGCCTGCGAAGCGTTCCCGCGCCTTGTTCCTTCTTGCACACGATCGTCACGTCGTCTCCCCCCCTCCGTATCTTCGCCATTCCACTTTCCACCACGAAGATGGCATCGCGTGGACGGCGGTCAAGCTGGCCCGTGCCGTATCTCCGGGAACTGCTGTAGTTTGCTCTGCTCAAAAGGAAAAATGCCTCGGTGTAGTTGTCCTGAAATGAGCCCACGAGAAGTTCATATTGGTCGAGTTTTCGTAGAAGAGCTGCCGCCGAGACGTCGTTGGCAGGGGCTTCAGCATCGTCAACCACCCCTTCGTTGGTGCTCCCCTCGTTGTTGGCACTGTGCCCGAGATTCCTGCAACTGTCCTGCCCGGGATCTCTGCAGCTGCCGCTGCCGCTGCCATTGTCGTCACCCGCTCTGGCACTCACATTCATGTCGTTCATCTCGAAATGTCTCGTCCGTCGCCGACAACGCTCCATCGGGCGACTGCATGCCCTCGTGTCTGGCGCTCAGCGCGCTGGGGAGGTAGGCTGCGCACTGCATGTAGCCGCACCCGTGCCTCCTAGAATTTGTAGAGCCGTTTCAAGCGGAGAAACTCTGTTCGGGGAATCAAGTCGCCGAAGGAGGCGTCGTTGGGGCCCAGCGCCGCGATCAACGCCCGCTCCTGGTGCGTGCGGGTCTTCTGCCCCATCTGCTTGCCGTAGTGCCACACGCTCCAGATCAAGTCTTCTTCTCCCATCACCGCGTGTTCTGCCGGCGCCAAGAAGGCAACCTGGGCCACATCGTGGAGGATGTTTGCCGTGAGGCCCCACACGTCGTAGAGTTTCTGGTTTGTGGCGGCATCCCTTCTGGATCCGGCTCTTCCCCACGATGCCTGGAGCCCACGCTTTGCGCCTTTTGAGTTGCCGCTGCTGGCGCCAATGTCTTCGTTTTCTTTGCTGGTCTTGCCGCTGCTGGCGCCAATGTCTTCGTTTTCGTTGTTCCCCTTCTCCGCTTGCTTCGGCTCGCCACTCACCCCTTCTTCTCCGGAGCCCTCTTCCGCCTCCGTCTCCGAAAGATCCTCGAGCTCCCGAAGCCATTGGGCCTCTGCTGGGCTGTGCAGGGCGTATGTGCAGGAGCGGAGGCTCCATGGAATGCCGCCCCACAGCATCTTGTAGAAGGACCGCTCAAGAGCCTCGGGTGGGCGCACGTCGCTTCTCGGGTACAAGAAGTCCGAAAGCGGCACGGAGAAGACGTGGGAGCTTTCGCCGGGGTTGAGCACCAAACTAGGCATCTGCGCCGGGTCTTCCATGCGTAGAAGCCCCACACACGGCGCCACGGCCGAAAACGTCCGGGACAAGTAGCACGGCATCTGCGTGAGCCGGCGGATGGATATCCCCGCCTTGCCCAAATCAGCATCGTTTGCCGAGAGCCCGATTTCCTCGTGCATCTCTCGCCGAGCCACCATCCACGGCAGCTCGAGCCCGCTATCGGCGTTTCCGCCCGGAAAGGCAATGTGTCCGGGGAAGCTGCGGAGCTGCGACGACCGCTTGGTGAGAACCACCCGGAGCTCGCCGAATTGCCCAAAGAAAAGGAGCACGAAAACCGCCAGCCGCCGGGCCGTGGGCAACCGGTGCCACACCAGCGACGGCTCGCCGCGGTAGTGCGTGGCCCGAAACGCTTCGAGTTGGGGGATTGCTTTTTCCATGCTGAAGCGGGGCATCTGAGAGTATGTAGTTGTGCTTGTTGGGTGTGCGCTGTGGGGTACGGTTGTCCTGCACATAGTAGCTCCTCCCTCCTGGCCGCCCTGCCCCGGCGCTGCCTGCAGGAAAGGCCACTGGCGGTTTGGCGCCGGAAAGCCGGGTGCCTGATTTTTGGCACTTTCTCCAGTGTTTCGCAGTCGCTGAGAATAGTGTGAATGCGCAGGGGCTGGGTTCGAAGTCTTGGGTTGAGAACCAGACGCCGGAATGCAGGAATACTGCCGGGTGGCAGGCATAAACGAGAGAACGCGGTGTGTGGTACGAGACTTGAAAGAACACGGGGTGTGGTACGAGACCTGAAAGAACACGGTGTGTTGTGGTGACGAGTGACGATAACCGCGTCACGTGCGCAGTTCGTGCAACCCGCAAAAAGATTGCAGCACCACAATTTCACACATGGTCTCCCACTGCATTACTCACTGTGGCCCTAAGTGGCTTGACTAACGTTGATCGGACGGGAAACAGTATTTTCCACTTGGTATGGCCGCAACCGAAATACAAGGTTTTGACGGCTAGAGATAACATGTGCGAGGAAGCTAGTCCTTCCAACTGCTTTTACTAACATCAATGATTCATAAACACCTTGAGTCCGGTGATTTCAGAATTCCGGTTACTCCCCCCCATCGTTCATCGATCAGTAAGTCAATCCTACATCGATCAGTAAGTCATTCCTACATCCAACTAGCGGTGATTTCTATTAGTCTATAATATGCGGGTCCGGCGGAGAGGGGTCGTGGCCTGTTCCAGCTCTGTATCGCCAGGATTGCCATCACTAGGCTTACTCGGCTTCAGCCAAGAGTTGAGGCCAGTCGTTGACGTCAGCGTTCTTGTAGATGACGTTGTACACAGCCTCGAACAATGGGAACTCGGACTCCAACTTGAAGTTCTCCAACAACTCGTGCACCTCCTTGGCGGTGATGATACCCTGAGAGGATTGGCCGTTCAACAACACTTTCTCGGCCTCCCAGGCGTCAACCTTGTTCTCCACCATGTAGCGGGCGACCTTGACATTTCTACCACCGGAACAGGTGGTGATCAAGTCGGCCACACCAGCAGACTCCTCGGTGAAGGTGGTGGACTCAGGGGCAGACAATCCGCTGATTCCAAACTTTTCCCAGTAGGAAGCAAAGTGAATGGTCTCTCTGAGACCGATTCTCATGATGGCGGACTTGGCATTGTCACCCCATCCAGCACCCTCAACGAATCCGGCGCCGATGGCAACGACGTTCTTCAAAGCTCCAGCAATGGAGGCTCCAATGACATCCTTGATGACTCTGACGTGGAAGTAGGTTCTGTGGAAAGCCTCCTTCAAGACGTACTCGTCAATGTCCTTACCCTCACCGCGGAAGTCCTTTGGCGTGTTGTAGGCGATAGACGTCTCGGACCATCTGTTTCTGGCCACCTCGTTGGCAATGTTGGCTCCTGACAAAACACCACAGTACACACCCAAGGTGTCAGTGATGGATTGCGACAACAACTTGCAGCCGCTGGCATCCACTTCCAAGCCCTTGAGGCAGGAAATGGCTCTGGCGTTAGGAGACACCTTACCAACCAATTGCGAGCAGATTCTTGGCAAGAACTGGTGGGGGATGTTGAAGATAAGGAGGTCGGCCCCGTCCACAGTGGACACAATGTCGGGGTTGGCCACCAAGTTCTCGGGCAACTTGATCTCGGGAAGGTACTTGACGTTCTCGTGCTCAGAGTTGATGATCTCAGTCAACTTCTTGCCGTTCACCTCCTCCTCAAAGACCCACATGTTGACCTGCTTTTCGAAGATCTCGGGCTTCTCGGCGGTGTTCTCGGCCACGAGCTTGGCCACGGCGGTACCCCAGTTTCCGGATCCGATGATGGCGATTTTGAATGGCTTTTCGATTTTGTATGGCAAGGACATGATGGTGTGCTACAAAGAGGAAATTGCGGTCTTTTTATATACTAGGGGCAGGGGCAGTGTGCACTCCCGCCGTGGGCTGTGTGTAGGACATCTGCGCTGCGCCAAGGCGAGCCGCGCCTGCACCAGACGTTTGTGGCAGCCGATACTGCGTGCTGCACACTGGACGACACCGAGCCGGAGTTTCACCGGCCCGCGATGTGCGAATTTCTTTTTCGCAGAATTTTCGTTCGTCCTGCAGACAAGCAGAGGCTCTGGCGGGTCAGTGGGTCCAACCGCAGGTTCGGGAAGGCCCGCTGCCCCATTACGTATGTCCTGCAGGAAATCATGCACCGCAATTTCTGCCGCCTAGCAACCTGGCGTGCAGTTTCGTCATCGGACTGCACAAAGCGCGGACTTTCGCGCTCATTCCGAGTCCAACAAAATGGACTGGGTTTCTTTTTCGCGCATTCCCCTCCGGAGTTGCTATCTCCGGCATCGCCGGGTGTACGGGTTTTCTTGTCGCAACACCCGTACACCCGTACATCCACCGTAGTCGAGCTTATTATCAAATACTCCTGCAAAAAAGTACAAGATGTGGGGTGTTTGACGGGCTGGAATTGAAGCCTGGTGGTTGGTGCGTCGTGCAGTACCTCAATAGTGTGGTCATGAATTCGTTGCAGCCAAAAGATGCAAGTGCTATAAATAGAATATCAGAATAGAATACGAAATCTAAGTAGATGTGAAGGTCCCAGAAACACTTGATCATATTGGTAAGTTTCAGGATGGCTCCAATCGCCGAAAAGTTGTGCTGGTTCGGTTACAGTTGGAAACAACAGGGGTCTTCAACTATAGCACAAAAGGGTCTTCAACTGTAGCACAAAAGGATCTTCAACTGTAGCACAAAAGGATCAAAGTCAAAATATTGGCCCCAGCATTGAAGTGTCAAGAACAGCAACTTCGGCAGCTCCAATGGATATACCCCAAAACTCAGTCATCCCAGTCGAGTTCCGTCAGGTATGCGCCCGCCTCCATTCAAAAGTCGTCGTCATTACGATAGTCATCGAACAATTCCTGGTCGGCCGGCGAAAGAATGCTGCCCTTTTTCGGGGTATCCCACATGCCATCTTCCATCCACAGCTCCGCCTGCACCTGGCCTCCGCTAATCACCTGTGCAGCTTGTAGTGACGATAAATCACCCGAAAGCTGGCCATCCTTGATATGAGCCAAAGGGTCAGGCAAATGACTGCGCACAGATTCCGATTCCCTTGTTTCATTTCTGCTTTGACGCAAGGCTTCCGGCATTTGCCGATGCCGAAGAATGTCCTGGTCTCCATGTAGCGGCGGATAATCTTCCACAGCTTCGTGCATCGGCTGATGGTAGGTTGGCTCTGCCTTTTCGTGCCTCAACGGATCGCTCATGTATTGGCGAATATCCTCGCCCGATTTGGTCACCAACTTGTCGCCTTCCTGTGACAATTCCACCTGGCGATCGGAAATCAGCGTCATGAGCTTGAGAAAGTTGGACTGCTGGAACTTGGCTGAAGTTTCTTCCGATGCCTGGCCCTTGCTCATGGATTCGTGTACCTGACGAGCGGCCTCGGCAAATTGCTCGTTATCTGAGCGCCGGGCTTCCTGGACTTCTTGAGGCACGGCTTCTGCTGCGACGCTTTGCGTTTGAACTGTTGCCTCATTTTCCGCCATTTCTTGCTCATTTTCCGCCATTTCTTGCTCGATTTCGTCGAACTGCGCCGCAAGCCGTTTCTCGTCGAGGTGTACGGCGTCTGCCTGACTTCCTCCATGGGCCTGGGTCATTCCCGGTAGCCCGTGAATGGAGGCCATGGGTCTTGCCATGCGTCCACTTTGACCCTGGTTCTGCATCTGCATGAACCGCTGCTGCCAGTCGGACTTCTGGGCGTTTTGCTGGAGCGACATGCTCAGAAAGTCCTGCACCCACCTCTCCTTTCCTTGATTGTGGAACTGGTGCTGGTTTTGGTTCTGATGCTGATTTTGTTGGTTCTGGAACTCGTTCTGGAACTGGTTTTGATTTTGGTGGTTCTGGAACTGTTGATTTTGGTGGTTCTGGAACTGTTGATTTTGGTGGTTCTGGAACTGGTTCGGATGCTGGGGCTGCCCAAACTGCCCCTCAAAACTCGCCCCACTCTCATTGAATTGGTGAAACTCGCGGTTGAGTTGCCCGTCGATGGCTCCGTGGCTCCTGAATGCAGGCGCGTCCACGTGACCGCCAAAGCGCTCTCTCTGGAGCGACTGGTCCCGCTGGGAGTGCTTGGCAAGCTGGCTCACTGCATTGGTGGGTCCGCAGCTGGCATCCATTTTGGTGGGAAGAAGGTTGCTGGGCAGAAAAGTGGTCGCACAACCGAGGGCGCGATGTATGCAGGATGATAAGTAACCCCGGATCCCCCGACTGGAGTGCTGCCACGGGCTGCTTCTGAGCGCTGCTTCTCTTATGGGATCGATCTCCGTCTGATGGCCTCCGGTCGCCCACTAGTTGTCGCCCCACAACTCCTCGTATGCAGCACCCAAAAACTCATGCACATTGGACGTTTGCATCGACCGCTTGTACCGCTCGAAAGCCTTTCTGCTGGCACATCGGACAATGGCACATCCTGCATAGCACGCAAGCAAGGGGAGCACCGCCGGGTCGATGTCGCCATCGTGCTTCCACATTCCCTTCTCGTAGTGCGAGGCCCAGATGAGCATCGTAACCATGGCTCCCGTCAAAGTATCGCCCTGGCCGCCGACTCGGCGCCAAGACCCCGGCATCTCGTTGACCAAGTAGTCATCATTTTTCACAATCACCTCATTCTGGCCCTTTTTGACCACCACCACGCCGCCAAGACGGCGGGAAACGCTTTGCGCAGTCGCCACCGAGTCGTCATTGTCGATGGCTAAGGCAGAGCAAATGCGTCCGAACTCCACCACGTTTGGAGTAATGACTGCCTTCGAAAAGCCCTTGATGATATCCGGATCGATGGAAACCAAGAACAACGAATCGGCATCAAGAATGACTGGTTTGTTTGCCACTTTGATCTCTTGCAAGATTCGCGTGAGCGTCTTCAACATGAGCGGGTCTCGTCCGAAACCAGGACCCAAAACGAAGGCGTCCATTCGCTCAATGAGCGCAGAAACCTTGGGCAAAATGTGCTTATCAATCACCTGGTCGATTTCCCTGTTTTTCAACGCCTCCTCGAGCAGTTTGGACCGCAATTCTGCCCACTTGCTTTCTGGCAAAAATTGGTTCACCTCTGGGTTCAGCAGCTCATACAAATATGGATGAACCATTAGATCCGGCGAGTAGCCCTTGATGATGCTGCCGGCGAGTTTTTCACAAACAACGTGGCTCAAATCTGCTCCAACCAACGCAGCAGAGTGGGAGGCGAAGAATGGAGCTCCGGTGTAGTCTTCACACCCGCCAAAAACACACACTTTACCCGCCTGGCCTTTGTGGAACGACGACAGCAACGGCTGGATAATCTGCCGTGCGAGACGAAGCAAGTCTTTTTGGGATTTGCCGTTCAACATGGGTTTGGTACCGTGGGGTGTTCCGGTGAGGCTTGCGGTTATCAACACGTGAGACCCTGGTCACGTGCTTGGCGCTCACGTGGACCGCGGCACGTGCGGTGTGGCGGTGCGCAAATGGTCGTGGCAGCCTGCACACAGCCTGCTCGGCCAATATTGCTCGCGCGGGCTCACCGAGAGCAACACGGTTTCTCCCCATTCAATGTCAGCAGCAAGAATCTCATCAAGATACCTCATTCCCGCCATTGGCGCCATTGGCGCCCTCGGAGCCCTCGGTACAGCTTCGTACCTTTCCGGCCCCAAGATCTTCAACCAAAACCCCAAGACTTTCAACGACGGAAGCGAGTGGGTCGACTTGAAGTTGAAGGACTCATGGACCATTTCTGGAAACACCAAGCATTACGTGTTCGAATTGAATAGCGCCGATGACGTCTCGGGCTTGGTCACGGCCTCTTGCCTCATGGCCAAGTACGTCACCGAAAAGGGCAACAACGTCATCAGACCATACACGCCAGTGTCAGACGTTGACCAAAAAGGAACTCTTGAGTTTGTCATCAAAACCTACCCAGAGGGCAAGTTTTCGCAGCACGTCTGGAACTTAAAGCCCAACGACACTGTTTCGTTCAAGGGCCCAATTGTCAAGTGGAAGTGGGAGCCCAACCAGTTCAAAAAAATCACTTTGATTGGTGGTGGTTCTGGAATCACGCCATTGTACCAATTGCTTCATGAGATCACCAAGAACCCCGAGGACAAGACCAAGGTCGACTTGTTCTATGGCTCTGTCAGCGAGGACGACATTTTGTTGAGAAAGGACCTCGACAAGATTGCCGCTGACCACAAGGACCAGGTGAACATCCACTATTTCTTGGACAAGGCTCCCGAGGGCTGGAAGGGCCACACTGGCCACATCGACAAGGCCTTCTTGAAGGAGAACTTGCCTGGTCCATCTGCAGAGTCCAAGGTGTTTGTGTGTGGCCCACCACCTTTGTACAAGGCTATTTCAGGACCTAAGAATTCGCCCACTGACCAGGGTGAAGTCACTGGTGCTTTGGCTGACTTGGGTTACACGAAGGACAACGTGTTCAAGTTCTGATTCAAATACCCAGCCAAACAGTTTAGCTATGCCCAATTCAACCCAATTTAGATTGTCCATAATCATCAACTTGCTAGAGTCATGTTTTCGTAGTTGTAGCGTTTGGGAACATTGCTCCTGCATCCACCTCCCAGTTCGCATCAAACTTGCACTCCTGCAGCTATCTCGCCAAAGCCATGGTTCGAGTCGCCATTGAAGGATGCTGCCACGGAGCCCTCAACGAAATATACCGGGCGGTACCGAAGAGTGTTGAGCTTCTTTTGATTTGCGGTGATTTCCAAGCGTTTCGAAACAAGGCCGACTTGCAGTCGTTTAGCGCTCCAGAAAAGTACCGTCACATGATGGACTTCCACGAGTACTATTCTGGCAACAAAAAGGCGCCAGTGTTGACTGTTTTTATTGGCGGAAACCACGAGGCATCGCTGTATCTTCGGGAACTCCAATTCGGCGGCTGGGTGGCGCCGTCCATATACTATCTTGGTGAATATGGCACGATATGGTACAAAGGCCTTCGAATCTCCGGAACCAGCGGCATTTTCAACTATGCCTCCTTCATCAACACGGACTCGTACAAGCTTCCGTACGATCGGTCGGCAATTCGGTCGGTGTACCACGTGAAACCAAAAAACTTTGTGAAGCAGCTTTTGACAGGCCACTGTGATATAGTTCTTTCGCATGACTGGCCCCAGTGGGTCTGGGAAAGCGGCAATGCCCGGGCTCTTGTCAAAAAAAAGAAGCATTTCCAGCAAGACATGAAAAGCGGCCGTTTAGGCTCTCCATTGGCCATGGAAGTTCTCAAGCACCTTCGTCCTCGGCACTGGTTTTCCCTGCATCTTCACATCAAGTTCACAGCTGAGTATAAGCATCGAAAGAGAAAGCTTCTGAGCTCAGGATCGATCTCAGATCCACAACCAAGGTCTCCAAATGAACTCACAGATGCTTGCAATCAAAATGATCAGCAGTACCAGAAGACCCCAAAAATTCAAGATGACCAGGAAATCATGTTAGACATGGATTCTAACGAAATATTGGTAGGCGTGGATGCTGCCAAGGATTCTGGCGAAATCGCTTTGGATATGGATGCTCTGAAAAACGACCTGGTCGTCATTCAGCTGGATACGGACGACAAAGCTGCAAACAAGGAAGCTGACGCATCGAAGCCGTTGATTCAAGCACTCGAAAAGATACTCACCAGAGGCCAATCGCAGAAATTGACCAAGTTCTTGGCATTGGACAAATGTCTTCCCAAAAGAAAGTTTCTCGAGGTCTTGGACATCAAAGCAGCCTCACCAAGCTTGGGGGAGGATCTTTTCTACGACCCAAAAGCGATCGCCATTCATAGGGTTGTCGAAAACGTCACAAAAACGCCACAGTGGATGGATTTGAATGCCAAAAGGATGCTTAGGGTCTCGGATCTTCAGCCTCTCTTGAACGAGCTAGATGAAAAGGTGCAGCTCGAGTTGCGCCGTGTATCCGGCGATCTCCGCATCCCCCACAACTTTAAGAGCATCGCTCCCAACTCAAAACAGCCGGTGCCAAAGGTGCAGTACTGGGAGAATAACCAAACGACGGAATTTTGCCAGAAATTTGCCATTGGGGTTCCCAGCATGGAGTGAATAGGATATTTGTAGCCGGTCACGTGCCGCGCATGGGTTTCGCAGGCTCGCCGTCTAGTTGAGTATCATGTCTGTGCAGACGTTGATAGCGCATTACCTCCAAGAAAATGGCTACCATGAGACTCTAGCGGTGTTTGAAAAGGAGCATGGAACGCTTCTTGAAACAGACCTTTTCCACGGCGAAACGCTTCAGGAAATTATAGCCGACAGGCAATTATACCACCAAACGAAGCCACAAAATGCAGTCCTTGAGGACGAAAAAGTGAAGGCAAAAAAGCCCCAAATCTTCCGTAACTGGGCTGTTCCATATGCTCAAAACGCCAAAGACATCTCAAGTCCGGAACATTTGGTGGTTGACTGTGCAATCCTCGAAACAGACAGAAGGTATGCGCTTTTGGCCACGTCGAATAAATCGCTTCTTGTGGCCGATTTGGAATCGGGAAAAGCTGTCTTCGAGGTTAAAAACATCATTGGGAATGTCATCCGCCACATTTTGGTGCATGGAGATCATGTATTTCTCTGTGGGATGAACGGAAAACTCACAGCGGGAACGCTCGACTTCAAGAATCATAATTTCATTCGCCGCTTCGACCATCAGATCCACCCTCGGCTTGTCTCTGGCCTCACAATTGTTGATTGGCGCCAAAAAGTCTATATTGTCAGTATGGGATGGGACTTCATGGTGAGGGTATTTTTAGTCGATGATGGCATTCATTTGAAGGCAGAGTTCAAGCTAAGCAACCAAGGCCAGTGCATGGAAGCGCTAGTTCACAATGGCAAATTGTACGTCTTGGTGTGCAAAAAAGAAATCACCTTGATGGACGTTTTGTGCTTCGACTCGACTCTCGATTTGAAGTTCCGCATAGCCCTCAACGACGCGGAGTTCTCTGCTGTGGGGTTCACGCCTATGTGCATCAGCGTTTTAGGTCTGGAAATACCGTTAATTGCCATAGCAACTTCCCATGAGCCTTATATGAGGGCAATTGTTGTGGAATTGAATGAGGGAATCGACGATGGCCCGGAGAAAATTAAGCGCCAGCAGATTGTCACCAACTTGAACACCCTCTCGCCACAGGATAAATTCAGCGAAGCGAAGCTTCACTGGAGGACGGATGGAAGTGGCCTCTGGGTAGCAGGAGAGGACGGCACTATTCGGGGCTTGGATCTCCTAGAAGAGAAAGTCGTTGTTTCTTTGGAAGCCCACGAAGGGCGCATGAAGAGTGTCTGTTTTTCGAAAGATGCGTTCTTGACTTGCGGAATCGACAAGACCGTCAAGTTCTGGCAGTAAGCATCTCGAGGGCGTTCAGATGTGATTATGTTTGTAGGGAGCTCAGCACAATAGCATTGGGGGTTGGTGGATAAAGGTATTCAAGTTGATCGCAACCCCTTCAGAGTTTTGTAATTGAATTGTTTGGCTTGTTAATGTAGAGGAGAAATAATGTAGAGGAGAATGTAGAGGAGAATGTAGAGGAGAAATAATGTAGGGAGAAATAGTTGGGAGGTTTGCTCGAATTTATAGTGCGGTGGCTGCAAATTTGGGCGTACAAACGTCTAGGGGCGTGCAGGATCATTACAAATCAGACCACAAATACAACGCAGGCATATAAAAGGAGTCCAAATTCCCAGAAAAAGCTCCCTTCTATTTTTTTCCAGAATGCAATGCCCAATTCGAGTATGGAATTTGTGCCATAAAGGCTGTATATTTCCATTTCGCTGAAGCCGGGAATCGAACTCAATTATACATGCAACTTATCACTAGTGGACGAAGTGCCTCCCAAATCGATATCCTCACAAGGCTGAACCATTCTGAACCATTCTGAACCATTCTGAACCATTCTGAACCATTCTGAACCATTCTGAAACCCTTTGAAACCGTTCATTCTGAAACATCGTGAACTGGCCTCCTTATCCATTTTGCCACAAAAACGAAGCTAAAGAACGGACTCAGATGCTCAATCTTGGAAATTGAACGCATACCGATTTGCATTCAGAATACGGACTCGAGCTCGTTCACTCGCAGCCACACTTCGCCTCCCTCAACTAAACACGGAAGAGCATCCGACTTATATACAGGATGCCGGAAGCGGCCGGAGAGCACACCGACTGTGGCTTGAAAGCGGCTGGCCAGTTTGCGTGGGAGGGGGCGTGTGTCCTGCACACAGCACTCACTTCCTCGGGCCAAGAGGTCTGGGGAATCGCGCGTAATGCGGAGAAGCTGGATCCTCGGGCACATGGCATATTTTGAAGCGAACCATATCTCATCCAACCCGAGCCCTTTTTATCAGTTTTTGATACACAACATTTCCAGGAGCAACGAGAATCCGTCCCTGACCCAATTGAGATCAAGTGCCAAGCAAGAGTTCCACAACATCATCACTCATCGGAGTACAGTTGTATCGGAATCAAATTCACAGCATCACTCATAGATCTCGTCCATTGATTTTACCAAGTGCACCTCCCTGGAGTCCAAGCCAGACCATTTTGAAGCGAACACAAATTCATACAAATGTCACTTAGCCCCTTAGAAAAAGCCGCCAGTGGGGCGTTGGCCTCTGCCATCGCAAACACGCTTGTTTACCCCTTAGATCTAAGCAAGACGATCATCCAAACACAGGTCAAAAGGAAAGTGGCGGCTGAGGACCCCGGAAGCGATTATGGCTTCACCAGTGTCGACGAAAGCGCCGGAGAGAGTGCATTCTTGAAGGTGGAGAAAAAGGTCGAGCAGAAGGTCAAGGAGCAGGAACTCAAGTACAGGAATACCATCGATGTGCTCCAGAAGATCTATGCCAAGAAGGGTATTTTGGGCTGGTACCATGGATTGTTCTCCTCAGTGGTCGGACTGGCTGCTCAGAACTTCTCCTACTTCTACTGGTACTCGATCGTGCGGCTGGTGTACGCAAGAGTCTCCAAAACCGCCGCCACGCACAAGCACCTGACAGCCATTGAGTTGTTTTTGGGGGCGTTGGCTGCGGCAATATCGCAGCTCTTCACCATGCCGATCGGAGTCATCACGACGCAGCAACAAACTGACAAGAAACACCGGTCGTTGTACCAGTTGGCCAAGGAGATCTACCTGCAGGACGGCCCCACCGGGTTCTGGAGGGGACTCAGCGTGTCGTTGGTGTTGTGTGTGAATCCCTCAATCACGTATGGTTCCTACGAGCGGTTGAAGCAGATCTTTTTCGACGGCAAGGAGTTTTTGGGTCCATTGGAGAGTTTCACCTTGGGAATGTGTGCCAAGTCGTTGGCTACGTTGAGCACACAGCCGTTGATTGTATCCAAGGCCATGCTTCAGAAGAAGCTGGGCGACAAGAAGGAAACACAAAAAGACGATGATGAGGAAGATATCAAGTTCGACTCGTTCGTCGACGCCTTGTGCCACTTGTGGAACACGGAGCGCTTGAGAGGACTCTACAAGGGAGTGGCGCCACAGTTGCTCAAGGGAGTTATAGTGCAGGGAATGTTGTTCATGTTCAAGGACCAGATCGACATGACTTTTGTGGCGCTTTTGAAACTCATCAAGGCCCGGAAGGCATTGGTGAAATAGGCTGACTACACTCTTGGCAACGAACGTGGTGTGATTGGCTCTGGTGCAATCTGGGTGCAAACCGCCGTGTCACGTGCCTCTGTTCTCTCCACCACCCGCCATTGAGACTGGCCCAGCACAGCGCATTAAGAACCCAATAAATCGATCTCCTAACCGTCTCCTTTTGACTAGACACGAGCGGCCGCTTCCCCGGTGCCGGTTCACGTACTCATCGGAAACCTCTGACCTGCATACGTCGCAGGAATCCCTAGGATGCACTGGTGTTGTGCGCGAGAAAGCGCCAGGGCTTGCGCCCTCGCCACGTGACTGCCCTGTGCACCACCACCCGCGCGCTCCACCAAAAATCTAATCCGCCTTTAAAAATTTTTTTAGCTACAACACTTTCTCATCAGCAAACATGGGTAACGGTAAACCAAGAGGTCTTAACTCCGCCAGAAAATTGAGAGTCCACAGACGTAACAACAGATGGGCCGATGAATCCTACAAGTCCAGATTGTTGGGAACTGCTTTCAAGTCCTCTCCATTCGGAGGTTCTTCCCACGCCAAGGGTATTGTGTTGGAGAAGATTGGTGTCGAGTCCAAGCAGCCAAACTCTGCCATCAGAAAGTGTGTCCGTGTTCAATTGATCAAGAACGGAAAGAAGGTGACCGCTTTCGTGCCAAACGATGGTTGTTTGAACTTCGTCGATGAGAACGACGAGGTTTTGATTGCCGGTTTCGGTAGAAGAGGTAAGGCTAAGGGTGATATTCCTGGTGTTAGATTCAAGGTCGTCAAGGTCTCTGGTGTTTCCTTGTTGGCTTTGTGGAAGGAGAAGAAGGAAAAGCCAAGATCGTAGAGATCCATTTGCATTTGGTTCTGGGTATAGCCTGTTTAATATTACGATACATTGACATAGCGTAGTTCTTGAGTGGGTACGTGGCACGGATGTCTGATGCGTGAAGAGTGCTACAAGATGAGTGAAAAAGTCACGTGATATATTACATCGACAAGTGCTTGCCCTCCACCGAAGGCCCCGACTTCTTGACCACCTTTTTCCGCGAGTTGGTCATCTTCCGGTTGATACGGTTGAACATCTCGCCCGAGCCCTTCTGCTGCCTCATCAATAGACTGGGGTCAACCTTGGGAGCGATCTTGTATGCAGTCGTCCGGGCACTAGGAATAGCGGCTCTGTTTCTGCGTTCGGCCTGCTGCTCGTAGAGGGTCTTCTGTTCCTGTGGCTTGCCCTTTTTGGACGACAACTTGTTGGTGAACTTGCTCTTGTTGTAGTCGTTAAAGTGGATGGTACGGTCCTTGTATGAGTCCGACTTGTTCAAGATGGGTCTGGTCCACTCGCCGATCAACTTGTCCACTAGTTTCTTCAACATAGGCTCGGTTCTCTTGCTGCGCTGGTAAAACACCAACACCTTGCCGATTCCGCTGGCCACGAGATGATCTGTCTTGATGGGCAAGTCCACCAATGACTGTAACAACTCCTTCTGGATTTGGTATGCAGGCATGGACGAGTCTGGCAACGGCTCCAACCACAAGCGCACGGCCTCAAGCAAATTGTTGTCCAAAATGGAGATGGCAAGGTCGGCCTTGGACAAGGTGTCCATGACCTCACGCAACAACTTGAGTTTTTCCGTGGCGATCTGGCCCTGGGAGTTCTTCTCCACGTCCAAGTTGGCGGCCTCGATCATCTTGTTTTTGAGGTAGTCGATCTTGTCGTCCTGCATTCGTTCCAAGTCGTCCTCGTCCGCCCGACGCCGCTTAACGGTCCGACTTTTGACCGCCAGGTCCATTTTCTCTTCCAAAAGCCGTCTTTTGCGTGCGGCAGGGTCTTCATTGGCGTAGTCCACGCCGTAGTCCGCTCCGTAGTCCAAGTTGGCGTCCATGGGGTTTTCGGCCTCGAGCGACGGAGCAGGGGCGTCCTTTTGACTGCGCCGGATCTTCTTTTTGCGGGTCACGTCGCCATTCTGCTCCTTTTGGGCCTTGATGTTGTACACGTTGTCGTCGAAGTCGGAAGTCTCGCCCCCGAACATGTTGGCCACGTCCTCCCTGTGGATATCATCTTCCAGGGCGGGTGCCTCGTCTCCGTTGGCAATGTGTCCCTCACCCTCGTCCTCGAGGTTGTCTTCGGTGACGGTAGGCGGGAGCTGCTCGTCTTCCAAGCTTTGCTGGAACTCGTGTTCCTGTTGCTGCTCTGAAATCTCCGTATCCATGGATGATTCTGGTGGGTGACGCTGTGAAACAAGTCGAAAGGCTTTTCAAGTCAGCCAAACGAACGTTAGAGTGCAGAAGCTTGATCAGAAGGAATGAACCTTGGTGCCTGATGAACGCTGTTCAAAATAGCTCGCTGGCACTGGAATCGGATGAGCCGTGGAAACAGGGGTGAGGGCCAGTTTCTTGGTTTCTCCAGGTGAAAGTGCGACTGCGAGCGCTGGTGCACGGGTGCGGGGCTAGAGACTGCGAACGTCTCCCGCCAATACGTCTCCATGTCTCACTACATTGGCAAAACCATCTCGTTGATCTCCAACAAAGGGCTCCGGTACGTGGGCCTTTTGGAGAACATTTCGGCGGAAGACGCCACGGTGTCGTTGAAATCCGTGCGCTCCTTTGGAACAGAGGGCAGAATGGCCGAACTGGGCCAGCCCAACTTGGAGGTTTTTCCCGGCTCCGACGTCTACGAATACGTTGTGTTCAGAGGCTCTGATGTGCGGGACTTGTCAGTGTTGGATGTTCCAGTTGATCAGGTGCAGCCGGTGTCCGCAGGCTCCTCCCATACTGAGCCCACTGTTGCCCAAAAAGCGCCTGCTCCCACGAAAACACAAAGCCAGGCTCCGCGGGCGGTTCCGGAGACTCTGGCCGAAAGCCCCCGGACAGCCGCGCCGGCTCACGCCGCTTCCTTGCCGGAAAACACGGCGGTGGCTGCTTCTGCCGTGCCTCAGGAGTCGGTTACGAGGACTGCTGCGCCAACGCGGACCAGAGATCCTGCACCGGCGCCGGTCAGCAGGCCCACTGATTTCGACGGTGACTTTGACTTTGAGCAGGGCAATGCCCGTTTTGAGAAGGAGAGGTTGGACAATGAGAACAAGCCGGTTTATGACAAGAGCTCGTCGTTTTTCGACTCCATCTCGCTGAGCACCCGTGGAAACATGCGCTGGAGCGAGGAGAAGTCCCTCAACATGGATACTTTTGGCGAGGCCTCGGTGAGACGTGGGCGGGGCAACTTCCGGGGAAGAGGAAGAGGCCGTGGCAGAGGACGCGGGAGAGGTAGAGGGGGGCACCAGGAGCCTAAGCCCGAATGGGCCTAGTCTGAACCGCCGGCCTTTACTTACCTACATCTAACCATATAATTCCCTATCCACATACGTCCATATACGTTCCTATCCACATACATCCATATACGTCCCTATCCACATACGTCTCTATCCACATACGTCCACATACGTCCACATACGTCCATATCCACATATACGTCCCTATGCACACTGTAACCTATTGGCGTCCTGTATACAAACAACCGCTTGTCCTGCACATAGCACCTGGCTTGTTGTATGTAGGGGTGCCGTGCCCTGTCGGGCCTGGCGGTGGAGCTTTCGCCTGTGGCGCATGCATGCGGTTTTCCAGAAAAATGTATTTTCGGATTTATTTGTGGAAACTTATATGCTCGGCAAGAACCGTCAGAAAAGAGCCGCGAGGAATTGGCTGGTGAGACCAGCGAAAGCAAGTCAAAATCAAGAAGGATTTGCGAATAAAAAAGGGTTCTAAATAATAGATAGGATTCAAATAATAGGATCCAAATAATAGGATTCAAATAATAATTAGGACTCGTCATTTATTAGCAATTGACAAACATGTCCGCTTTCGCCGGGCAGAGAGGCGCCTGCATACAGAGCCACTTATCGCGGTCGGCATTCATCTCTCGCTGCACATGACGTACCAAATCATCGATGCTTTCGTAAACGACGGCATCCTCAACCAGCGGATCCAGATGTCGGTTCCCCTCGCACACTTTGACAAGCACAACCTGCAGACCATCAGCATCAGTGCCAACGTGACGCAGCGCTATGTGAAGGACTTGCATGGGCTGCACGCCGAAAGAGTGGTTTTCGCCGAAAAGTCAAGGGTCATGGCCTATCTCCAGGGCGGCCCGGGGTTCCCGTGTGACGTGCCGCGCACAAACTCGGGCTTCACCAAGGTGTTGCTCGACAAGGGGTACCAGATGGTGTACTACGACCAGAGAGGTACGGGTTTCAGCGCTCCGATCGAGCGGGCCACGCTTGAGCTGTCTGCAGGAGCCCTCGAGTACCTTCTGCATTTCCGGGCGGACTCCATCGTCGAGGACATGGAGTGCGTGCGGCGGGCGCTCCTTGGCGACCAGAAATGGCTGTTGCTAGGCCAGTCGTTTGGGGGTTTTTGCCTGTTCACGTACCTCCTGCGCCATGCAGGATCGCTATCTGCAGTGCTCGTCACCGGCGGCGTCCCCCCCATCGGCCACACCGCGGACGACGTGTACCGGCGGACGTACGAGCGGACGAAGGAGCGCAACGTGCACTACTACGCCAAGTACCCCCAGGACGAGGCGCGTGTGCAGGAGATATGCCGGCACTTGGCTGCAAGTCACGTGACGCTCCCCAACGGCGGCTCGCTCTCCGTGGAGCGCTTCCAGCAGCTCGGGCTCACCTTCGGCGCCGCCGGGGGCACCGACGCCATGCACGCGCTCGTCACCGAGGCGTGGCACTCGCTCCGGGCCGGGGGCTTGTCGTACGGGGTTCTATGCAGGATCCAGAACACCAGCCTGTTCGACACCAACGTGTTGTACGCACTCTTCCAGGAGGCCATTTACTGTGACGGCAGCGGCAGCACGGGCTGGGCCGCCGACCGCCTCCGCCACGCGCCCGGCAACGAGCGCTTCGTGTACACCCCCGGCCAGAGCTCGCCGGTGTTCTTCACGGGCGAGATGGTGTACAGGTCTATGTACGAGGACTACGCCGAGCTCCGGCCGCTCCGGGGGTTGGCGCAGGCGCTCCATGAAAAGGAGGCGTGGCTGCGGCTCTACAACCCCGAGGTGCTAGGGCGGCTCACGTGGGCGGAGGTGCCGGTGGTGGCGGCGTGCTACTTCCACGACCAGTACGTGGACTTTGGGCTCTGTATGCAGGTCAAGCAGGAGGTGTTTGGGTACCGGAACTTGCGGCAGCACGTGACCAGCGAGCACTTCCACAACGGGCTCCGGGCCGACCCCGAGCGGGTGCTTGGCGCCTTGTTCCGGTTGTTGGAGGGCGAGGTGGACTGAGCTGTATGCAGCACCGCCGCCCAAGCGGACGTCCTGCAGACGGCCCGGGTGCGCCGGCAGAGCAGAGGCTGCTCTGTGCAGTCCGCACGCACCCCAGAAGGCCCCTATCATCAGCCCTGCACCAGCGTAGTTACCGCCCCCTGCAAAAGCAGCATAACATCCACCGCAGAAGTATATAAGGCCCCGACCCCCATCGCCGCCACCCCATATTTGCCCACGTGACCGCGTTGATGGCGCCCATCCCCCACTAACGGCATGCCTTTTTGGACGCCCTTTTCCCGAAAACCCGCCAAGTCCGCCGAGACGGCGCCGCCAAAACCAAGAAGGTCGCAGTCGGATGCATCTGCTCAATGGGGTCTTTCTGCCGAGACGGGCAGAGCCAGGCCTCCAGCCCGGCCCAAAACGGCAATGTCCGTCACGGCGCCGGTGCCGAAATCCATGCTTTTGGAGCCCCCCGCAAATTCACCCGATGACAGGGCCGGCGAAAAAAGCCACTCGGCCCCATCCCAAGCCACATCGGCTGCCTTGCTTGACTCTGGCGAAGAGTCAGATGCACTTGGTGCTGGAGAAGCTCTTTCGGGCATGGACCACGAAAGCAAGGCAGAGCCAATCGAGCCTTGGTTCATAGAGAGATTCTCCGATCATTTGATAGGTTCGTCTTGCGCCACCGAAGCAGATGCTGAGCTGCTTATGGAAACACATGCTGAGCAGCTTATGGAAACACACGCAGCGCAGCTTATGGAAACACATGCTGAGCTGCATACCGAAACAGACCCCAAACCGGCCACGGAAGGTCACCAGTCCCAAAAGAGAGAAGGGCCCAAGTGGGTCAAACTATCCAGCAAGCCAATCTTTGACGGCGCCAACGGCACAATCTACAAAGCATCCGACGCAGCCAGCACCAAGACCGTGGTGATCAAAAGTGTTCGAAAACAACAAGGCCAGTCGTACGAAAACTACTCATTCTCGGTGCATCGCGAGTACGACAATCTCCGCAAGTGTGCAGCATCCAAGCACGTGGTGGAGGTGTACGATTTGGTGGCGGATTCGGCACCGGAGCCCGAACTTTCGCTCATCATCAAGTACTTCCAGCACGGAGACCTTCTAGACTACTTGTGCGGGCTTCGAAGCAAGAAAATCGACATTCCCACGCACCTAAAAGACGCTGTTTTCAAGCAGATCGTCAAGGCTGTTGACTTTCTCCACCGGAACGATGTGGTGCACCGAGACATCAAACCGGAAAACTTTCTCATTGACCAAAACGGAGAAATCAAGCTCAATGACTTTGGCTACTCTTTGGATCTTTCCCGTATTGGCGAGCAACTTCCGCTCAATGGGACTTACTGTGGAACTCCGTCATTCAAGGCCCCGGAGCTATATCGCATTGAGAACGGGGAAAGAGACTCGGGGCTGCCGGACCTGGATCTGGATGACAATGCAGAGCGCCGGAAAAAATTCGCCCGTCTAGAGAAAATGCTCTGCTCTGAAAAAGCCGACCAAGAAGTGGACTTCAAGAGTGTGGATGTTTGGGCCCTCGGCATCGTGTGCTTCCAGGTGTACTTAATGTCGGTTCCCTGGCAAAGTTCCAACATCTACGAAGAAAAGAACAAAAAAATGGTGTCTTACATGGAAAATTACCCAGACGGCGCTAATCAGCTCCGCAGTTTGGTGGATAAGTTGAACGATAAGAACTTCGGGGTGACGTTGAATCCTGCACTCACGCTTTTCAAGAAGATACATTACGACGCCAGAATCGAGCTTCTTCGTATGCTCCACCCCAACCCAAACAAGCGCATTTCTTGTGGGGAGTTGCTCCAGACGAGTTGGTTGACGCAGGCGTACGCCAAGCCACGTGATCTCTTGGATCTCATGAAGTAGAACAAGAGACGACAAAGTTAAATCAGCGGGTGTACCGCGTTGACGACCAGAGAAATTCCTTGACTGCAGGGTTGCCAGGAACCAGCAGCACAAGCGCCCAGAACTACCGTCTGTTTGCAGACGATGGAAGCGGCGGCGACTAAGTACACTTATCTAAACAATGCAGCGGACGGCGTCCGATATATGACACAATTAACTATTATAATAATACAGTTTGCTCCGAAACGAGAATCGATCCGAATGTCTATCCCACGGGCATATTCTTGCTCTGGTTTCAAAATCTAATGGTAGCTCGAGTACCCGTAGTTTCCCACACCCGAGGAGTTCCCCAGTGAAGGCTGCTGAGAGTTGGAAGTTCTTCTTGGGTTACCAGGCCCACGAACGCCCAACGGATTCTTCGAAAACGACAAACGAATACCACCCTTGCCATTGCTGCCAGCAGGACGGGGCAATGCCCTCCCGTAGAGTTCGGCCAATGCAACGGTGGCGTGAGCAACATCTTCAAATTCCACAAAACACATTGGTCCGTGATTATGACTCAGAACACTGGAACCAGAGTTGGAAGACTGGTTTTTGGTCCGGAACGACAACCGGCGGAATCCTTTCTGTGGAGCAAAGAGCGACCGAAGCTCTGCTTCCGTGGCATCCGGAGGCAAGTTACCCACATACAAAGTGTTGCATGGGGGGTTCTGGTCTGCCGGATTAGCGGGAGGAGGAACCCGGGCCAACAACGACAAATCTGGCACGTCCTTGGCGGATCCACGAGTTGCTGAAGTGGGCGTGGTGGCTCCAGACGGGGCAGAGTTCGCTCCGTTGCGTCCTGTAGACTGCGACGTTGATAACGGCGGCAACGCCAGACTGGTCTGCAGAGGAGCCTGGGAGATGATTGAAGCCACCGTTTGTGCAGGCGGCTTTTCTTCAGACAGCGAGGGCTGATTATTGGCAGGAGCAGACAGCTGCAGTTGCAGGTTCGAAGGAGCAGTCAGGTTCAGGACTAAATTGTTCAGCATATGGGCCGAGCCATTGAAAAACGAGGACGTTCTTCTTCTCTCTCCAGAGTCCACCGGAGACTTTTGGGCCGGCTGGTTCTGCATGGCCACGGAATGCAGCTGCAGAGCTCCAGAAGCACCCCAGTCGTAGGGGTTCACATTGGCAATCCCAGGAGTTTGTGGGTTGGATGCAAAACCCACATTGGCCAGACCCTGGGACCCCCACGGGTCACGGGGCATGTTGTCATAGGTGGCGTCAGTCTGAGATTTCATCAAAAGAAGCGATTTTCCCGTCAAGTCGCTCAAGTCGATGGAGCCCGATGCAGGATTGGTGGGCGTGGTGGCGCCGGAGAAGGGATCGGAAAACAAAAAGCGAGAGCGCTGGTTGCCCACAGATGCCCGCTTCTGGAACGAGTCAAAGGGCTGCAGCTGCAGAATATCCAGCGGCGGCTGGGCAGATTGCAGAAGGGAATGCTGATGCGAGGAAGGAGGCGAGATGCCCGAGGAGATGTTCAACTTGTCAAAGCCCGAGATGCTACTGTTGGATGATTTTGATGCAGGCGGTGGGGCTTCGAGCTCAGCCTTGACCGGGGCGTGTTTGGAGCCGAAAATGTACCGTCCGTCGAGTAATTTGCCGGTGGTTAGGCACGTGGAGGGGCTCTTGAAGGATGCAGTGATGGTGTAGTCCTTGACGTCGACGCTGACGAGGTCATCCGAGACTAAGGCAAAGATAAGCGCAGCTTCCCGCGGCGACAAGTCCAGTGGCACGTTGGTGAGCTTCAACACATGCAGCAACGCCAGTAGCTGAGGCGCCACGGAGCCAGACGAATGCGGGAGGGGGAAAGTCCCTTGGAGGAGATTGGGCGGTACGCCAAGTGCCATGGGATTAAGGAACTGGCCGGAAGGTTCGGAGGTCATGGTTACGGAGCTTGTGTGACCGGTGCAACAGCGTTAGAAGGCGTTGGATGGAACAGCGGCGAACGGCGCGGTGTAGAGTGATGCCAAGGGGTTGGATAGCGTTTGAAACGGCAGAAGGTCGGGGGGCCGCTGGAGTCAGTGCCACCAAAGGCCGTTGTTTATCTTGCGGAAACTGTGTCGAGAATGTCCGAGATACTCGAGAAGGAAAATGGTGGAGATGCGGAGGAGTGGCTGGGGCGGAGGTTAGGATAGGTGCCCGAGCAGAAGGACGAAAAACGGCTGAATTCGGACGAAAAGCGGTATGCGGCGTATGGGCAGGAGCACTGTATGGGTTGTGGAGGATTAAGGGTTTTTTGTTTCGTGTATGTTGGCACGCGGCGGCCGGAAAGTAGTGCATGTACCGCGCGCACGCCCTCGTTTGTGCGTGCTGGCGAATGAGAGCGCACGATTTGCCACCGGCGCGGGCGGGCGGATACGCCTGCGCGCGTAAATACCAGCACAGCCAGCCACCGCGCGCTGCCTGCAGGCATCTCCGCGCAACCGGAAGGGCCGGGCGCCGCCACGTGACGTGTCACGTGTTGCGGCGTATGCAGGATGCCATCACCCGGCCGGCGCCGGGCGACGGTTGCCTCGGTGCACGCTGGTCGGAGATTCCGCCACACAGCCGGCCTGTGCGTGTGTGCGGGTGGCCTCAGCCTGTTCTCAGCAGCTGTAGTGCCAGGCTCACTTCCTCTAGGAACCCAAACAGGCCTCGTTGCCGTCACCACAAACGGCGGCGTCTCAAAACAGAAATGGACCGGAACCTAGACACCGGAGGCACAGATGTCACGTCATGCCGCTTCCGGAAGTAGCACGTGTACGCGCCCTTCTCGAGCACCTCGTCGTCCCCGGCATCGAGGTCAAACGCCGCAATCCCCAAAGCGACAATGCAGTCGGCAACGCTGGACACGTGGGGGGCCGCGGAGGCTGCGTCTACATACAGGCCCAAGACCGGCAGCAGTGGGCGCAACAAGAGCTCGTACACGGCGGAGGACCTGCGGAATCGGAGCTTGGTGTCGGAGTCGGAGCAGAGACCAGCGTCGTCCTGCACAGGAACACAGTTTCCCGCCGGCACCACAAACAACGCCGTCTGCAGGCGCGGGTCCAACACCACGAGGTGGAAGTCGAAGAGCACGAGCTCCACGGCACGTGCCTCCAACGCGAACTGCATGTGGCGTTTGTCGTGCACGAGCCAGCGCACCTCTGCTCCCCGCACACACTGCCGCACCACCCCAAGGTACTCCACCGGAAACGTCGTCGCCTTCTCCGCAAGGTGGCGGGCGTGTGCCTGCATGTGGCGTGCCAGCGAGATGTCGGCGTTGATGCGGCTGAGGCCCGCGTCGAGCGAGCGGCGCGCGGCCTCAACCACCGGGTCACGTGCCCCGCACTTCTGGAGTGCAGACAAGAACAAGTGGTACTTTGCAATGCGGCCCATCGGCTTCTGCAAGAGACTGGAGAGCGACAAGTCCATGCAGCGCGAGTTCGGCTGGTGCAGCTCCAAGAAGCCCTGGAGGCCCTTGATGTACGGCAGCTCAAACGGCGCCGTTTGCTTTGCCACCAAGGCAAGGATGAGCTCTGCATAGAGCGAGAAGTCGCCGTATGCAGTTCCAGAGAAGAGGCCCTGCACCAAGTCTGCGTAGCTGTGGATCTTGGAGGTGGCGCCGGTGCGGCCCGCCATGGCCCGCGCCATGCTGCTGTAGAAGCCGTCGTGCTTCGAAATGAGCGCCTGCAAAATGGCATCCATGTGTAGGAGCGGCGTGCACGTGACCTGCATCCCCCCGCTCTTCACGAGCAACGGCTCCACGAAGAAGTTGCGGAGAAGCGCCAAGCTGCGGACGTACATGTGCTCGCTCTGGACTACCTCTTTGAGCGTGTGCGCCATCTGCGAGTGTGCTTCGGCTCGTTCCCGGCTGGCCGGCGAAAACGTGGCCCGTGCCACGGGCGACACCGTGTCCTGCATGGAGCCCGGCCGGCTGTCGTGGTCGATGGAGTTGAAGGTGTCGTCGATGCGTACCATGATTTTCCCGAGGCTGTCGGAGTCGCTGTGTTCCTGCAGGCACGCCCGGCTGTGCTGCTCGTTTTCCTGGCGGCTGTCCAGACTGCCGTCCAGCTCGGTGTCCGGGTCGCTGTGCAGCTCGGGCCGGGGCTCGGGCCGGAGACCGAGCGAGATGTCGAGGTTGGAAAAATCAGCGGTTGCAGTGAAGCGGTCTTCGGCTGGCTCTTGCTCCTGCATCCGTGCGTCACTTTGTTCTTTGGTGTGGCCTGCATCCGCTTCGGCCGCCGCCCCTTCTCCACGGGCCGGGTCGTGCCCGGCACCTTTTCCAACGTGCTGGGTTCTGGGTTCTGTGCCCTGTCCATCTTCCTTGGGCTCTTCCTCCCGGTCTTTTTCTCCATTTTGGGAACCTTCCTCCAGAGATTCCAGGATGATGGTGTGGAGCAGGCTTTGGAAAATGGGCACCTGCATCGCTGCCTGGGACCGCACCACAACCTCCCGGCTGGCTCGCTTGTCGGGCAAAAGGGTGTGGATGACCTCTCCTCGGGAACCACTGTGGCGTTTGCTTGCGTCGCAAAGAAGCTGCACTTTTTCGCCATTGGCAAGTTTGATGACTTTTGCTTTGGGACGGGGGGGCACGGGTGTGACATATATGCCGGGAATCGCCAACGCCGGCTGCTTCTTTGGTGGGGCCATGGTGGAGTGTGTGTTTGCAGCCGTTTCTGGTGCGGCGGTGCAAACGTGGCGTGTGTGCAGGAGTCGCGGGTGCCGTGTTATCGCGGGCCCACCACTCCACTCCGCCCCATGAGCGAGCCACACACGCCCAGGCACGTGAACGCCGTGTGTATGCAGCTCCTCCTCCAGGAAATGGTGGCAACGTCGGTCCGCGTGAGCCACGACGCGAGGGCCGCGGGCAAAACCCCACCCACCGGCCTGCGCCGCTCCGACACCAGAATCGACACGCCGCTATCGTCCATTCCCGGCGACATGCCTGGCCACGTGGCGGTCTTGGACAGCAGCCATCTTTCCAGCGAGTCGTGCACGCTCCGCATCGAAGGCTACGGCTTCGACTTGGGCCAGAAGCTCACAGAGGTGTTGATGTACAGGACGCCGGGCCACAGCCGCATCAACGACATCTTGGAGATCATGAAGTTTATCTGCAGGGACGCCTGGAAGTGTCTCTACGGCAAGCAGATGGACAATCTCCGCACGAACCACCGGGGCACCTTTGTGCTTATAGACAGCAACCACAGGTTGACCAGCGGCTTGGACAGCGCCGCCGGCATGCAGGACACGGTGTCCAAGGCACGTGCCTACGCCTATTTGCCGGCCGGGATCATTCGGGGGATTCTCCTGAGTTTTGGCGTGGAAGTGTACGTTTCGACAGACGTGCTGCAGCTTCCTGCGATCACGTTCAACATCCAGACATCCATCAACAATTAGGGGACTGGGGGGCTGAGCCAGACAACGAGGGCTGGGGTGAAGGACTCTGACTGCTTGGTGGTTGAGAGCAAGGCCGCCGGCTGCCTGCCAGGCTCGAAGCCGGGGAAGGTCATTGGGGCAGGTCGCCCAGGGCGTCACGTGATCCACAGCGTGTGCCCCCGCCAGCCCACGGCGGCGCATAGGCAGCAATCAGCATGAAAGCGGTGCAGCAGAGCAGTAAAGCGACTGTTCTGTTCCTGGTTTGAAATAGCATTGGTGCTGGGCGTAGAGCTGCAGAACTTGTGTTTGGCCCACCTGAACCGCATCCCGAAGCCATCAGCTCTGGACCAACGGCTTGACCACGAGTGTGGAGATGGGGTCCTGCACATAGAGGCTCGATGCCCATTCCCGACGGCAGACCACACTCTAAATGGCAGGACACAGAAAGGTGGCATTGCGAAGGAGTCACAGACTTGCACTTCGGAAGCATGGCACCGTGACAAGCATGGCACCGTGACAAGCATGGCACCGTGACAAAAGCATGTAATAACAGTGACTCATAGATAGAACACTCATAGATAGAACAGACCCAGACTTTCTTATAAAGCCAAAGCACCATCATGGCAGAAGCTCTACGGGGGGAGGCTAGCCAGATCTCGAAGCGAATCCGCAACGAAACCGGAAGAAACTGCAGAACCCACCAGAGAAGTGCGCTCTTTTACAGGGTTTCGGCGACAAGTTGAACCGGTTGCATGCGCATTCAACAAGGCCAATATGGAGCAGACCGTCACACACGTCTTGCTACGACATCCCCAGTTAGCCATTGGAGACAGCGGATCACGTGCCCCAGATTGGCTGTCCAAGACCATCAAGGCGTTGAACGAACTGCTCGCCAGAAGCTCTTTGAGTGAGCCACACCCGTGCCGAGGGTGTCGGAAGCGACGCTGGGCCGAAAGCCGGAAAGAGCCGCCCTGCGTTGGAGGACGGGCACGTGACCGGGAACGTGACCGGGGCCGCCGGCTGCAGGCCTGGCTAAGGGCTGGTGTGGGCGGCGTGGCGAATCTCCGCCCGGGCACTGTGAATGGAGCCCGGCGTCCATGGCCCATTGTTTTGCTCAATCCTTACATTCCAGTTACTTTCATGCAACTATTGAAAGCACATGGGCCTTTTTCGTTTGGCGGGCGAGGAAGGACAGGGGACATATCTGTTTAAATTTAACTTGTATATTTGGAGAAACTACACATATTAGTTGTACCTCGGTTAGATAACGGAGCACTCAGAAGTGGAAGTCTCAAGTGCCGGCTTGAAGTTTTGGCAAAACTTACTCGTGCCATATACCAAATATAGGAGGATTTGATGACTAAAGATGAGTTTTTAAAGGCGAAAAACAGTAAGCATTCTCTTGTTAGCCTCCGAGCAGCTAGATGCAGGACGACTTGCGTTCGTTACCACGGCACACACGAGAAGGGGGCGCTATTTGGTCGGTAGCTTAGTAAGGCTGCCATGCTGACCAAGCCAGTGTTCGGTCGAGCTCTAGGGCGACCAAAGTGGAGGTCACGTGACCGAATCGTCTAGGCCGGATGGGGTCAATAGCAGTATACAATACAATGCAGTTGCAGTGTTGCAGTGTTGCAGTGTTGCAGTATTGTAGTATGTGTAGTATGTGTAGTATGTGCAGTAGGGATGTACGGGCTTCACTGTAGTATGTATAGTATGTATAGTATGTATAGTATGTATAGTATGTATAGTATGTATAGTATGTGCAATATGTGCAGTATGTATAGTATGTGCAATATGTGCAGTATGTATAGTATGTTTTATGTGCAATATGTGCAGTATGTATAGTATGTATGGTATGTATAGTATGTATAGTATGTGTGGTACTGTACCCACATCCATGAATAGTTGAACATGAATACAAAACTCATCCATTACAATTCTCGCTGTATCTCTCTTGCGTGGAGGATAATTCAGCCAAGCTAAATGGACAATTCTTTCACACTTCGCCTTTTGTTAGGTTCCGGGGTAGCTTGGCACCCAAACTTTCATTTGCCCTGATGTTTTCCTGCATACTCACGGGTCCATGGGCTTTATTCAGCGACCCTCGGATCTGACGCGTGGAACAGCACACCCGTACCTCCGATTATACCCCCCTCCCGTCCCCTTCTCCAAAACGACAGAAGCGGGGCCGAAACTTGGCACGCGGAATGCAGCGCGTGCCAGAAATGCGCCTCTTCTTTTTCACACGAAAATACCGGCGTTTGGAGACGAAACGTGCCGCTCTGGCGGGAGTATATGCACTACCCCACACTTCCGAGGGTAGCCTGCCATATGCAGGAACTCTAGTATGGCAGGCAAGGCGCCCAGCCACGTCACGTGGGCGCGCATCGGTCCTAGCCTTCCTTCCCACAGAGGCCCAAGTCTCGCTGGCGGTGTCCACGTGACACACGTCACGTGACCACTGTTTGGGACAGCATGTGGTGTCATTCACTGGAGAGGCCCCACAAGTACCAGCCAGTAGCTGCATTCAGTTTCGGTGTGCAAGCTATTTTTTGGGTGCAGTGCAATTCGCAGTTTGTTGCATTATAGTTTGTACTTTGTAATATTACAGCTTCCTGTCCTGAAACTGCCCCTTTTTGCAACATGAGTTCGAGCGATTGGCCAAAGGCTCTAGGGGCCAGAAGAAACCGGTTCAAAAGCAAAACTTGACTAAACGAGTCTAAAAAATTGAAAGAGATGAACCCATGGAAAGAGCTGAGCCGGACCAAAAGCACAAGTCTTCTTCCACAGTGAATAAGCATCGAAATGGCAATCGGAGGCTGTGGTGATGTCCAAGCTAGCACCGGCGCATCCAGACTCTATACCAAGCATAATGGCTGCTAGACTGCCTCAAAACATGCTTCTTCTGGTGCATGGACTGTTCCATGCCTCGTTGTGAACATATCATAGACCGAGTCCGGATCAATTTGCGCCTGGATATAACACGCAGAGTGAAGTCACTTCATCCAAAGGTCTAGATGATTTGTCCTGGTCAAAGTATCGCAGTTCTTGCCTTTCCTGAACGATTGGTCATCATGGGCAGCTGAACACGTGATACTATACTCCACCGGCTCCGGCGATCCGTGAGCTTAGTCCGTCATGTTCATCGAGTTTTTTACCAAGTCTACGTCAGTCTGTCAAAAAGATCTTTAGATTATTGCCTGGTGGACTGGTAGCAGTTGCATCCATATCGCCAGATCAAAAAGCTTGTGAAGAACAGAAAGCGAAAACGGAGCAGTGCCAGAGTGCCAAGGAGAGAAAGACGCCCGTCAGCTTTTGGAAATATGGATTTCGTACCACACCACTAGTCCATAGCACCTGCATACATCACCGCGTGATCCATCCTCATCGCTCCGGTTCTTATGCTTTGCCATCGGCTCCGAAATGTCCGGAGATTTGCCCTAGTGTCAGAGTCCCAAAAATCTGTTGCCAGAAAGGTCCTAGATACACACCAAAGAGACGTGGCGCAGGCGCTCCGAAACCATGACGTCAGAATTGCATCCTTCAACACCCGTCTTCTCGTGAACCGCTTTCTCCAGGCGGTTTTCGCTGAAAACGTTCGGGAGTCGGTGGACCTACTCAAGCGGGTCCGGCTGGTGGAGATCGCCAAGATGCAGGACTTCTCTGTTCACCGGTCATGTTTCATCACCCTTTTGAATCACATGATCGAAATGCCCAAAGTCAGCCTAGCCCTGCTTCGACACGTGCTCAAAGAATACAAGAAGGACGCACTGGATGCGGAGGTGGCCAACTTGGTGGTGGTACTTGTTCTTAAGGTCTTGTCTCTGGTGTACGGAGTTCGTGGCCAGCGTATCAGCACGCTCCACCTCGTGGGTTACGCCAAGGAGACGCGTGCGGACGAAACAGGAGTATTGCAGGTGTTGAACCAACGCCGCTTGCCGCTTTTCCGGGAGTTCAACGTTGTTTTTGGCCGGAACGAAGAGCCGGTGCTACCTGCAGGACACACTCCTGAAGGCCGGTTTCTCCGGGGCCGCATGCGGGCAATCAAGGGAAGCAGCCCGTTCCTCGACTTTGGTGGACTCTGCGAGTTTATCCGCCACACCACGTATGGCCAGTACGAGCGCCATATGCAGGACACAGGCTCATCAAGGGCCGAGAACGATTCATGCCAAGCCAGTTACGAGAGGCAGAAATCCTTTCTCTACGAGAAGCAGCTCCTAATTGAGGAATACTCCCAGGCAGTCCACCGAAATGTGGCACAGTCGTGCCAAGTCTCGCATTTCAAGGAGATCCACCGCCAGTGGATCCAAAAATGGCAGAAAAAAGCCATCTCCAGTGTCCAGAACAGTGCAGAGATTGCAAGAAGACACGCAGTCCTTCACACGCATTACCCCGCCGATTATGTTGTGCCTATGGTTCTCTCCCACATGCTTTCGGCCACTCTCAGCTCCCCACAGGCCAAAGTTCTAACAATGGCACAGAAAATAGCCCACACGTTGAAAAGCTTGGTCAGAAACGACAAGCAGCTCCAAAAAAGCCACATGTTGAACCAGGCGCTCTTCTCGGAGCCACAACTTCTCGAGTACACCTGCGACGTGATCGAGATGTTGGTCAGGGTGGTCGAGATGCCCGAAACGGGCTTTTCCGCCGCTGGTCCGGTATTCGAGTTTGGCCTTGTACCTACTGAGTCCCGGCACAAACGCTATGGCGCCTTGAAAATCAACCTGCACATATCCAGTGCCCTCAAGAACTACCAGATACTTTTCCAGTCGGGCTCGTTTGACTTGCCCATGGTACATCCACCGCAGGCGTGGGCGAGTCCCAAAAAAGGCGGATTTCTAGCCAATCCCACGAGTTTGGTCAGGTGCTCCGACGCAAATGCGCTAGCGGTGTATCTTTCCACCGCCCATGAAACAGGACAGCTTTCTTCGGTATACCAGGCGCTTAATGTAATGGGTTCTGTTGCGTGGGCCATCAACCCATTCATATTACAGGTGTATAACGCGGTGGCTGATCAGGATGAAATCTCCAGGCGCCTTTTCAAGGCACCACTAAACATGGCCAAGATCGAGATGGGCACAGTGCCGCCACGGCCACGTGCCGGCGATTTTCCCGACCAAAAGGCCTACTTTGCCGAGTACAGCGCCTGGAAACGGCACCGCCAGGCCACTGTACAGGCATACAATGATGCAGTGAACTTGTGCATTTCTTACAACATGTCCAAACAACTCGCCAACGCCTACGCTGGCCAGACGTTCTATCTCCCGCATTCTTTGGACTTTCGGGGACGGGTGTACCCTGCAGTCTCATTTCTCCTGTACCAGGGCGATGATTTGGCCCGGGGCTTGATGATGTTTGGAGAACCGCGCCGGCTCGGCCAGCACGGTTTCCGCTGGCTCCAATACCAGTTGGCGAATGTGTTCAGCCAAAGTAAGATGGACATGGAGCAGGCGACGCGCTTTGTACAGGACAACCGACACAACATCCAGAAGTCCGCCGCAAACGCTGCTGACCCCAAAGCCTGGTGGCTCCGGGCAGACAGCCCGTGGCAGTGCTTGGCTCTCTGTCACGAGGTGGCCGAAATCTGGGCGTTTTCCGGTGAAATCGCAGACTATGAGAGCCACATTCCGGTACACCAGGATGGCTCGTGCAACGGACTCCAGCACTACTCTGCACTCGGCGGTGACGTTGAAGCCGCCAAGTCGGTCAACGTGCTACCAGTAGCCCAGCGCCAGGACGTGTATACGACGGTATTGGAGCAAGTCAAGAGGCGAATTGAACAAGAAAACGACCCAAATGTCGAATTGGCACTCCTGCTTCTCTCCAGGAAACTCATCAAGCAAACAGTCATGACCACGGTCTATGGAGTCACGCAATTTGGTGCCACAGAGCAAATTTGCCGGCAAATTGCGCTGGTTTTACCGGAAAAACCGCACTCACACATGAAGGTGGCGGGATATATTGCCAAACACGTCCTAGGCTCGATCAGCGAGTTGTTTGCTGGCGCTAAGGAAATTCAGTCGTGGTTGGTAGACAACTGCCACCGCTGTGTGCAGGCGTTCACCCGATCCGAGCAGAAAATCGACTTTTTCAGCACAAGCAGATGGCGCCCCATGATGTGGACATCACTTTCGGGGTTGCCGGTGGTGCAGCTTTACCGAAAACGGGAAAGCAAAAAGATCCAAACGTCGTTGCAAAATCTCACGCTTTCGGACGATGCGAAAATGGCCCCGATTGACCAGGTGAAGTCCCGAAACGGCATAGCGCCGAACTTCATTCACTCCATCGATGCAATGCACCTCAAAATGACATGTTTGGCGGCCAACGAAAAAAATATCACGTTTGTGGGAGTGCACGACAGCTATTGGACGCACGCCTCTTCGGTGGAGACTCTTTCCACGGTTTTGAGAGAGGAATTTGTGAGGTTGCACGGCTCCGACATTATCGGAAATCTCCGGCAAGATTTGATGTATTTGAATCGCCAGAGTTACCAGCTCGTTTGGGCCGAAAGAAAGAGCGCCTTTGGCGACGCGTTATGTGCACTCCGGGAAACGTACGGCGGTATGGGCGTCAAGACTGACGCCTGGAACGAGCAGTTGAATCATGAAATCGAAGACAATGTGGCCGTGGAGCAGCTTGTGCAGGAGCACTGCCCGGAGCTTTTGTTCCGGGTGCCTGGTCCCCGGCACGCTATAGTGTATTCGGAGGAGAATTCCAAATCTGGGCAGAAAATCTCCATTTCTCTGCATGTGCCGCTCTTGGTTCCGGTAAAGATTCTCCAGCCTCCCAAGGTGGGTACTTTAAATGTGGAGGAAGTTCTCAAAAGTACCCATTTTTTTTCGTGAGCTAGTAATTACGAATAGATGTCCTTAGTAATCAAGTCACTTCGTAGGCTCCTAATCCCATTGGTCGTCAGCTTTGGTTCATCATTGGCGATTGGTTCGTCTTCCGCATGAACTTGCAATCTCGGAAATTATCGTTCCATGATTTCCTTTTCTTTTTGGGTTCCCAAGATGAGACTTTGGGGCGTTCTCTTATGCCCATCAAATTAGTCCGGGGAAGCTGGTTGATCAAAACCGGCATTTTCATTCAAAACATGATATCGCCACGTCTCCCATTCAACAGTTGTTCAACCTTGAAAAATTCCAGCTCTTCGAAGATGGAGATGGGAAATCGCAGACTATAGCAACTTATGGCGCCTCATCGATCATTCTCTGTAATCTGCCAAATATTCTGTCCCGGTGACGCGCCAAAGCATCGTCTTCCTCATTTTCAAAAAAATTCTGCCGCTCGTAGTCGTCGTCGACCAAACTGGCCACCTGGTTTCCATCCTCATCAAAAAAGTCGTCGTACAAATCATCAAAGTGCTGAGGCTCAGCCATGTCCGCCTGCACATGGCCACTGAGATAAGCGTGGCCTTCTGCATCCTCTGCCGAGTCCACGATGATCGGGCCGTAGTTCTCCGTCTCGTACGAGTCACTGTATGTTCCTGCATCCTCATCTTCGGGGTAGTCGTTCTGGTAGAAAGACTCGGCGTTGGAGTCCTCGTCGTCCGATAAGATTGTCTGCAGGCGCGTCTCGTCGTCCAGCTGGAGTAAGTCGAACTCGTCGTCGTCGTAGAACCGGATGTACCCAATTTGGGACTGAGGGTAGTTTGCGTTCGTCAACGTGTCTGCCGTGGAGAGCTTGTACACGTCGAAAACGTAGTCATCGTAGTCGTTTTCCGCCGAGCCATCCCCGCCCTGAGCCTCATTTCCGCTCTGGCCAAGCTCAAGACTTTCCTTCTGCATGTCATTCTCCTGCATGCCGTTTCTCTGAATGTCTTCGTTCTTTCTGGCACCTTCATTATCCTCCCCGCTCCGGTTCCGGCCACCGCGTTTCCGCTTCGCCCGAGGGGCGTCATCAACCAATAGATCATCGAGCATCTCCGCAAGCTCATGGGGAATAACGGTGTCTTCCTCGGTCTGTTGCTTTGGGATAACAAACTGCCGCTTTCGTTTGCTAGCGCCAGAAACCCGTGCCTCTGAAAGCACTGACGCCAAAACCTCGGAGTCCGGCTGCGCCACTTGATTTGTCTCTGCCAAGTGGAAGTAGTAGCTTTTGGAGCCGAGAGGCTGCGGCACGGAATTTGCTCTTGGCGACGACGGCTTGGACCGCTTGACTGCCTGCAGGTCGCCGAGAATCAACGCCTGTAGCGGGTCCTGCCCCCGCTTGCGCTTGATGCGGAGAATCTGTGGCGGATCCATGGTGGAGCTGGGAACGGCGCAGGATCTGAGGTAGCGCGCTCTGTGTGCAGGACAGAACTTAACCGGCGGCCACACGGCTCCGGCGACTCGTTTGTTGTTCGTGTGCTGGCTGCATTGAGAGCTGCTTTTCCTTGAAGCTTGGTTTATGGCCTTGACTGCCCTAGTATGCAGTCTCAGCCAGATCTGCACCAGCATGCCGTTCAAAGGTATCGGAATATTCACCCTGCTGTGTCTCGTTCATCACCCTGCTGTGTCTCGTTCATCACCCTGCTTTATCTCGTTCATCACCCTGCTTTATCTCGTCCATCACCCCGCTTCATCTCGTCCATCACTCCTGTGTCTCTTCATCACCCCGCTTCATCTCATTTTTTGCATGTTTCATCTTGAGCTCGATTATCCTGCCCTGAACAGTGCGTGTTCTGCGTTTGAGGGCAGCCGCACAACTTTTTGCACCCATTCATTCTCGCATCTATCAACTTGCCGTTCAACTTGCTACCACAATTATGCTGGCGGTTCTTCGGGCTTTGGGCCATGCTTACCTGCCGGAAATTGATATCGCCGTAGTCACTGGTGGCGCCTCCGGATTAGGCAAGGAAATCGTGGCACAGTTGGCGCTTTTGGGAGGCACGGTGGTGGTCTTGGATATCATCAAGGTTCCACGAAACCAGCGGCTCAAGGGCGTCTGCTATTACCAGGTAGACATCACCAACTATGCTTCGTTGGTCAAGTGCCAGAAGTATGTCCACAGGAATATTGGTGCTCCAACTGTACTCATCAACAACGCTGCCATAGCCAAACAAGAAAGTATCATGAGTATGTCCACGGAGAACATCTCCAAAACAGTGGCTGTCAATTTGACCCTGCACTTTTTCACCACCAAAGTGTTCTTGCCCGCCATGATCCTGGCAAAAAGAGGATACATCGTCACGGTGAGTTCAGTTCTCGCGTTTCTGTCGCCGACCAACTTTGCTGCATATGGTGCTGCCAAAAGCGGACTTTTGGCTTTCCACGAGTCTTTGACATACGAGCTTGGTCCCCCGCTGCAGGGCTGCATCAAGACCTTGTTGTTGTGTCCCGGCCAGCTCAAAACTGCGTTGTTTGAGGAAATCAGAAATCCGCTGCCGATTTTGGCACCGCTGCTCGACGTCGTGTTTGTGGCCCGTTTGTTGGTGACTGCTTTGCGGGCTGGGAGGAGAGGAGACATCAAGGTGCCGATCTACGGCAACTACCTCCCTTTTTTGAGGTTTTTGCCTTGGTATGTGGTGGAAGTGGCCCGTCTGTATGCAGGTATAGACCAGCACAGTTCAGGTCCAACTGTGTGAGTCCCGAAGCGGGCAGAACTGTGCTCTCATTTGAGTTTCTCCTGAAGGCTTTGAAGCAGGGAGTCAAGGGTCCAGCGGGCGCCGGAGCCTTTCCTGGAAACGTCAAACTCCATGTCCTTGAAAAGCACCTTGGAGAACTCCCGCTTGAGCACCTCCATGCGTGTGTAGAGCTGCTCGGTGTGCTTGTAGCCAAAGAAGGAAAGCACACGAGCGGCTGGAATCTGCACACAGAGGGAGTTATTGGAAGTCAAGCTCTTCTCCAGCGAGTCCAGAAGCAAAATTTCAAACAGCCGGATCTTCGGGTCACTGAGCTCCACCTCGCCGTGTATCTCCATGTACAGTTTCGTGCACACAAGCGCCAAATCCAGCGGCACGGAGCCCACTATTTTGGCCTGCACCTTGAAGGTGTTGTCGGCGGGGTTTTGATGATTCAAATACGCAAGCGGAACCTTTCTTCCCGGCGAGTCCTGGATAGTCATGCTGATGCGCAGCGAGTCAAAGTCTAGCTGGCTATCCTGGGTGAATAACACCGGCGAGGGGTGCAGCGCTTGCGAGTTTGGATCCATGGTCTGCGGCACCTGCGAGTTTGGATCCATCGTCTGCGGCACCTGCGTAAGGAATTCCTGGGAGGGCCGGAAGTAGAGCTCGGGCTCGAGCGGCTGGCGGTCCGAGAATTGCGACAGCAGGTGCACGTTGTTGGAAGCGGACACCGGCTTTTCGTGCCCGGAGTCCACCTTGGACGAGTCTGTATCCAAGGAAACCATAAGAGACCCGCTCTGGGACTGGGGCTCGAGAACCGCAGAGAAAAAGGCATACAGCTGCGAATCACTGGCTTCCGACTTGACCTCCGGCTCGATCTTCACCGCCGACGATTCCTGCGACGAATAGCTCGTGGAGTCCATGGGCACGGCGGCAACGAGGAAGTCGTACTGGTCCACGCGGAGACAGGGCTCGACCATCTTGAGCAAGAGCGGTTTGTTGAGCGCTAGGCGGTCCCGAAACGTCCGGAATTGCAGCCAAAAGTCTTCGAAGCCCAGCGACGGGGTCGCTGGCTCCACCGCCGTGATCACGGGGTCTCTGCCCACCGCGAGCCGCACACGCGCCAGCACGAAGCAGTAGTTGTGGAATAATGCAATTTGCGCCAGATTTTCGGGGTCCACGTCGGACCCGGTGAAGAGGTCAATGCCTGTTCGGTCCCTGTAGCGCTTGGCCAAGTCCATCAACTTGTCTTGGTACAAGAGGAGGCGCACTTTGTTTTCGGGCGGAACCACGGGGCTATTTCCATGGATATCGTAGGTATCGGCGCCAGCCAAATTGGAAAGAACCATGTGAGAAGGCGCCGTGGTGTTGATGCAGAGCAGGAGCACCTGGCCGGTGACCGCGAGGTTTTTTGCGTAGTCTTTGGTGCTGAAAAGATCCAGGAAGGCGACCATGAGATGAGACGCGTGGGTGCAAATCGCGAATCTATAGTGCTACATACACGACCCGACCTCCGGTCATGTGCAGTAGCATGCCAGTATGCCTTGATACGGGGAGCGGTTGTATGCAGTGCCACGACATTGGTGCCGGGGAGCGGTTGTATGTCGGACTGGACTACTTTTTCTGCCGGGCAGGTCGGACCCGCTGAAAACCGGGGAGCGGCTGTATGCAGTGCCACGACCTTGATGCCGGGGAGCGGTTGTATGCAGTGCCACGAAGCAGGGAGCCACGGCACCCTATTGGGCCTGGATGATCGTGCTGGGCTTCCGGGGCACTGACTTCAACTGTTAAACACTACGCAGGCTGAATGACTACACTGACCGTCTCAGGGCCCAGCTTGGAACCAGACTTTTCATTTGTTTCAAAACACCACATCTTCTGCAAATCTTTGGAACCGTTTGGGACCATTGGTCTCATTCTCTCTCGACACTATGCTTCACAAAGGGAACTGCCGCTGGAGCCTCGAATCAAGCTCCAAAGCGCCCTTCACCGAATGCTTCCATTCCACCGCTCAGCTCCGATAATCGGCGTTTATAGAAATGTACTCCTTCGACAAGTCACAGGTCCAGAACTCCGCCACCGCATCGCCACTCGTGCCCAAATCGATTTCCACATTCAAGTCTTCCTGCAGAAGAATCTCCAGCGCACGTGCCTCGTCCACCAACTCCGGCTCGCCGTTGGTTAAGAGCTGAAGCCGGGCGCTGCCATCTGCAGGCACAAACGCCACATTTGTCCGGGCAGTGTTGACGGAATCGGCACTGACGTCAGCGTAGCCGACTGCACACAAAATCCGACCCCAATTGGCGTCGTTACCGAACATGGCCGTTTTCACCAACGACGAGTTGGCCACACTCAGGGCCACGGTTTTGGCGTCCGCGTACGACAACGCATTCTTAACGGTGATCTTGATGAACTTGGTGGCCCCTTCGCCGTCCCGGACCACTAGCTGGGCCAATTGCTGGGCAAAAGCGGTGACCTCCGCCTGGAGAGCCAGGTACCCGGGGTTTTCCGGGTCGTTTTCGATGATGGCGCCGCCTCCGGCTCCGTTGGCAATGGCCACGATAGTGTCATTTGTCAGCATGTCGCCGTCAACGGAAATGGAGTTGAAAGAGCGGTCAACGGCGTGGGTGAGTAGCAGCTTGAGTGCAGCAGCGGAAACTGGAGCATCTGTAGCGAAGAACCCCAAAAGCGTGGCCATATTGGGGCAGATCATGCCTGCACCTTTGGCGAGACCGGCCAAGTGGTACACGTGGCCGTTGATCTCGAACTGCTTGCTGACCAACTTGGGAAATGTGTCGGTGGTGCAGATGGCCTGCGCACAGGCCAACCAGTGCTCGTGGGAGGAGCCTATTTTGGCCGCCAACACCGGAATCCCATCCAAAATCCGCTGGATGGGCAATGGGTTGCCGATAACTCCGGTGGACATGACAAGCGACGAGTCTTTTGCGTTGTGGAGCGTTTGGTCCGTGGCTTGCACCATCTGTTCTGCATCCTGCATTCCCTGCGTGCCCGTCACGGCATTGGCGTTTCCCGAGTTGACAATAAGCGACTGGATTTTGGCCTTTTTCTGCAAGATCCGGGACGACACCTGCACGGGGGCCGCCTTGAACTTGTTTCTGGTGAAAACGGCGGCGGCGACTGCCTCGTTTTCCGACGTGTTGTGGAGAAGCGCCAAATCCAACGACGTGCCGTTTTTCTTCACTCCTGCATGTATTCCCCCCACGGCGAACCCTTGTGGGTACGACCCGCTTTTGGGGACGAACCGAGATGCTTTGTTGAGGAGCTGGGTGGAGATCTTCATGGCGCTGGAAGATAACCCACCGCGGTTACCACTTTGGTGAGTCATCTGTATGCAGGACACAAGCTTGCTTTGCAAATTTCGGCAAGACCTAGCCGGACTGCATAGACTCGCTACACGCCCCACGCTTCCAACCTTGGCAGACAAGCACCCACGCCCGACCTGCTCCCGCAGCAGGGCGGCCAGCCGTGACCGCGCACGTGAGGGCCAGTCACGCGAGGGCCAGTCACGTGACCGCAGCCGCGTGACCGCGCACGTGCCGCGAAAATCTCAGCACCCACGAGCAGACCCGCCGCCTGACACCACCACCACACCATGATCCATGATCTCACCAAGAAAATCAAGCGCACAAATAACAACATACTCAAGCAGAGCTTGCGCATGAACCTCATCGCCGGTGACACCACCACCGCCTACAAATTCGGCGAACACATCAAGAAACTAGAGTTGGTGCTCTTGAGCAAAAACGTCTACAAAAAACTGGCTGGCTTAAAGAAGTTCTGGAAGTACAACTTGCCCACGTTGAAGTTCCACAACACTGACTTGGACATGGTTGTGACCCGGATCCGTCCGCAGAAGAAGGCTGACTATGACAAGGTGCCATGCAACATTTTGGTGCACCAAGAGTCCGGCGTGCAGACTTTGCAGTGCGCTATGAAGGACCAGGGCCAGATTCTTAGCGAGCTCGTGAAGTTGACCCGTGCCCGAAACTTGCGGGAGTCCGAGATCCCGTACGTGAAGACCCCGCTGGAGTAGGCGCGTCCTGTATATAGCACCGGGTGAATAAATATGCATTCTAGTCTAAGGCCGAGCCGATCCGCCGTGTTAGCTCTGAAGGAACTCCATGAGCTTATCTAGTCCCTTGAGGCGGATGAGGCGCCGGATGTGCTCGAGTTCGTCTAATGTCTGGTTTTCTTGGGCCGCTTCACCGTTTGCGGTCTTCACATCCTGCGTCTCCACCTCAGCCGTTTGCGAGCTTTTCTCTTCTTTTTCCTTTTCTTGCTTTTCCTTTCCCATGCTCAAAAGCACACTGACGGCATCCAAGTCCTGGGCTTGTGCCCGCTTCTTATGCTCCTCGTAATACTCAATGTTCTTTTTGATTCCGCCTTTGTTGAGGAAGTCCAACACAACGCTTTGCTCGGGAACTCGGAAGATGTAGGGCTCGCCTTTTCCGCTTGTGGCAAGCAAGATCCGCGTGAGTTTGGCAGACCCCTTTGCCGAGATCTTTCGGGCGCCAGCAAAGTTCTGCATATGCCCGGGCACCTTGAAGTGGGCATCCACGTCGTCGTCGTCTTCCGACTCCACCTGCAGATAAGTGCCGTGCTTCCGCTCGAAATCGGCCTCATACTGATAAGAAATTCGCTGCTGGTACTCCTGCAACGACGGAGACCCGTCCAAATACGGCTCTTCCTTATACTTGATGAGAAAGTTGCTGGCCTGCACATACAGGAGAAAGTTGTTGTGCACAGAGGCGTCCAACACGAGAGCATCTTTGAAGCTCCGTCTCTCAAGCCAGTGTGCAGGCACAATCGACTCGATGTGGTTTGGACACCTCCACTTCTGGCCCAACGTTTTGGCCAGGCACACCACTCCCGGGAGGCAGTCCAAGTGCCACCATAGCGGGCAGAAGTCGCATGAGACCATGGTTCGCCGCTGCATGCCGGACATCTTGCACTTGTGGCAGAGCCACGGATTTCCCCGGGAGTCGTAGAGCGCGTCCACGTCTAGTTCTTCGTTTCTGTTGAAGCCCGAGAGTTGTGTTTTCGGCACTGGAGCGTCCGGCTTCATACTCCCGTCGGCGTACTCGAGATCGTCGCCTGTATGCACGCCCACAAATGTGCTGTCCCGAAGGTTTTTCGGGAGCCGGAACTCCGTGGGATTTCTCCCGTGCACGGTATCTAAAAGACCGCCGAACATACCGTAGGCTTTGAACAGCCGCTTGGTAACGAGCCCGTGCTTGGCAAGGCACTCTGTGCAGTTCCAGTTTTCCTCGGGGATTTCCTGGAGCGGCGGGTTGCAACAGAGAAGGTGGAATGACTTGGGACACGTGTCACAGCAAATGAACACGCCCGTGCCTCCACACGTGAAACAGTAGTCGTCATTATTGTTGTCATCGGGAGATTCGGACACCTCCGGAACGGCACGCGCCATAAGTGCAGGAGGTCGCTTCGGCGAGGTGATTTTGAGTCTCTTGATGGAGCGGCCCGGGCTTATATGGAAAGTGCTGGAGGGCGTAGCCGGAATCGAAATCACTTGCGTGGCCCGAGTCGCTTTTGCCAGTTTGGGCAATTTTTCTCGGAGCTCCGACGGCTGGCACAACGCCTCCAGCTTCGCCGTTTGGAGATGCAAATGATAGTGTTTTTCCCGTTCCAACAGCATGCCATCGTCTGGTTTCACCGCCACATTGGGTTTTCGCCCACGTTTTCCTTTGGGCACCGTCACCGCTGCCCGCTTCATTTTTGCCGGAGGAAACGACTCCAACGTGTGGCCAGAGTATCCTGGTTTTGGCGTTGCCAACTCCGGCTCCACAAACGTTCCTTCTTCGTACTTCAAACTCGGCATTTTGCCCGTGATCACGGGGCTGCTCTGCAACGTGAACGGCTTCGCTAGTAGCTCGTTATTTTCAGGGCTGTGCCCGTTTGGGCCGTTTTCTGGGAGCGCCGCCACCGACTCCTGCGCTTTACGAGCCGCTAAGCGAGGTGCCCTCTTCGGCCGGCCCTCGAGGTCTTCTTTGGGAACGGGTCCAAGCGCTGCAAGGTCGTTTTTTAGCTTTCGTTTCATGGGCTTAGCTGTTTTCGGCTCTGAAGCTCCTTTTTTCTCCGCCGAAATTAGCAGAGTATCCACCCTGAAGTCCTGGGAGGGCTCTGGGGAACTTTGCGCTTTTTCGGCACCAGTGTGGTGCAGTTGGGGTGAGGCGTCTGGATGCACCGGAAGAAGCAGCATGCCGGAATGGGGCCGAAGGTGTCTGTAAGAGGCGTGTTTCAGGCGCGTTTGACCTGCGTTTCAGGCGTGTTTCACAGAGATGGGCGGACGATGCCGTGTTTCACAGGTTCCAGGGTCTCAAATGCACCTGGTCTGGCGGTAGTTAGCGACTTTCTGCCAACGCGCGAAAAGAAAACGCGAGTGATGTAGTATTGGAGGCGCTGTTTGGCAGACCAAGATGAAGAAAGACGAAAAGTGGAGAATTGATGATCGAGGAACAGATGCTGGGTTTTCGGCTTCTCGGTGATATCGGTCTGGCCCAAAATTCTTCCGAACTCGGAATCGTTGCTGTTTTCGGATTGAAAGCTGACTGCACTTACTTGCGTGGCAGCTGAATTCGGAGAAACCTGAAGAGTTTTCGAGTAAATCAGCTACTTGCGTGGCACAGCGGCCGTGATTCTGTCTGGAACCAACATCCGGCATGCTACATATTTAATGGTGTAAATATCCGAGGACTTAAATTGTGAGCGAAAACCCATACTTTTGGCTCGCTGTTGCTTTAGGTGAACAGCTTTCTGTTTTGGTTATTACGTGGACTTAGTCTGTGCCCCCGTTTACCTTTGCCCTTTCTATATTTCTGGTATATTAGCTGGATTTTTGGACTTAAAGACAATATATGGAATTTGTTCGCTATAGCACTTTAACTACTTGGATTTGAGGCCAATACACACTCCTGTTGGCTCAGGTGGCTTGAACGAGCTGGCTCTTTCTGGCTTTTTTGAAAAAGCCATCCGGCTTGTAGGGCCCCTCGGAATGCCCGGATCTCAATCTGCCCAGCTCTATTTCCCTGCGTACACCACGCTCGCGCCATTATAACCAGTTAAAATTAGCTTGCTGTGATGTCCGGAATTCAGGCTTTGCTGAGCTCCATTTTTACTTGCCTGCCACCAAAATTGGACGCTTTGCATTGGGCCTAAAACACCTGGGGTAGCCGGGTGTACGGGTCTTTTTTGCAGCCGCGGCCAATTCCGAGGGCTCGGCAACCTGGCTGTGGACCCGAAGTCTTGACCTGCGGGTCTGAGAACAACCGCGGTACAAATCGTACTCGCACTTGTTCATACACGCCGCCAGAATCGCTCCGGCCTGCATACAAGATAACTCCACTATCCTGCATACAAGACAACTACTAGCCTACATACAAGATAACTCTGCTAGCACAGCAATTGATCACGGGAGCGGCATAAGCGCCCGCGCATCCGGAGCGGCAGCAGACCCCCAGGCACAAAACAAGACAATCTCAGCACGTTCTCTGAACCACCCGTCCACATTGTTGGGCCGCGCACGACCGCGTTGGTGTGGTGCGCGGTGCACAACACAGCGTTTCCGCCAACACTGCGTCCAGATCTGCCTTCGCCAACTCTCGTGTTCAAATGACCACTTTAAGATATGGCGAGTCCGGACCAGGCACTCCCGTTTCCCACACCCGTGCCTCCCCCTATGCCATAGATCCCATCACCTTCATGATCAACGAGTGCATGGTGATCTCGTCCGCCATGCGGAAAAACAGCCGCTGGGGACAGAGTGGCGTGGCGGCGATTCTCGGACAGAGCGACCCCTTCGGCGAGGACGGGTCGCTCTTCCTGAACCTAGGGCTCTCGGCGCTGCTCTCGCTGCCCCGGCTGACTCTGCTTCTGTCGGCGCCGTCCAACCCACTACATTCCAGTTTTTTGCAATTGCGGTCGATTTTGTCGGAAACGTCCGATATCAACAGCGTGGATACTTTGACGCTTTTGCAGCCTTTTTTGTTGACCATCGAGAGCTCGTCTACTCTGGGCAGTGTGACTGCGTTGGCGCTCAACACCATTTCAAAGCTTCTCCAGTACGAAATCATCTCGTTTCGTCTGAAGATCTTGCCCAATGCACTCATACAGTTGACCACATCCTTGACCCACTGTCGCTTTGAGGCTTCTGACCAGAACACCGACGACGCGGTGTTGCTCAAGGTTTTGCGCCTTTTGGAGACCATTGTGGTCAGTCCGCTCTCGGCTTTATTGCCCAATGCTGTCGTATCCGAGGTGATCCACACGTGCTTGTCTTTGGCCTGCAACAAGCGCCGCAGCGAGGTGCTCCGGAGAGCGGCGGAGATGGCCATGGTGTCCATGACCGTCAAAATCTTTCTGCGGGTCAAAGAGCTCGAGCCCGAGTCCTCCACGGGCGACGACATGCCTGCATACGCAGAACTTCATCCCGACGTCATGGGCGATGAGGACGCGGCCAACGACTCCCCATCACGTGACCTCGAGTCGGGCAGCAGGGCCCTTCTTGCGCTGGCCACCATCGACATCACCCCCGTGTCGCCCCGCAAGCCGAACGCGTCCACTTCGCCTGACCAATTCGATATACTGTGTATCAACGAGTTTTTGGGTCTTCTAATATCCATGTGCAGTCCCTCCAACCAATACCAGCACATGGAATCTACTCGCGTTTTTGCCTTATCGTTGATCAACACAGCAGTTGAGGTCGCTGGCGACAGTATTCCGGAACATCCTTCTTTAATGGCGTTGCTCGCGGATCCTGTGTCCAAAGATGTTCTCCAAATCATCTCTTCCACGGAATCACATGCTTTGCTACAAGCATCCCTTCGCTTGTTTTGCACCATGGCCGTCATTTTGAATGTTCATCTCAAGCTGCAGCTAGAGTTGACTTTCCAGCTTCTTTTCAAGTCCATCTTACCCACCATTGACAGCTCCTTGAAAGAAAATTCCACCATAAAAGCCAATAATGCAAGCTCGCGCTCTTCAGTTTCCAAAGAACTCATCGTGGAGTCAATATCTTTCTTGTGGACTCGCTCGCCGCTGTTCTTTGTGAATTTGTTCAAGGACTTTGACTGTGATTTTGAGAAGTCCAACTTGGCTACTTCATTTGTCACGTTTTTGTGTGAACTTGCGTTGCCCGAAGCAGCCCTCATCACCACTGATAACGTGCCTCCTATTTGCTTAGAGGGCGTGCTTTCTTTTGTATCCGGAGTGAACGAAAGAACGAAACTTTATGAACCATTAGCCGCAGTGAATCCATTGATCGAGAACAAAGTTCAAAAGAATTCTTTCATCAAATGCACGGAAATTTTCAATGAAAACCCCAAAAAAGGCCTCGCAGCTTTGTCTGAGGAGAAGTTCATCAAAGACCCATCTGACGCCTCCGAAGTGGCCAAGTTTTTTTTCCAGAAATCTATTCGTTTGAATAAGAAGGTGTTGGGTGAATTTCTTGCTAAACCAGTCAATATCGACATTCTCAAGGAATTTCTTTCCCTTTTCGACTTTGGAGGCTTGCGGGTTGACGAGGGCTTGAGGATGATTCTCAAGTCATTCCGTCTTCCTGGCGAATCCCAACAGATTGAAAGAATTGTGGAGCTTTTTGCAGAGTCCTATGTCTCCTCTCAAACCAAGGAAAACAATGTTGTTCCAGAAGAAGTGGAAGACAAGGAGCCAGTCTTGCCTGACAGAGATGCCGTGTTTATTTTATCATACTCTATCATCATGCTCAACACGGACTTGCACAACCCTCAGGTCAAGAAGTCCATGGAGTTTGACGCTTACAGGAGAAACTTGAAGGGTGTCTATAACGGAAAAGATTTTCCAGAATGGTACATGGCTGGTATCTACAACTCCATTAGGGATAGGGAAATTATCATGCCTGAGGAGCACCACGGAACAGAGAAGTGGTTTGACGATGTTTGGCACAACCTCATTTCGTCTCAGACGAAATACGTCACCGACCACAAGAACCTAGACAACAACCTCGACCAAGCCACATTGTGTCACTTCGATAAGCTCTTATTTGAATCTGTTGTTGATCAGGTCTTGAGCACTTTGATACAGGTTTTCAACGAAGCGTCTGACGATAATGTCATCACTAAATTGATGTCCTCCATCGATAAGTGTGCCAATATCTGCATTGTCTACAAACTAGAGGGTGCTGTCACAAAGTTGATCGGAAAGTTGGCTGAGTTGTCAACGCTTTTGGACCAGAAGTCCTTGCACATCTTAGAAGATGAACATTTGAGACCGGAGATACCCATAACTCAAATCCGCATCGAGAAGTCTCAAGATCCTATTGTCGTCAGCGGAATGTCAGTGCACTACGGAAGAGACTTCAAGGCGCAGTTGGCTACAGTGGTTCTCTTCCGCTTGATCAAGAAACCGGCCTGTCACGTGACGGAGTCATGGGGCGATGTGTTGAAGATCATCTTCAACTTGTTCGATAATTGCTTGATTGATCCGAACTTGTTCAGTGGGTTCCAGAAGAAACTTAGGCTTGCGTCTCTTGGAAAGGTGAAGCCGACGTTTGTGATTCTGACCGTCAAGCCACTCAAAGAAAGTGGTCTTCTTTCCACATTCTCGTCCTTTTTGAAAAGCTACTCGGACGAACCGATCCCTCCAACCGACCAAGAGGTCGAATCGACAATTTCCACTTTGGACTGCATCAAGTCAGTCAATTTACCTGGTGTCTTCGATATAGTTTCGAAGGCGGACAAAAAAGAAATGTCACTTTTCGTGACTCTTCTCTTGCAAAACCTTCCAACATTTTCCGCTGAAGCTAAGCGTTACTATGACACAAAGGTCATGTTTGTTTTTGAAACTGTGGTCTGTTTCACATTGATTATCGACCAAGGTGATGTCACCGAAACTGTTTTGGCCAAATTATCCGAGTACCTCCAATCGCTGCACACGTCTAAGAAGGGCTATCTTAGGCTCTGTACCTACTTCTACCTTTTGATAAGACGGAGCAGTAACCCCAGCAAAGAAGCTATCCATGAGACATTTTCTCGACTCTTATCGTTCGAAAGAGACACATTGGCTAGTGATGGTGCATCAGTCATTCAGCCATTGTTTTCGTTGGTTGACCACGATTCTCAATGTAAGGATTTGTTGGAAGATGACGGGTACTGGAAAGTGATGCGTGCATTGTGCCAGAACGAAGCATTTGCGCTCGAAATCTTGGATTTTGCCGAGTCCATTATCACGAACGAGGCCGACGACATAACGGAGCAAAATTATGTGTCATTTTTGGGCGTTTTGGATGAAATCTCCTCTCTTGGTGCTTCGGGGGCTATTTACGAGCAGGACGCTGGTGCGTCAAACCCCGAAGCTAAGAGCAGGGCCGATTTGCTAGTTCAAAGCTCCAAGAAAAGCATAAAATTGACGGGCGCTTTGAGTGTGGAGCAAGGGAAACGCTCTTATGCTCTCTTGCAAGCGTTGGCTCACCAGTGCTTCAATCCATGCCGTGAAGTCAGGTCCACTGCTATTCACGTGTTACAAAAAGCCGTTCTCTCGAGCCAGTTTGACGAATACTACACGGCTGATGGAGTATTTGACTTTGGCTTGTTTCCATTGTTGGCAGAGCTCGAAAAAGAGGAAGTGGTTCTGACGGATTCGGCTGGCTTCTCTGAAACTCATCTCCAGGTTTTGAGTCTTGTGAGCAAGTCGTTGCTTCAATTCCACACCAGCGTGGACTCTACCATGGAAGTGTGGATGAGTGTGATGCACCATTTTATGAAGTTGAACGAAATCTCGCCCGACATCAGGGAACCCAGTTTGGAGGTAATCAAAAACTTGATTCTTGTTTTGAGAGATGAGTCTTTTTTTACTGACAAGTTTGAAGAAGCCACCTGGACCCAGCTCGGCAGCTTGTTTCCTAACTTGAGGCAAGAGCTCAACAGAAACGTCCAGGAAAAGCCCAGCCACCTGAATGGAACGGACCTAGAGCATGTGAATACGGAGAAACCGGAGAAAGCTTTACCGGAGCCTGAATCCGAGAATGTGCCGGACTCTGCCAAGTTGGAGGCGGGTCATTAGTGATAACAGCTTTCAGATCCGACATTTGCTGAAGATAGCGAACAATCTTGAATAGTATACAATAGAGAAGGTACAGTAGTGTATACAGTGTGTAGTGGTGTAGTGTATACAGTGTGTGGTGTATACAATAGAGAAGATATAGTAGTGTATACAGTATGTAGTGGCAGTGTAGTGTTATATACAGTGTGGATGGAGTATGCACAGCTTCAGCCACTAATGTTACGACGAATGGTCACGTGCGCAGCACGTGACAGGCACTTCTTCCCATCGCCGCGGCTGACTCCCCAGCAATGGTTTCTTACGCTGAAAGAGCACGTACCCACGCGTCGCCCGTGGCCGCCCGTCTCCTCGAGCTCATGGAAAGCAAGCAATCGAACCTCTGCGCGTCTGTTGATGTCAGTACCACGGCCGAATTCCTCAAACTCATCGATCAGTTGGGCCCGTACATCTGCCTCGTGAAAACACACATCGACATCATCGACGACTTCTCTTACGAAGGCACCATCGAGCCGCTATTGGCGCTTGCCAAGAAGCACAGGTTCATGATCTTCGAGGACCGCAAGTTCGCCGATATCGGCAACACGGTGAAGAAGCAGTATGCAGGCGGGGTGTATCAGATCGCCAAGTGGGCGGACATCACCAATGCCCACGGAGTCACAGGAGCAGGTATCGTGCAGGGCTTGAAGGAAGCGGCAGCAGAAACCACCAGCGAGCCACGTGGTCTTTTGATGTTGGCCGAGCTCTCCAGCAAAGGCTCGCTTGCTTATGGAGAGTACACGACGCAAACGGTGGAGATTGCCAAAAGTGACGATTTCGTGATTGGCTTCATTGCGCAGCGTGACATGGGCGGCGCCCAGGCAGGTTTTGATTGGTTGACCATGACGCCGGGGGTTGGTTTGGATGACAAGGGCGACGCTTTGGGCCAGCAGTACCGCACGGTGCAGGAAGTCATTTCCACGGGCACGGATATCATCATCGTGGGCCGGGGTCTTTTTGGAAAAGGCAGAGATCCCAAGGTAGAGGGCGAGCGCTATAGAAGGGCTGGCTGGGAAGCGTACCAAGCGCTGCAGTAGTGTGCACGTCGAACCTGAACAATAAATAGTTGAATGTATCGAGTCGTGGGGGTTGTGGTTCACGAAAATCACCACACGCTCAGCTTTCCAATTTTGAAGCGTTCAAATTTTCCACATGCTCCGAAACTCCAGAGCGCATGATTTCAAAAACCAAAAGCCCCACGGACGTTGCTGGAATAGTGGTCAAAGCGTTTCGTCCAAAACCATTGTATGCAAGCTGCGTCCACGACAAGTTACTCTTTCGCCTCAAGTTCTGCACGTACTGCAACGTGTCAAGGTAAGAGTTGTAGTAGAGCTTGATGAAAGGCCGTTTCTGTGCAGGCAGTTTTGACAGATTGTAGATGTCGAGTGCTTCAAGCCGGTGAAAGTGTGCCTTCTGGAGTTTTTGGAGCGGATATTGCACCGACAAAAGCGCCAACGCGGCGGAGGCACCCGCCAACAAAATAAATGTCGACCGTAAGATTCGGGTCAGTCGTGCCTGCTCCAACCGAATCATCTCCGGGTTCACTTTTGGGGTCTCGTCGCCGGAGAAGCGCAGAAGTTTATCTCGAATCGCTGAGCGCAAATTCCGGTAGGCAGAAATCACGCTGTAGGTGAAATTGTAGCCTTTTGTCTTGACAAATTCAAACGTGGAAAAGTAGAAGGCAAACCCAAAACTTTCCTTGACAAGCGAGAAGAAGTAGCCTGCAAAAACACCCACGAGTCCGATTTCCTTGAGTTTATGGGCCCCGTACTTCCAAAAATTCTCATGTTTTCCCGACAAAAGTTCTGCGGTCGACAGACGTGAGTAGATGGCGTCTATGGGAGCAGCGGCCAACGATTGGACTGCACCGGCGATAAACCCTGCTTTCCAGGTATCAGCATAAGAGTATCCTTTGATCAACGCCTCTTTCTTTTTCGGCTCCACCGCCTGCTCTGGTTTCTGCTGTTGAGCCTCGTGTCTTTGAGGCTTCTGTTCCAGTAATGTTAGTTCATGCATTGTCTCGTTTTCTGGTATTTGCAGTTTTTGTGCTGAACTTTGTTGTACTTTTTCATTTCCTGTCATTGGCAGTGTTTCGTGCCCCGGTTGCAGAGTTGTTTCGTGCCCCGACTGCAGAGTTGTTTCGTGCCCCGGTTGCAGATTTGTTTCATATCCCGGCTGCAGAGTTGTTCCATGTGCCAAACCCTGCTTTGGTCGCTTCTGCCCCTGCGACTCAAGATCAGAAACATTCTCCGTTGCACCACCAACAACTTGCCGTTTGTTCTCATCGCCTCTCCGACGTCGGCTATCAAATCCGTTCAAGCTAGTCAAGTAGGTTCCGTAAAGAATGAAACCCGTGGCGGAATTGGCCAAAAGTGGCGGCAATAAGTGGTCTGGAATAAACCTCCAGCCTTCACGCTTTGTCACGTTTATTAGCATAGCAACACTGGAGTGGGTATGAAACTTGTATGGCTTGGACGGGAGCCCGAAATGGCGGTTGGCCTGCTCTCTGACGTAGACCATGTAGTCGAAACGGGAGGGTTTGAAGAGCTTGATGGGCGTTCTCAAATATATGGCCGACGCCTGGTATATTAGAGCACGGAGCCCGGCGCTGGAAAGCGACACTGACTGGGTGGACGCTTTCTGCTCGTCATTTCGTAGAGACATGTGCAGCCTACTCTTCTACTCAGTGGCTCTATGGGGCGCGCAGGCCAATTGGCTGTATGCAGGACCCTTGGGCCTGCCCCCGGACAGACGGACCACAAGTGGACGCACGCCGCCGATACGAGACTCGTCGTACGCTGGTTCGGCGCTCACTCGTCTCGGTAGAGGATGATCTCGCTCTGCTTGAAGTAACGTCTGGCGTCCTCATCAATCAACACTAGCGACAAGTAAGTGCGCGTGGAGAACTTCTTATTCACGTCCTTGAATGTGGGGGTCAAGTTGTAGCCGCCCAAAAAAAGACGGATCGGGATGCTTTCTCCCTTCACCGGCGCACCGTCCATTATCTCGAACTTGACTAGGGTCTCGCTGTCCACCACCTGGTTTGGCGGCGACCCCACGGTTTCCCTGCGGATGAGCGAGATCTCCATGTGCTTTATCTTGAGCCGCACAAGAAGGAAGAAAATGCGGCCCACAATCACTTCTTTGAGCGAGAACCGCAGCTTCAGGTACTCGAACTCAATGTGTAAGCAGTGCTCGATCCCAACGTCCATTTTCACGGAGGTTTTCGGCACCACGGCCTGTTCACCGTTCTTCACCAGTCCCTCGTCGTGCTTCAACTGATTCTCGGGCTTCTGTTGTACCTTCTGCTCCTGTGGCTCGGGGGCCACGCTCTGAAACACCCAGAGCTCTTTTTCCCGCAAGATTTCGGCCTTGCCCTTGCGCGTCACCACCACTCGGATGTAGTACCGTAGGCTGACATTTTTGCCGTGGTAGGACTCGTATTGCTTTTCAACGTTGCGAAATTCAAATTGAAAGGTCTCGGGATGTGTCAAACGACCAGGCGATGCCAATTCGGTGGCCAAGGAGAGAAATTCCGAGCTAGTGATCACATCCATGCCCGAGTTGATACTTCCAAGTAGCTGCACTTTGATACCCACGTGTTCCAAGGTCTTTCCCTCTCTGAGCCGAATCGTGACTTCCCCTTTCACCGACTCCCCGTCTTTGTAAACTGGTAGAGCTTCAAGCCTGCCTTGCGGCGATTTGACTTCTATGGATCTTCGGGTGCTTTCGTCCGACAAGCGGATTTCGATGTCAAGGGGTGATTTGAAAAAGAGGGACATTCTGCGCTGGGTTGACAAGAGACTTCGCGGGTTTGATGCAGTAGCCCTGGCCCGATTAGGAAAGTGGTGCTGGCGGTGACGTTCAACTGGATGAGTGGCGTGTACGTGGCGTGGGGATCGCGGAGCGCAACGTGCGCCGTTGCAGCCAACACACCCGTACACCTCCCGCTGCCTTGCGATGTACGTTCTGGCGATTTGTGCGTCCTGCACACAGCCAGCAGGCGAAAATCTCCGCGCCAAAGCCACCGAATCCCTACAGCCTTCTCCCATTGCCTAGTCTCCCGGCCAATTGCGTCACTCCACCCGGCGTTATTCCTAATCCTGCAGAAGCCGGCTACTATTTCTGTCGTGCCATCGCAGACCTTGTGTTCATGAACACCGTCATAACTGCCTAATCCATAACATGTCTGGTGACGATGTTCCCCCAGAATACGTGTCTCCCCATGGCGAATCGTTTGCCACTCTTGACGAGTCCATCAATTACCTAGATACAGTGATTGCCCTCTATGATTTCCCCGGGACACAGCCCTCCCACCTATCGCTTGATCTCGGTGACACAGTTTACGTGCTTTCCAAGAACGAAAGCGGCTGGTGGGATGGTGTGTTGATCAACCAAAAAGCAGAAGTTTTGCGGGGCTGGTTCCCGGAAAACTATGTACGGTCTGTGAACTACGTGCAACCTGTGCTCACCAAGCTACATTCCAACAAGGAAATCGATTCCATTACCGCTGCAAACACCGCTGCCAACGTGCTCATTCCGCAATTTACCAGTTTGTTGCAAAAGTCTGATATCGTCAGAGACTCGTCCTCGAACACACGAAAAAACTCGGTGGTGAGTTTTGCGCTGTCCGAAACGGGAGTGCCGCCCAGTGAGGCCAAGTCTCTGTTGCGGCTCAACGACCTGAAACACCCCTTGGATTCCCAGCCATCCAACTCGGCCCAACAACCATCCAATGCTTTTCACCAGCCATCATTTGCCTCCACCATCTCGTGCGAGCTATCACACCATGCGTCATTCGTCGCAACTGACTCGGATACGGACAAAACAAAATTTCTCCCCGTTGAGGAGGTTGAGGAAATATTGGCAACTGTCAAATTTTCAGAGCAAAAAAATGTCGTTTGGATTCCCAAAGTCATGGATCATGGTGAGATCTGCTACTACTGTGAGTGTTTGGACATATATTGCAGCCGCTTGCCTTTAGCCCCAATGGTGCCGCAAATTGACATCGAGGACTTGAACATGGAAACCCCATCTACCGACGCCATTGAAGACTACTGTATGGCGATAAAGCTGTTTCCCTCTATGGCGACTGGCGGCTCAGATTCGAGATCGCCTTCGTTGACTAAGTCTTACGATGCTCGTAAGCATTCGAGCTCCAGTACATTGTCACAGTCAAGCATTTCGTCTTACCACAATTTCAATCAGCCTTTTTTTAGCATGCCTGGACTCTTCTACAAGCAATTTCTGGACATCACCTATTGGACGGAATTGAGAGAGAAATTTGAGCATATTCTCAAGCTAACGTGGAAAGCCATCAAGGACTCTAGCACCCAGCTCTTCACTGTGCATCTATCTGTTCTTTCGAAACTCATCTCCATTGTCATGAATGCTGCCAGGCTAACCCAAAGCGATTTTGCTAACACCAAGCACGAGAAGTCTATTAGACACAAACTCAGAAGATTGTCGGAGGCTTTCTCTCAGATGTATATCAACAGCTTGTTGCATTTGAGCGTGATGCACTACGCGGATTCTGGAGAAGAGTACACGAATCTTGACATTTACGGCTTAAACAAATTCACAAGCTCTACGGCTCACGGAAGCTACACGTCATCTCGCAACTCCGACGGTACTTATGTGGGTTTTGCGACAGACAGTCCTGCCCTTCTGGTCAACAACGAAACCATACCTTACCTACAGAGCATTGAGAAAGACTTTAGCGTTATCCAGTCTAAATTCAACAGACTCACCGAGGTGTTCTTGACGCTCTCACGTGACAAGATGGTTCTGCTCAAAGATTACAACGATTCAGATAATCTCAACGACGATGGTGAGGAGCGTTTCAATATTTTACCGCAAGTTTATCCTCGGTTTATTACCAATGAGTTCAATGGCGGAAACTGGTGTAATCCTTTTTTTCTTCCGGCTCATCTGTACCTCAACTCCAGCGGTGAACAGCTCAAAACAAAGTATCACTCGAAACTTGTGATCGACAACATCGCCTACGGGCAGTTTGAAGCGGCAAGCGAGGATCTCGAATCTTTGAGTGAGGATGTGCTCGAGCTCCTTTGTCCTGCAAAGCAAGATCGCTATTACAATGAGTCTTTGAAAACGGAAAGAAATGAGCAGGTTCTTCGCGTGATGTACAAGTACCTTCATCAGGTCAGCACTTTAGTTGACTCTTTGGAGCTGTTAGACTTTACAGTTTTTGGGCTTGTGAAGCGCAATACGTCTGCAGATCTGATCGAAAATTCAATCAAGTCAGAATTTCCAGAGACTTGTGGATTGAATTTTGACTACCCCACTGTTCTAGAGTTCTTCCAGCACAAGCAGAGGCTACATGACAACCTGGCCAAGATCATCACCTATGCGCAGTCTCTCACGCTCGAGGACCCTGACTCCTTTTCTGTGATGAAAGATGACGAAGCGGGCTTATATGCTCGGGAAGCCATGAAAGACCCGCTTGAAAAATCGGCCATCTTCATCAGCAATGTGTTGTTCAATCAAAACAAAAGAAGCGCCACAGACCGGATTTCATTCAGCCAGGATCGCGCTTTGTCAGATCTTTTGATTGAGGGCACCAACTTACGAAGTGACATCTTAGCCTTAGTCCGGGTGTTGGTGGAGGAGAGGGAATCGATCATCAACTACTCAACAAGAGTCATGCACGACGACTACAACATGGACTTAATCGTTGCTGAGCGCAACAACACTTCTGCCGCAGCCAAGCCCGAAGACGTGGGAAACCAGTACATAAGCGGGAAACAGAAGAAAGAAGATACGCCCTGGTATCTCGAGGGAGATGACGAATTCGACTTGCTCTTGGATATGAACGGCAGCATCAAGGGTGGAACCAAGGAGGCATTGGTGGCGCACTTGACATACCACGAGTCGGTGGATCTGGCTTTCAATTCGGTTTTCTTAATCACGTTTGCAACCATCCTTCCGTTCCCAGAATTGGTACATTTGCTTATCCAGAGATTCTACATCGAGGCGCCAGAAGGCTTGAGCTACGAAGAATACTTGAAGTGGAAAGAGTTAAAGCAGAATCGCGTGCGGTCACGAGTGTTGAATGTTGTGAGACTCATTACGCGGATCTACTGGTGCAGCTCTTACAAGTCGCAAACAGTGTTGGAGAAGTTGATGAAGTTTTTGAAGTCTTCAGAGGTGCAGAGTTATCCCATGAGCAAAGTTGTGATTGAAAATGTGGAGGCCATTCTCGGTGGGGCAGACCCGCTGAAAGAAGCGTTGGTAATGAAACAAGTGGAAGGAAAAGTTCCTGCTCCACTTTTCAAGGCGTTCTCGTTGCGGAAAATGAAGCTTTTGGACATTGAATACGTGGAGCTCGCACGGCAACTCACACTTCGAGAGTTTGAGATCTACTGCAACATTTCCAAGCATTCGTGTATCAACAAAGTGTGGGGAAAGAAGCTGGGTCTCAACGAGTCGCTTTCCAGCATTGCCAGTTTCATCAAAGCATCGAACCAGTTGACAAATTTCGTGGCCTACTCGATCTTGAGGAAAGACGAGCCACGCAAGCGGGTGCAGGTTATTCGCTACTTCGTGCATGTGGCAGAAAAGTGCCGCCAGTTCAACAATTTCTCGTCAATGACCGCCATCATCTCGGCATTGTACTCCTCTCCTATCCACCGCTTGAAGAAAACATGGACCTTTGTCACCAAAGACACACTCACGCGTCTTCAGAACATGAACAAGTTGATGAACCTGAGCCGCAATTTCAACGAGTACAGAGATATGCTCAAATTCGTGGGGTCCGAGCCCTGTGTGCCCTTTTTTGGTGTGTATTTGTCGGATCTCACCTTCATCTACCACGGGAACCTGGACCACTTGATGAATCGCTCGCGCATGTTCAATTTCGCTAAGCGGACCAAAACTTACAACATTGTCATGGGAATCGACCGCTTCAAGCAGGCAGGCTACAATTTCATCACTGTGCCGGAAATCCAGAACTTCATCGAGTTGTGGTTTGATAAGTGTCCTTCAATTGAGGAGCAGTATCAGTTGTCTTTGAACATCGAGCCAAGGGAAGACCCCGGAAGAGCTGTGTATACGAGCCTGGGGCCAAAGACGTTACACAATGCCATGGCCTTGAGATAGCGGACGACCAAAGCTGGTGACGTTGGTACGAAGATGGATCAAAATATGATGTAGAGAAGTGATAAATACGATGGGAGTACGATTCATCCAGCCATGCTTCATAGCACTCAAAACGTCCAAGTCCGAGTACGGTGAAAGCCGCTCTCCAAATGCATACCATACAAAGCAGAAACCTCTAACGTATCCCCCAGTACAATACTCTCGGCGATCCATATGTGTCCTGCACACAACACCGCACTCAAGCGAGATTCTCCACTCACCAACAAAGCACCAATGTTCAACAAGCTCAAATCTTTCTCAGAGGATGTGGCAAAGAGTTTCAATGAGATCCAGCAATCGGAGGCTTCCCGGAAAAACGTGGAGAATATCTCGCACTTGAAAAATTCCGTGGGCGTTCTCAAGTCCAAAACTCCCGCAGTTTCTGATCTAATACAGCCGGCGGACGAACCCGGCGACGGAAGCCAAGAAGACGGCGAAACAAGACCAGAACCAGAATCGCGCGGTCGTGAGGATGCCACTGGTGAAATTCCCACCCAAAAAGGACAAATGCCGCCCAAAACGGAGCCTGTGAATGCGCTACTGGGGATTGACATGGACGAGCTTAGCCCGGCGGTTCGGGCCAAATTGAAAAAGTTCCTCAAGTACGAGGAGAAATACCCCGTTCTCTTGGATGCGTACAAGACGGAAAAACGCAAGAATGAGCTAATAGTGGCTTTTGAGCACGTGTTGAGCGAGTATACGCCTGTATCGTCGATTGGTGATGTGGAGATGTTGGTGGAATTCTTGAAGGGACTCACCGAAAAAGCAACGTTGCTGAGTGAAGAATTACGCAAGTCGATTGGCGAAAACTCTCGCTTGGCCAAAGAAATGGCGGAGACGAGAAAAAAGTACTTGGATGCCCAAAAAACGTTGAAGTACGCAGAGGAGAGATTGAGTGAAAGCTCTGCTAAGGTTGTGCAACTTGAAGAACAGATTTCTGAGGCCTCTGAGAAGCAGGGACCTGAAAACGACGTTTCTGAACCCAAAGAAGTCCGTGGCTTGTACGAAGCAGAGAAAGCTAACAACCTTGAGCTTTTGGAGAAAATCAGACTTCTCGAGCTGCAAGATGGTGATTCTGAGTCTCAATTTGACTTGGAAATAACAAACTTGAAGGACAAGGTTCAGGGTTTGGAGACGAAAGTGTGTACAACAGAGAAAGAGCTCGCAGATGCCAAACTTGCCGCTGAGAAAGCACAAAGTGTCGTGGGCCAACATGAAATGACCATTGCCCAGAACAAAAATGCCGTGAGAGTCAGCGAAGAACGGGCGGAGAAGCTTGCCCTGGATTTGAGCGCCCTTGGCCAAGAACTTCCGGATTCTCGCACCTCTCAAGCCTCCTTGAAGGCCTCCATTTCTGAAAAGGAGTCAAAAATCGAGGATTTGGTGGAGACTGTTGATAAGTTGAAGCTGAAACAGAAGGAAGTGGAAAACGAAGCTCAGAAGATGCGGGACTACAGGAAGCAGTCTGAGACAGAAGTGAATGAGCTCAAGAAGAAATCCGCCGAGCTTGAGCTGAAAGAGAAGCAGTTGAAAAAAGCAGAATTCGAAGCAAAGGAGCTCAAAAACAAGTCTGAAGACTTAGAGCAGAAATTAAAGGGATTGAAAGAGGCCGAAAATGAAGCGCAGGAACTTCGAAAGAAAACAGAGCACCTAGAGCAAAAAGTGAAGAGTTTGGAAGAAACCCATGAGAGTGCAAAGTCTATGCAATTGGACCAATCGAAAACAAAGAAGAAACTGCCGAAGTCTTTACCTGCTTCTGAAACTGGAGATGAAACCACCGAATCGAGAGCTTCTCTAGAACAGCTTCAGCTCGAAAATGAGAAGAATTCTGAAAACGAGAAGAATTCGGAAATCGAGAAGAATTCGGAAATCGAGAAGAATTCGGAAATCGAGAAGAATTCGGAAATCGAGGAGTTGAAACAAGCCGTGGAGAAAAGCACGAAACTGTTGGCTACGAGTTTGGACACCAACAAGCAGCTAAACAAGCAGCTACAGGAACACCATCAAAACATCGAGGAAACAAAGCTTCTCCATGAACAAAAAAAGAATGTTGAAGCCCAACTCAAGCAAAAATCAGAAGAGCTCGCCCAATTGAAAGCATCCCAGGATGGCCTTGTTCAAGAATTAAGGGAAACGAAAAAGGCTGTGGAATCCAAGAATGAAGATCTTGAGAGCGTTAGAGAACTGTTGAAACAAATCGGAAACGAATTCGTCGCCGCCAAGGACGACTTTAAAATGTTGCAGGAGAAGTACGATGAAAGCAAGAAGGCATGGGAATCCGAACAGAGCTCAGAGATGTTTAATGCCTTGGAGAAAAAGACAGAGTCGTTAGAGAAGGACGTGATTTCTCGCGATGAACAGATCGCTTCTATGGAGAAAGAAATTAGCTCCTTGAAGCAAAAACTCAGTTCTCTGGATCAACAGATGAATGATTTGAAACAAGAAATAAGTTCCCTGGAGCAGAAGATCGAGGCTTTACAAAAAGAAATTCAGTCCACAAAGCATGAAAACGCTACAGAAAAAGAAACCATGCAGAGAAAGTTTAGAGTGGACCTTCGTGCGGTACAAAAGAAACTAACGGCCGAAAACGAAGCAGTACAGGCAAAGACGACAGAAATATCCGAATTACGAGAGCAGATAAAACGCATCCAGGATGAAGCTTCAGCAACCGCCAGAAAACTGAAGGACTCCGATTCAGAAACTCAGGCGCTTCGTCAGGAAGCAAAGTCTTTGCAAGAAAAGCTCAAGCATAGCAGCGACGAGATGGCGGCCATGAAAAAAACCAACGAGGTGTTGAAGAACGAAAAGGAGCAGCTTAGTGCCCGTTTGGAAGAGCTCAACCGGAACAAGTCCAGCGATTCTGGTCTCAAACTCGAAGTGGCGTCGTTGCAGTCGTCGATTCTACACAAGGACGAGCGGCTCAAGGAGTTGAATGAAACATTGAAGAAGAAGAATGAAGAGAGGGATTCGTTGAACAACCAGATTTCTACGCTCAAGGCCAACATGGAGGATATGCGCCGGGCCAACAACGAGCTTAAAAAAGAGAGCCAAAGGTTGAGCGATAAGAGCGACAGCAACGCCGAAAAGGCCAATCTTTTGACCCAGGAAATGTCCAACCTCCAGGTCGAAAAGCAGAAGGTGATGACGGAACTCGACAACTTACGGCTCAAGCACGACACCTTGACGCAGACAAAGGCCAATGCTTCGGATGAGGTGCAGAAGATCAAGTACCAATATAGCGAGTTGGCCATGAAAACAAAGGAAACGCAGGCCCGAATCGACAGCTTGGAAGAGGATTTGACTGAAGCTCGCAACCTTCTCCAGGAACGCACGCGTGAAAGCGTAACATTGAGACGGCTCATGATGGAGAATGAGGAGGAGTATAAGAGCAAATGTGGCGAACTCCGCAGTGACATGAGGAGCTTGGTCGACGAGAAAAACGAATTGGAAGCCGAGTTCCAGGTGATTTTGAAGAAGAGGCAGCGGGAGATGGAGGAGTTGAAGGATTCCAACGAGCGGGCGGCCCTAAGGATTGCAGACTTGGAAGCCACTTACGATGAGCTTCGGGTCAAATCCGAAACTCCTCAGATTCCCATCGACGAAGTGCAGAATGCCCAGGAGTTGGAAAATACAATTGACGAAATGCGCAGTGCCTTGAGTACGTCCAGCAAAAAGGCGCTGGAGCTCGAAAAATCCAACACCATCTTGAAGCGTTTGAACGAAGAGTCCAGCATGAAGTTCGAGCGGCTCTCCAAAAACTACAAGCACATAACGCAGCAGTACCGAGTTATGAAAGAGACCCACGACCAGCAGAAATCGGCAACTGCACAGAAGGCGGAACAACCGCCGAAATCCGAGCCCCAGGCCAACACTGCGTACATGAAGAATGTTTTGGTCGGTTTCTTGGAGCACCGTGACCAGCGCCTGCAGTTGCTTCCGGTTCTCAAGGCTGTTTTTGACTTTGACGACGTGGAGGAGAAGAAACTCGTGGATGCTCTAAGATAGTCCTGCATGCAGCCGCGCTATCTGATGGCCCATCGCACTCACCACCCAGCATGAACGCTTTCGACCAGAAAAAAGCGCTGATATTGAGCGAAATAGGCGCCAATTCTGCGGATTCGCCTGACCTCTCGCCCAAGGGCACCATTGACCGCCGATGCTGGCCCATCATGGACATTATCAACGGCTTCCCGAACATGGTTACCACCTCACTGTGTTCCGGACGAGTTTCTGTCTTTTTGGAGGGGATCAAAAGCGCCAGCCAGATCGGCGCCAAAGGCAACGAAGGCCGCTGGCTTTTTGTCACCCATGAGCCAGCAGAGTTGAAATCGTGGTATGATTCTGTGGAGTTCCACGAGCAGAAACCCGATGTCGCCGAAGAAAACCGCCGCTATGTGCTTTTCAAATTCGAGCCGTTGATTCTTCACGTCAAGTGCCGGGACTTCGCGGCCGCCAGCCTCCTATTTTCGACGGCCATGGCCTGTGGTTTCCGTGAATCCGGTATTGGCTCCAACCTAGTGGTTGGTATTCGCACGCTGATCAAGTTAGACATCCCAATCGGTTATCTCAGCCGGGACAAAGTGGTGGCGGTGGTGTCCAGAGACTATCTTGAAATGGTTACTCAGCTTGCGGCCGATCGGTTCACGGAGAACTTCCGGAAGTTGGAAGCGTTGGAAAAGGCCATCGCCTCCATGCAGGAGCCGCAACCCGTAGTCGTCGAGTCCAAGGAGGAACGGAGACTACGGAAGATAAAAGAGGGCATGGAGAGGCGTGAGGGCGTGAGGGCGGAAAAGGCACAAAAGAAGGCCGAGAAGGCCGAAAAGGCCGAAAAAGAAAGGCAGAGGCTGCTGCAAGATAGCTAGGAAATGCTGTGAGTCGTCAACAAATAGATGAATTGTCTAATACAGGATATAGGTATCATGAATGCGGTCTATATAAATGGCGATCGGATAATGAACAATGCCGCTGAATGACAAATTCCATACATCTCAGTCACGGGCGTCTTCCGGTGCTTCTGAGTCTTCACGGTCTGCGTCGTCGCCGGGCTCTCTTTGAAGGCCTCCATGCGAATGCCGAAGACTTTCGGAAAAGTCTCCCAGGGAGAAGTCATCCGATGTTTGGGTTTGCACGCCGCTAGATGTTCTCCTGCTTGCTACACCGGAAGTGAACAACGAGGAAGCGCCCGTCTGGTCCGACTCTCGGTTTCTGCGAGATCTCCTTAGAAAGTTCAGGATGTTATTGATCATCGGGCTGATTCCGGAGTTCCTCAATCTGGGACTGGAACTTCTATGGGGGCTCTCTGCTTCGAGCGGAGCCGGTGGCGTGTTTGGTCTTCTAGAGGGATTGAAGATTACCAGCGTAGCCCTGCGCAAGAAGCCTGGTCTCCTCGGTCCAGACTCGGAATTGTTGTCGCTTCTTTCAGTTTCGGAACCCTGCTCCCCCTCTGCCAGAGGCCCTTCGCCGAGACCCCCAAAGCGGATGTAGCTGATGGGCACGTGCAAGAGCGAATTGTTTGGCTGTATATCACCAACGGAAAGACGGCAAAGGGGACAGTTGGCGTTTTCCTTGAGCCAATGAGCTATGCATGAGCGACCAAATATGTGCCCGCAAGGCAACTTGAGGGCACTGTGTTCATACTCCTCGCTGTGGTCACACAAATAAGGTTTCTGCTCGCTCTCTGAAGAAGCGGGTAGCTCCACGGCGGGATCTGCCTCGTTGTGGTCACTGCGGTCGGATGAAACTGTCTCTGTTGGGGTTTGGACTTCTGTGTTCAACTTTCGGCGCTTGGTCACGATCACATCCTTCAACGTGGCGTAGCTCTCGTAGCAGATGGGGCATGTTTCCGACTGCACCTCATCAGGATTCAATTTCTCGAAAGACTCGAACTTTTCTACCGAAATTCCGGGCTTGCTCTTCGGGCTGTTCACCAAAGCAGAGTAGGCCATTCGAGTGGCTAGCGATATGAACTGCAGAATGATGCGGGGCTCTCTGTTGGCGGCATTATTGGGCAAGGTCACAACGAGCGAGCCGGTGCGGCCCGGGTTTGGGTCGTTGGTAACGTCCATAAACATATAGTTCACCGTGATGACAATAGCGCTGGAGTTGTCTGCACCGCTGCCGGCAGAGGCGACGGACGCAGAGCCGAGATCTGCGTCTGAGGATGTGGAGGGTCTGGTGGGGCCGGCGGAGACTTCCGAGCCTCTGGAATTAGGACCCTCCAACACCGAGTCTAGGAGCTGGTCAAACAACACCATGCTGGCGTTGCGTTCGACGGTTTCGTCATCGTTTGCAGTATCTGCGGCGCCGTCGGAATGGGGCGGCGCTAGGTTGCTATGTGTGTCTTGTAAGGGGGGTTCACTTTCGCTGGCCTCTGGGGCAACGCCTTCGCTTTGGGGAGAAGCCGCGGGATTGTCATTCACATTTGGAGTCGTGATGTTGGCGGCTTCGGTCGCTTGCTCCGAGCGGGGCTCTTCGTGGAGCTCGTCATCAGAATCCTGCGACTCCGGGAGGTGATCCGGCTTGTGACCGGGGCCACCCGGCTGAAGGTTTCTGTGACGAGAAACCTGGGCCAGACACATGTCTGTCCCTTCGGAAGAAACAGCTTGATTGTCCATGGTGGCAGTGCCACGTGCACGGCGGTCGAGCGAGTTCGGGTCCGCCATTAAAGGAGTAGATAAGGATTACTGAGGCTATGTGTCAGATTTGTGCGAGACGATTGGCACATGACGCGCCCCGTCACGTGCGCTCAGCCATGTGCCCCGGCGGGCTTCACCACGTCGGCCATGTAGTCGTTGACGACCTGCACCAGGAAGTTGAACGGCTCAATGAACGTCTCAAAGCGCTTGAAAAACGCGGTGTCGATGAATAGGCGATCCAGCACGCGGACCGGCTCCGGGGACATGGCGAGGTATGCAAAGAACTCCCATAGCCGCGTGACGTAATCATCTAGCCTCTCCGTCAGACCAAAGCACATGAGGCTGAGGGCGTCAAACATGGCCAGGGTCATGAGCGGCGGCAAGCTGGCCATGAACTCGGACTTTTCTGCGAAGACACCGACCGGGCGCAAGGCAAAGTCGTGAAAGAAGGCCACAAACGAGCGGAGCTGTGTCACGGCAGGGATTGTGCGGAGCGTGGAGATGCTGTCGATTTTGTAGCGTGCAAAAAGTAGCGAGTGGTGCACCTGAGCAAAGAGATACGACAAGTCGATATGAGTCAGGCAGCGGGGGTCGTGCACGAACTGGGAGAGCACTGCTAGAAACAAGGCCTGGTACACCAAGATATAGAGGATTTGAAGTACAAGCACATTGGGGCAGTTGCTGAAGGCCACAAGAAAAACGTTGACCTGTGTGTTCTCGTCAAGATAGTGTGGGTCTCTGTCTGCATCGGGAAAGCTGGCCAAGCGGGCATCCAAAATCTGCATCAAGCGGTTGGCCACTAGTAGGTTAGACACGTAGTGGGCAAAGCGGAGACTCGGGTAGTGTTTTTTTTCCACCTTTGTTATGATCAACCAGCGCACACTCAAGTAGTATTTCATGACAAGAATGGAAATGGTCTCGCCATACTTCTCTATACAGGCCACCGGATCCATGTTCGGGAGCTCGGAATAGAGTTTGAGCATGAGCGGCTCCAGCATGTGGTGAAGTTCGTTGTAGAGCATCAAGTATGAGCGGATGAGGCCGCTGGGGCTGGAAATGCGGTCGAACCGGCCGAAAAAACGGGCCGAAATGGCAAGAGTGTTTTGGAAAAACGGGGAGGCGTCATTGAGCACGCTGAAATCAACACCAAACGCCATTTCGAGGAGAAGCTTGGTGGGCTGGATGGTCACACGCCGCAGCATGTACTTTTGCTGCAATGCACCGCTCGAGCTTAAGGCGTTGATCTCCACCTCGAAAAACCGTAGAAGCACCCAAACTCGTGCGACAGCAATGAACTCGTCGTGGTTGCCCTGTCGAAGATGCGTATCCGAGAGTTTCTGTGTTAGCACGTCCAATTCCGAGGCCAAAACCGGCGCTGAGTCGCCTTCATCCCCCAAGCAAATGTATTGCATGAAGTCTGAGCAGCTGGAAATCTTGCACATGTACTGCTCACACAAGGACCTGATTTGCGTGAATCTGGCCCCAAGCGCTAGCGGCATTTTCATCATGGACAACCAAGTTCCGTGGTGAAGCAAGTCCTCGAGCGACTCCGGTTCTCCCAACGCAGCTATCACATCCTCCGACACCTTGACCCAACGCAATGCACGGGCGTAATCTCCTTCGCTGATCTCCTTGTATGCAAATACCAAGGCGCTGAGACTGAGGCCTCGCATGGAGAATCCATCGAAAACCGCCGTCTCGTGCTGCGCAATCTGGCGGGATTTGACTATGAGATTGTGGGCCACATTGAAATAGTCCTTGATATCCACTAGGTACTGCACGCCGTCGCCACTCAAGTTGGCATATTTCTGAAAGTGGCGAGTGCATGCATCGTAGCTCACGTTTTCAAGAAGCAGGGAGATCTCTGCTGCCGTCTCGTGCGGAAGATGGGCCGTCTGCTGCTGGCACGCAATGGCGTAGTCTTTCATGAACTTGTAGTTCTGCACCCGGCGTACGTTGCACGGCGGTGGAGCCACAAAGTCCGTGGCCAACGGCACGTTTAGGTTGAACACAAACTCCTTTCCGGAAGGGCTCAATGTTTTCGCCGCTATGGGCGACAGTTCCGACAGTAGCAGCTCGTTTTTGGAGCTGGCGCTGGCTGCTCCTGGGCTGATTCCGTTGATTGTTTCGGGCCTTATTTTGGCTGTCTGAATGCGTGTCAGCTCCGTCTCTTTTTTGCGGGAGTTACGCCGCCGCCGCTTCTCGATCTTGGACTTCTCTTCCTCTGACGGAGGTTTGGCGGGGTTTTCTAGACAGTCCTGTATGCGTTTAGAAGTTGCACATGATTTGCACGGCGTTTCAAGGTTGCACTTCATCTTGTAGCGTTTGCACGGGCCACAGGCATAAGTCCGGCGAGGTCGTGATTCGCCTTTGAAACCTTTGGCAGAGCGGTTGACGCCGGGAAGACTTTCGGAAGTTTTGTGCTGGCTCAGCGTTAGTGGCTGTGCTGTGAGATTCAAGTCGACGCCTTTCCAGGATTGTGTGAGAGGGCTGTAATCACGAGTTATGCCCGATGCGTTACCGGTGTGCATGTCACGGTAAGAAGGTGATGACATGGTGGATCAGCATAAGCGCTGTTTAGGACGGGGGGATCCGGAGATGCGCGAAGAATCGGGGAGGTGAGGATGGGGGGAAGTAATATTATGGTCTCGTACAATGTCCACGCCTGCAGTTGCTAGTGCAATGATATGTATAATGATGCATGTATGTGCAGGGCACTGCAGTTTTACAGTGCAAAAAAAATGTTTTCTGGAACGGCATCGTGGCTGAGAATCTGCAAAGACACGCTACGCCTGCAGATACGAGATCTTTGCTTTTGCTTTTTTTTCTTATCCTTCTGTCCATTTCTTCGTGAACGCTTGTCTCATAATCTCTTATCCGTCGGGAAGGCTTGTGTGTTTGAGGCCCAGTGAAGCGTTTGGTGCGGACTATTTCGCAAGAAGCAGGCGGTAGTGCAGGTACTTCAATGCTTTTGGAGTGCATCCAAGCCCCTAAGTGGCCGCGTTTCCATCGCTAGTTGGAGCGGGAGATAATTTGGTTTCATTTGATTTGCACTCAATCTGCACGTCTGCTCGCTTTCAGCATGCGCCACCATGCTTGTGCATAACCTGCTTCAAACAAAAATGTTCCTTAAAGTGGGTTTTTCTGGTGAACTTTTGGAATTTTGGACTGTGAATTTGTGAATTATTTATTGTATGAACAAATCAACATTTCTGAATCCACAATTCAAGCTTCACCGCCTCCTTAGTGCCTATTTTTGGGCCCTATACTTCGCCTGATAATCTGCAAGACTATATTGATCACCTCAACTGGAACAATCTTCACATCTAAATTGTCTGCAGTGACATCATACTTCACAACAGCAGCTCAGCAGCTGTCATTTGAGTTAAGATGCTAAATTCGTGTGGTACTGCATCCATGCGCGTGCTGCGACTCACCTCCACGCCCTGCCTTGGAGTCAGTTACGAATGGGATCCGATTCTCAGCGCCCCGAATCAGCCAGTCCTTCCAAACATGGCAATTCACCCGATCTTCTAGATGCATCCATAAATCAGGTGGAACCTGGAAGCCTTCTACGGCATCCCCAAAAGAGCTCAATTGATCAGGTACCCGAGAAGCTAGAATGTCTCGACGATCGTGTTCCCGGCAACAAAGAACCCAATGGATCACACAACTTGACGGTTGACGGTGCAGGTGCATCTGAAACTTCTCTGTTGGCTGAAAATTCAGTAATAAGAAGTTGTGAAACATCAGGTGAGGAGATGCCAGGAGGAACGGATAAAGACGAACAGGACCTCGCCCATATTGATAATGATCCAGCTATCAAATCGTCAAACATGGATAACAAAGAAACGAGAGAGACAAACGAGCCGCTTGAAGGAAAGCAAATAAGCGAATCTGATGAGCTCACCACGGATCCTAAACCGGATAATTCTCCCAGTTCCTCACCAATTCCTTCATCGCCGTTCCCGAAAGATTATCTGCTAAGCCCCCCAATTAAGCTTTCACTAGAGCCTTCAGATTCCATATCATCATTTGCATGTCACGGGGCCAATCTTTATGTGGGCACAATCCTTGGAAAGCTCCTCCACCTTCACTTCTTCGAGGATGCGGTCGAATACATGCTCATTACGCAACTTCTGACAAATGAAAAACGGCAGCCGATCCACAAAATTGTTCTTCTTCCAGACGTGGAAGTATGTCTTGTGTTATACAGCAAGACCATTGCCGCGTTTACATTCCCCGAGCTTCTGCCATGCCATATTGGCAAAATCCGGGATGTGCGGGATTTTCTGGTCTTATCCCAGGCCCAAAAATCCCGATCTGAAAACCTTCATCTCGACAAGATTATTGTGTACACGCTGGCCAGGATCCGCCTCGTCCAAATTCTGAAAACGGCGGTCAAGCTACTAAAAGACATCAACTACTCCGACGCCCATATTGGGGTTTCGACTGCATGCAACTTGCAGGCCAACTACAGTAAAATCTGTGTTGTGGCCAACCTGCACATTTATGAAGTGGTGGATATGCAGAAGCCACAGAAAATCCCGCTTTTTCCATACAACCCGAACGCAGTTCCTGGGATACCGCCTTTGATATTGCCCTTCAGACCTCCGGGTGATAATTCCGAGGAGTACTTGCTACCAATTTGCTCCGATGAGCTTATTTCGATGGCAATGTTCACCAATTCTTCGGGAGATGCTACAAGAGGAACTCTTATGTGGCCCGATTCAGGGTATCCCACCAATGGGCTCGCTGTCGAGTGGCCATATGTTTTTGGTGTTTTCAAGGGTGGTTCCGGTCTAAACCTCATCACTACATCTCTTGAGACGTTGCAAATTACACAAAAATGCCTACTTTCTGATATAGAAGCGTTTCTGGGACTGCTTGACCTACGGGTGCAAACTTCTGTTGATGGTGTCAGGGTTATTGACCCGGAATTTCTGCTGGTTCTGGCACAAGTGCACTACTTAAGTGGTGAGCAACTGTCTGAGCAGCGAAGCGTCTGTCACTCAAGCCACACTGTTTTTGTCAGCGAAGCCGCACTTCACTGCTTGGTCAGGCCTTCAGATTTGTTGCATCACATCCGCTCTTTGGTGGATGATTTCGAACATAACAGGTGCATGTCTCTGTACAAAGACTACTTTTCATCTCAGCGGGACTCTTTGTGTGAAACTCTAAATTTAGTGATTCTTGTTGTTTCGGAGGAGTTTGCCCGGCTTAAATCCCTCGTTAACTCGAAGACAGACTTTCGCCTTCTTCTTCTTTTTTCCTGCAAGAATCTAGATGAACCAGAAGACCCGTTCTGGGCGCAATATACCCTCCCAAAAATAGTTCGAGAATTACTCCTTATCTGGCAAAAGAAAGCTCTGGCTGTTTCTGATCGCAAGTGGAAGTTTTACAGCGAAAATTCTCGAGATTTTGTGACTTGGTTGATCCAGAAAGCTGTTGATGATGAGGCTTTCGCTGAGGCCATCCGGCAGAAAGCTCGGGTGTATTCTTATACTGTTACATGTCATAACTCGGGGGATATCATCAAAAAACTACACACCGAAAGTCAAACTTGGCTGGGCCAGAATGAAGTCAACGAGACGCTCATGCAGTACTTTGAAAACAACCGCTTCTTTCTCGCGGTTATCGAAGTATTCATTATGAAGCACGCTGCCGGAAACCTTTTTTTCTCGTGGGGCGAAAAGATTATCAATGCATGTTTGAGCTTATTATCAGGAAAATGGGCTAACACTACTCTTGACGATACGAAATTGGAAGCAGGCAAAATCACTATAAAGTCTGGGGATTTCACCAAGGTTTATGACTTATCTGCACTCATCTGCACTCACTTGAACGAGATTGATGATGAGCTGGTATACAGAAAGAAACTTCTAGAATTTGTTGCATTGCAGCCTGAACACGGGCTTCGATTTATCCAGAAGAATTCGAGGAGTCGCTTCAAGTCAAGGCACAAAGAAATTCTTCAACACATATCCAGATCGCTTGCTTTTGACTCCAAATTTCCTTTTCTCAAAGCTCAATACATCGAACAGTCTTTTCAGGAAATGATCCAGACTTGCGAGACCATTTCGGATATGGATCTTAGCTTATGCCGAGAGCTTGTGGAAGAGTATATGCAGTATTTGAATGGTGGGGGTTTGGACATGGAATACGAAAATCTCAACATTCTTTATCATGCTTTCGGTGTCGAGAACGACTTGTCGGATCCAAAATGGCCCAAGGTCACGTGGATGGAATTTCTTTCGTTGAACTATCGCAAACAGGAATGTGCAGACTTTCTCGAGGTTTGGCTTAAGCTCAATGAGCTTCTTCTTCTTCTCTCTTTTCAAAATGCGGAGAATCTCGTGCAATTTGAATATCTGAGCCCTGTTGTGGAATATCTGCGTCTTGCATACATCAGAAATGCTGACAAGATCTCCTACTTTCTTGAAATTGGTGATTTCACAGCGGCGGAGCACAGTGCGTTATATGCAGTGCCACCTTTATCCCGAGAGCCGATTCTCTTAAGGCAGGCGGCAGCCAAGTTCTCTCTAGAGTCTCCCTCGGTCGCTTCTCTGCAGGCATCAGTTGGACTAGAATCTATCCTATCATTCTACCTCAGGATCAGCGACAAAGCGAAGCGGAATTATGCAGTTATGCACATAGTGGATGCCTTCGGTGCCCGTTTTTTTGGTATAAACCGCATCTTGAGCTCCTTGCCGGAAGACTTCCCACTCATGTATTTGGAAAAATACCTTGTTGCCACAGTTTTCGACATGGAAGAGCAAAGAAGCCGGGTTGTATTGAAAAAAGCCATGGCAAAGTTAGACTCAAAACGCACCAAAAGCATCGCCAAAGAGTTTGAAAAATTGGTGCAGGCTTTGGAAAAATGAGCAGACATCATGGAAAGAATCCGCTTACTTTGAGCAAGTAGTCAAAGAAAATCCCAAACCAGAGAATCCACCCGGTCTTAATATTTCCAGTAAAAAACGCCCAGCAACTCTTGGGCTGGTCCAAGTCTACTTTCCGAATCTGCAGCAAAAGTCTTTGAAAGCCCCACGCAGCGCCGATGTAGAATAAAGGGCCCATCCCGTTCATGAACCCTGCGCCCAAAAAGGAAGTGACCTGGAGTGCATACAACCCGTAAACAATTGGCTTTGTTTTGTCGCCCCAGGCCAACGCCGTAGACTTGATGCCGGCCTTAATATCGTACTTCTTATCCTGGTGGGCGTAAATGGTGTCATAGATCATACTCCACAAGAAATTCGATAAAAACAATGGCCCTGCAACCATGAGGTTCAAGGGGGCCAAGACTGCAGGAAAACCGAGTAGGCATCCCCAAGAGAAATTGATGGAAATCATGACTTGCGGGTAGTAGGTAAACCTCTTGAATAAAGGGTAAGAAAACACGAAGGGCAACGAAAGCGCCCCCAAGTAAAAACACTCGAATGGAAGGGATAAGAGAACGCCCAAACCAACAAAACATTGAGCAGCTAGCCACGCGACCGCCTGTGGCACACTAACTCTTCCACTAGCAATTGGTCTTTCAACGGTCCGGGCAACCTTGTTGTCCAAATTGCGGTCCAAAATGTCGTTGATGGTGCATCCTGCACCTCGCATTACTAAAGCACCCACAGAAAACAAAAAAATCGCCGAAATCAGAGTGGCCAAGGGCGCAGCAATCCCGAAGGAAGCCATTGAAATACCCCACAACGAGGGAAGAAGAAGAAGCAACGTTCCCACGGGTTTTTCCAACCGCATGAGCTCTGCATAGGGAATCCACTTTTCCGGGAGCTTATTGAGCCAGCCGAGGTTGGCCAAGCGTGCAAGCCGAGCTGCTTCAAGCTCATGTGCATCAAAAACGGGCTTCTCTGTGGTCGAGCCCAATTCCGTGTGGCTTTCCTTTGTCTTTTGGGGCACCGCAGCTTCATGAGATTTCATGATGGGAGGCTCTTGGAATCCTGAGCGGGAGACTGGGGAAAGCGAAAGTCCACGCCATATTTTGATTGGCCTGATATATGCGCCAATCCCGGGTGTGTGTACCTTACCGAGAAAACGGGAGTGAAGACGAAGCATGCCGCTATTTTATGAGGGTCTGTTAATGTAGATGTGCATAAATAGCGCGCGATTTCGTGTCGAACCAGGATGCCATGAATAGAGGAAAGGGAAACGGTTTTGCTTTGCTTATTTTTTAGGTAAATCTACTTTGGCCTGAAAAGCGTATCTTTGGTGTGTATTTTTGGTGTATTATTTCAAAGTGACTTTCGCAACCGAAAGTCAGAAATTGGATGAAACGCTAATACTCCAGAAGCTACTTGTGTACCTTCCACAAAATTTTCGAATTTAATGAACAAATAAATAAGAAATCTGAGTCCTCATTATAAACAGATACTTCACAGATGAAGCAGGCTCCACAATTTTTCATAACCTTAGAAATCTATGGCATGTGATAGGTTCTCTATACCACATAGTATGCCACATATCAAAAGTACTATGGTTACCTATTCTTCGTGATACTCTGCATCACCTCCTGAAATTTCACGCTCCCTGCTCAACCTGTGGCCTTCGGCCAAAGCAGACAAATGCTCCATCTCCTTTTCTGTGTCCAAACCGGCAATTGCTTCAGCAGTGAACACCTGTCTGCACATAGGACACAACCCTCGACTGCTGCTCTGTTCTAGCCATTGTAGTATGCAGTGAAGATGGAAATTGTGGGGACATCCTTGGCCCAATATGAGCGGGCAAGTTTCGCCAGGAAACCTGCAGCTAGGACACGTGCCTTCGAAAGGAACTCTGCAGATACCGCAGAGCTCGTCTGCGTGGGGCTTATCAATGGCCCATTGCCACGTGGCTACCGCATGCCACGCTTTGATTTTGACTTTCATTGCGCTCCCTTTTGGTGTGTGGATGAGCGTGCGCTGATGTTGTGTTACTGATGTCACGTGATGTGGAGTATACCGGCAAGAAAGAGTGCACATGGTTTCGGATCGAGTCTGTCGACGAGCTTCTACATGGTTTCGCCTTAGCACCCAATGCTTTTATTCGAGAAGTGGTTTAATTGAATGCCCCACTCGTTAGCGCTTCTTATACACTAATCCTTTAAAAATGTCAAAAGAGTTTCCGTCCGGCTGCAACTCAAGACTCTCGCGCGTGTTGATGTCCTGTGCAACCAAAAGGCCATACTCCGGAGTGATCCCTCTGATAATGCAGTCACGTGGAGCACCCTGGTCCTCAAGCCTTACTTTCTGGTTTGAGTGAAACCAGCGCTTATAGTAGAGATTCAAAAATGGTTTGAGCCCTGATCTTTGGAAAACGCCATAGAATTGGCCCATTGTAAACACAATTCGGGCAAGAAGCCTCTCGTGTTTGTAGGGAGGCAACGGAGGTAGCCCGTTTGTCCTTCTAATTTCATTGAGCTTCTCCAAGACCGAATTCAAGCAGGTCGTAGGAGCCTCATTCAGCACGTTTACTCCACCACCCCAAACCAAGTAATATTGTCCTTGAATGAACTGTGAGTTGACCAATGCTCCCGAAATTTTTGCCCACTTTTGCTCATCTCCGTCTACCGTTGAACTTGTGTCATTTTTGTTGTCCAAGTTGTCAAAATATTCTGGTTTCAAAGCGTAGATATCATTTGGCCATTTGAGACGGACTGGCATATCTTCATATCCAACTCCAATACCAGGAACTTCGCTTCCATAACCCAAAATCAGCTCAATTAACGCAAGCGAGCACAAATATTGCAACGTAACAATGGAGCTACTTTGCTGCTTGTCTGCCGGAACTCTGAACAAAATGGATGCCGCCATAACACCCTTTGGATTGATCCACACATTTCCGCCACGGCCGCGCCCGGCAATTTGAGTTGTCGCCGTGAAAGTGAGCCCAGTGGGCATGTAGCGCAACATATTGGGATTTGCATCAAGCATAGTATTGGTTGAGGTGACGACCTCGCCATATCCAAGCACAGAGCCAAAATGACGTTCCGCTTCAGAGATTTTTTGATGATCATAAAGATTTTTCAAGGCGCCAAAGTATTCCTGCATACTAAAATATGGGGTAAATCTGCTTTCGGGTAGTTTTGGGCCCAAGAAAGTGAGGTGCTTCTGGGCCGATATCAACGTTTCGTGCAGGATATCTTCCGAACTGTCGGCCATGCTATAGTTATGTTCACTCTCGTCTTCTCCGTGGAGTACGAATGTGTCATTAACATCCTCGAATTCATTTGGTGCAACAAAATCCATATTTTGCTGGAGGTCTGACCAAATGGCCCGAGCACGACTCAAGTCGTGGAAAGACGAAATGTACATAGGCGTTAGCCTGGGGGTCGTGGTTTCGCCCGTATTCACCTTCAACCCTAACCTATGCAACAAAGACAGGAGAAAAATCTTTCTATCGTCATCTGTTTGCTTGAGTGCCTCGACCACTTGTTGAAAGTGTTTGTCACTGCCGCTGGGCTTCATTAGACTTGGGGTATATTCAGGGTGAACGCCAGAGAGTACCACGCTCCCTTTTCCCACGTCACACTGCACTACAGCAGCCATGTCACGGCTGCTATCAATCACATCGGTGTTTCCGCTGTAACGTGCCAAAACCCGCACATTTCTGTATTTCGAAGCATCCATGAACATGCCGCCACCATTATAGTAGGTGGTGACTGTATCAGGGGCTCCAAACTGGCCCAATTCTGCCGTGTTTACCACCAATTCAGTAGCCCGGGCGCCTTTGTGCGATTCGTACACAAATCCCTTGTACACGCAACCCGTAGAGGTGCCTGGGAAAAACGCTAATTCTCTGGGGCCGCTGACTTCCATATCTGCAGCTCCCACTTCAAATTCACATCGAGCAGAGGCATAGTATCCACCAGCACAGAACCCAAGAAATCTGCCACCGCTGCGGACGAACTGCAGGATCTTTTTGTTTCCCTTTCCATTAAGAATTTCACAGTAAGGCAAGTCTGCGCCACCAGGCAATACTAACACAGAAGTTTTGGCCATCCAGGGATCATTCAAAAGAGCATTTTCAGAAACAGTCACCACGGCATAGTATGGTGAAAGAAACTGTCGAAGCAGCTCCACAGTATGACGCACACCTTCAGTTGTAGATCCTTTGCCGGAATAGACTAGTACATTCATTGCAGAATTCAAATGCACAATGTTTGATTTCTTGTGTATATGTCTCGCGATGAAGAGAGGACGAAAGTGAATTGTGCTTGACAACTGTTTAAACGCGTAATTCGAAAATGGGCTGGTGAGTCCTCAGTGAGTTGAGTCAGGCGACTCGACTGGTGTACTGGTTTTATTGCGTATTCATTCTGGTGCAATGCGAGAAGTGCACTGTGGTTCGACGCCATGGCCGCCATTTTCGAACATTCACGTGTGATCACTCTACATCCGAAGCCAGGATTTGTTGTCAAGACAAAAATTGTCGAGGGCGGCGGAGTGCACCTCTACCAAACCAAAGTATTCATCAACGTCTGCCACGATGTGCAGGTCCCCAAGCCTGAAGGGGCATTCGAACCAAGCAGGATTTTTCCTCTAATAGTGAAAAATGAGTGGGAGATTCCTATTATTGTTTCGTTGGAGAAGAAATCTCTAGATAAAAAGGGGGTTCCATCGTTTGTCTACGACTGCTGTATCAATAGCGAGTGTTTCCTGTGGCTAACAATTAGTGCTGACTTGAGAATGATTGCAATAGAGTGGTGCATAGAGTCGGTCGAGATGATGCATGAGTTAGTTTTGGAAAGAGAATATTCAGTACCGAAGATGCTAAGCAAAGGCGATCTTTCCGCTACGGAGATCACGCAGGATGACTTGAACAACAGCTTGAGTAAAAAGTTGGAAGATTTGAGGAAAAACGAGACAGCGGGTTTGGTGCAGGAACTTTTTCCAGACGAAGAAGATGAAAAGTTACCAGATTTAATGAATTTGGCTGGAAAAAAACCCTTGATCGAGGAAATCAAAGAGTTGTCGTTGGACTCGCAGAGTGAAAGAAACAAAAGCCACTCTTTGAGCCAAAAAAGAAACAACAATACTGCCCCCGAAGCCAATACCACTGAAGAATCCGAACTCATGCTGGAGGTGTCTTCCAAAAATCTCAAGGCCAGCCTTGACCACAAAAAAATTAACTACGAATTCACAGTCAAGCAGAAGACGAGAGGAACCGAGCTCGTCATTGTTCTTGAGTCGATGCAATTAACACCCTCTATCCAGGTTTTTTTCCAAAATAACCGCTTGAAGATCCAAAACAATGACCCTACACGGCAGTTGGGTCCAGACAACGAGTTACTGCTTCCAGTACCAGACCTGCACACGCCATATAAAAGCTTCCTAGTCACTGGAGAGCTGCTGCTCTATGTCTTCATGAATGCCCGTACGAAAACTCATTGATTAACTCGGTAAAATTAATTTTGCCCCATTCAAGTAGCCTGTATGCACCCCAGACGATTACTTGGTGACCGCGAAGGAATTTCAACGGAATTTCGCATCGGGATTTCTTATCTAGGTTTTAGCGCATTCACAGATTCGACAATATTAAGGGTCCGTTCTCGCTGAACATGCGAACATCATAACTTTAAACCCAGGAACGAAAAGAGGAACAAGATGACCTCGGAACAGACTCCACTCATTCCTCGAAATAGCAGAGATGAGAATCTTGAATATACCGGCGAGGGCGCCCTCAAAGACTCTAAAGTTTCCGTATCTTCCGAGGTCGCGGCGCTAGCTCGCTCTTCGGGCCCCTTAGTGCTTACGTTCCTACTTCAGTATTCATTGTCGGTGATCTCGATCTATGCTACAGGCAGATTGGGCCCTCTGGAGTTAGCGGCCGCTTCATTATCCATTTGCTCGTTCAACATCACGGGTCTTGCAATTTACCAAGGCATGGCCACGTCACTCGACTCATTCTGCTCACAGGCGTATGGTGCGGGAAAGCATGCTTTGGTTGGTGTTTATTTTCAACGGTGTTCGTTGATGTGTTTGGCGATAACGACATTTTTCTTGGTTCCGCTCTGGTACTTCTCCGGCCCTGTTCTAGCTCTTATGGTGGCCGACACCGAGCTTATCCTGCAGACTCAGCTCTTTTTACGGGTTATGATTTGGGGTTCGCCTGCTCTTCTTCTCTTTGAAACGGGGAAGCGGTTCTTGCAAGCGCAAAACATCTTCCATGCCGGAACATACGTTTTACTTTTGGCTGCGCCCGTGAGTTTTGTTCTAAATTGGCTCTTAGTGTGGCACCCAGTTTACGGCTTAGGTTTTATTGGTGCACCTATTGCCATGAGCTTGTCGTACTGGGTTGTATGTGTATTCATGCTCTGCTACGTGCTCTTCATCGACGGAAAAAAGTGCTGGGGTGGCTTTGATTTACACCTTGCGTGTACTAATTGGTCTCTGATGCTAACTTTGGCAATTCCTGGCGTGGTGATGGTAGAAGCTGAATACATAGCTTTCGAGGTGTTGACGATCTTCTCAGCTTCTTTCGGTGTGTCCAGTTTAGCGGCCCAATCCATCGCGGCCAATCTCGGAACTATGGCATTTCAGCTTCCGTTTGCCGTTTCTGTTGCGGTTCTGACCCGTATCGGAAACTACGTGGGTAGAAGAGATCTTCAATGCGCTCATGTTGTGACTCGGGCCTCTTTTCTCGTTGCTCTCGGGATCTCCGTGTTCAATTTTTCGTGGGTATTTTTGGGCAAAAAGGCCTTGGTAAGACTTTTCTCCGACGACGAAGAGGTCGATCGTATTGGTGATATGGTGGCAACTTTGGTAGCCATCAATCAGTTATTTGACTCTTTGAACGTCATGGAAGCAGGTGTTTTGCGGGGTCAGGGTAGACAAAAAGTTGGTCTGTACTTGACTCTTGTGGCCTACTATGTTGTGGCACTTCCGCTTGGATTTCTTTTCTCGAGCCACTTTCAATTAAGAGGTTTGTGGTTTGGTTTGATTACTGGAGTTTTCTTCTTGGCTTTTTCGGAGTTTATCTTTATCTATAGAAGCGACTGGGACAAAATTTTGAAAGAGTCTGACGCCAGACATGATCACTGATCAAGGCTGTGAATAGATAAATTCACTTGTGACCAAATTTCTTCGATGTAAGTCAATCCCAACACCATAAATTTTGTTTGGTTAGAATCTTGGTTGATGTCTAGTTTTCCTGCATCCTGCACTGCCTGTGGCCTTACCCTCATCTCATCGCGGAGTACGCACAACCAGATCACCAAATGGCCAAAGGGAAAAGATTTGACAAGAAGGGAGCCAAAAAGTTCGCCATTGTTCACCGGTCTCACGAAGACTCGCTTTACTACGACAACGATGCATCGAAGCATGTTTTGGTAGAGGCACCAAGCACAGCTCGTGAAACAGCTCGAAGCGAGGCCAGCAGAGCATACAACAGTACCCAGATCAAGGCCAAATCCACGGCTCAAGAACTAGATGGCTTGCGTGAAAACGAAGGATTGGCAGCACAATACGGAATTACTTTCGATGACTCTAAATACGATTATATGAAGCATTTACGGCCAATCGGAGTCGCACCAGACAGTGTGTTCATAGAGCGCAAGGAAACAAAGCCCAAGGCCGAAAAAGGAATTGAAGAACTTTTCAAGGCTCAAAATTCCGAAAAGAGTGTCAATTTGGATGAAATCATCAAGGACGCTCTACCCTCTGGGGAGAAGCGCAGGGCCACACACGACGACATGGAAAATATACCCAAGGAATTGCAGGGATTCCATCCTGACATGGATCCACGTTTACGGGAGGTTTTGGAGGCATTGGAAGATGAAGAATATGTTGAGAACGAAACCGCAGGAGATGTGTTCGACGAGTTGTTGGTGTCTGGCCAAGTCGACGAAGATGAATTTTACGAAGATTACTATGATGAAGATGACGAGTGGGATATGGACAATTATCAAGATGATTTCTCCGAAATGGGTCTGGACTACGAACCGGAGAACATCGAAATGGAAAATCCTTATGGAGAGGGAGAGGCTCCTGAGGGTCACGAAGGGCAAGGCATAGTGGTTGATAATGCATGGGAGAAAGATTTCAAGCGCTTCAAAGAAAAAAAAAACCAGCCCAATGACTGGGACTCTGATGACGATTTCGACGAAAATGGCAATCAAGTCGTATCCGAAGAGGACGGAGACGTATTACCTGACCTTCCACTGATTCCAAAAGGCAAAAAGTCGAAAAACAAGCTTCGTAAAAAGATGGGTGCTATGACTGACACTAGTGGCTTTTCGATGTCTTCCAGTGCAAATTTCAGAACAGAAGGTCTCACTCTTTTGGACGATCGCTTTGATCAGTTGAACAGGAAATTTGAGGAAGACGCTGTTGAAGAGGTTGGCGAGTTCAACATGGAAAGCGAGAGACCAGACTTAGAGGACATGTTGGACGATTTTCTAGACAATTACACCTTGGAATCTGGAGGCAGAAAACTTGCCAAGAAGGACAAAGAGTTAGAGGCTATCCAGAAAGCTGCAGACAGTGTTTCGAAGGGCAAGGTTGCGCAGAGGAGAAAGAAGGGGACCAAGCAAAAAGACGTCATGGGCTCTTTCGGAAGCTCTTTTGGAAAGCTTTCACTCGATTGAGCCAACTTTCATACTACATTATTTCAGCTGAACCAAACACCACGTTCTTCTTAAAGACTTCCATTCTGCGATGCAGTACCATGCGCTAGTCGTGTGGTGCCAAATCTCGTAAGTGCGGCGCTCCGAATCTTAATTAGCAGGGTTTGTCCACATCACAACATTCGTCCATATAAAAGATTAACTTACGGGCTCTTTTGTCTAATCTTCATATACACACTTTTGTTTCTTAGGCAAAATCTCAAACCGCAAAGTCTCACGAAGTCAAGACGAACTATGTCTGGACCATCTGTATCTAAAGTGTACACGGACGCGCTAGCTCTGAAACCACAAAGCTATTGGGACTATGAAAACATCAATATCAAATGGGACTCCCAAGAAAAGTACGAGGTTGTACGCAAATTGGGCCGGGGAAAATACTCAGAGGTATTTTCGGGTACTGATTTGTCCAGTGGCGATGAAGTCGTAATTAAAGTTTTGAAGCCGATCAAAAGAAAGAAGATCAAGCGTGAAATATCTATTTTGAACAATCTTGTTAATGGTCCCAATATTGTGACCTTGTTGGATACAGTCAGAGAACCGCTGCTGAAGACATTTGCCCTTATCTTTGAGAGCATCAACAACATCGATTTCAGAACGTTATATCCTACTTTCGTGGACCTCGACATACGATTCTACATGTATGAATTGCTCAAAGCTTTGGACTATTGTCATTCCATGGGCATTATGCATAGGGATGTTAAGCCTCACAATGTGATGATCGACCACACCGCTAAGAAGTTGAGGTTGATAGATTGGGGCTTGGCCGAATACTACCATCCAGGTACTGAATACAACGTAAGGGTTGCATCGCGTTATTTCAAGGGCCCAGAGCTCTTGGTTGATTTCCGCTTGTATGACTACTCTCTCGATATGTGGTCTTTTGGGTGCATGCTCGCATCCACTGTATTCAAAAAAGAACCGTTCTTCCACGGCAAGCTGAACATTGACCAGTTGGTTCAGATTGTCAGAGTGTTGGGCTCTGACGATCTCCATAAGTATCTCCAGCGGTACAACCTCACATTGAGTGAGGATTACGAGGATTTGGGCTACTATAGCCGGCGTCCGTGGAAGAGATTCGTCAACGAAAACAATTCCCATTTGGTAAGCGATGAGTTTATTGATTTCATTGATCACGTGCTCAGGTATGATCATCAAGAAAGATTGACTGCAAAGGAGGCCATGGCCCACCGTTACTTCGACCCGGTAAGACACTAGATGTGTCTTCAGTATTGAATACGACTTAAGATTGGTGAATTCTCTCCCAACGTGAATGATGGTGCTAAGCACTTTCAAACACTTAGCATGCTGGTTTTTTACTGTGTGACTAACTGTGCCAACCGCGTCAGGCGACGTTCTTGGGTTGGTCAGTGAAATCGCATGAATTGAGCAGTGTTCCAGTATTGGCTAAGTAGCTTGTTAAGACGAATATTTGACCTCTGGCCTCTGCCTCCTTCTGAACTCGGCTTGCGGATTTGACAGAGTTGTAAACATGCTTCTGCTGATATACACCGTAGATTAAGTACGCGCAGAATTCCATCATCTTCTATCGCGTGTGTCCCCGCGAAATTTCCACAATATAAAGACGTCAGTACCCAGTTGTCAGAACAATAAGTCACTTTGAAAATGTACACCTTCTTTGACATTTCCGCCGGCGGCGTTCCTAAAGGCCGAGTCGTCTTTAAGTTATATGATGATATTGTCCCCAAGACAGCGGACAATTTCAGAGCGTTGTGTACAGGTGAAAAAGGTCACTCTGCCGAATCAGGCAAGCCTCTCACCTACAAGGGCAGCTCATTCCATCGTGTCATTAAGGACTTCATGTGTCAGGGTGGTGACTTCACGCATGGCTCAGGAATCGGAGGAGAGTCGATCTACGGCAACAAGTTTGAGGATGAGAACTTCAAATTGACCCACGACAAGCCATTCTTGTTGTCTATGGCCAATGCCGGCCCCAACACAAATGGATCTCAATTCTTCATCACAACTGTGCCCACGCCACATTTGAACGGGAAGCATGTGGTCTTCGGAGAAGTTGTGCAAGGAAAATCAATTGTGCGTCAGTTAGAAAGATGCGAGAAAGGTGCAAGCGACAAGCCAGTGGACGACTGGGTTATCGAAGACTGTGGTGAGTTACCAAAAGACTATAAACCCACTGCTGCATCAGTCGCAGATGATGGTACCGGTGATATCTATGAAGCCGTCAGTGTAGATGACGACAAAATCGACGAGTCCAAGCCGGAAACCGTTCTTGAAGCAGCCAATTTTTTGAAAGATTTGGGTACGAAGCTTCTCAAAGAAGGCAACCTAGCCAAATCGTTCGAGAAATACATCAAAGGAGCCGAATTCTTGTCGGACTTTAACCCTGAATCATTGAGTCCCGAGATGACAAAGGAGAAGACCGAATTGAGCATCTCCTTGAACTTGAATGCATCTTTAGTGGCTTTGAAATTGAAGGATGGGAAAAAAGCCATCAAGGCCGCAGATGAAGCGCTTTCATTTCCCGAGATTGACGACAAGCTCAAAGGTAAGGCCTGGTACAGAAAGGGTTCTGGGTACTTGTTGATAAAGGATGAAGACAACTCCGAAGCGTCATTCAAGACTGCCTTGGAGTTCTCGCCAAACGATGCTGCCGTGCTCAAAGGCTTAAGCGATGTTAAGCAAATGGCTAAGGCCAGAAAAGAGAAGCAAAAGAAGGCGATGTCTAAGTTTTTCAGCTAGGTCTAATGCGAAAAGCTGCAGTGTCGAAATTAGATTCTGTGTCAGACTGTATCTATAGTCGACTATCGGAAAAAATAGCAACGCCCTTGATGATCCATAGTGAAAACGTAGGGTACCTAATCACTAACTCGTCTTTATGGAGGTTCCAAGTCGCCTTGTTAAATTAATCGGGAAAGGAAGATGTAAAGTACTCCGGTCCTATTTCTTCTCATCAGAATTTCTGTACGTCTAAGATAGGTATGGATTGTCCAAGCGACGCCGGAGAAATTTCTGTGAAGATGCAACAGTTGCTCTAAATACTGCATGTAAATGTGAAACCTGCATTATTCTGCATTGCATTTGTACTGCACAAACTATGCAGGCTTCAATGTCTCAGTCTGCAAACTGAAGAAACCAAAGACGGTATGCTCAGCTTCGGTCATTTATAGTTATAATATAACCTGGGGAAAGGAATATGACCATGTCACTGATGAGTGCAAGGCGGCTGAAATATCCCCCAATCTGAAGGATACAAACCACATAGCTGGCTCACTAGACGCGCTCTAAGTTGGTTGCTGTCATCGGTGCATATAAAGTCAAGACGGAAAAGCGCCTAATTATCCGGGTTCACATTGGGCAACTTTTGCAGGAGTTTAATCATTCTTTTTTCATTAACTACTAGAATCCTCATCTGGAACCGACAAATTTCTGACCATCTTTTACTTCTCACATGGATTCTGATTCAACTACTGCTCAGAAGGAGTTCAGTCTGAGCTCTAATGACAGCCACCACAGTGACCAGGAGCACATTCAGCTGCCATCTCAAGAACAGTCTAATGCTCCTCAAGTTGATTACTTCTCCAAAATTCAGCTAGAAAAGCCTGTTCCAGAAAGAGAACACGTGGAAAACCAGCCCGAACGTCCTCGTCCTGTACGCAGAGTTACTACTACGGGTAAGGGAAAACTCTTAGCCGACGGCCGCCGCCAACTAAGAGAGAAGGATTGCTATGACAAGCTTGGGCTCTCGTTTCCTGCTCGCAAGAAGTGGATGATTCTTAGCGTCATTTTCGCCGTTCAGGTTTCAATGAATTTCAACACATCCATCTACCCAAATGCTATTTCGCTTATATCCGAGGAATGGGGTATATCTGAGCAGAAAGCCAGAGTGTCACAGATGGTTTTCCTTATTCTGTACGCTTTTGGATGTGAGTTATGGGCACCTTGGTCTGAAGAATATGGTAGGTGGCCCATTATGCAAGCTTCCTTGTTTCTTGTGAACATTTGGCAGATCTTGGGTGCACTTGCACCAAACTTTGCTAGCATCGTTATTGCTCGTGGTCTTGGTGGTTTGTCTTCTGCTGGAGGATCTGTGACCTTGGGAATGACAGCCGACATGTGGGAAGCCAACGACCAGGGTTTTGCCGTTGCTTTTGTCGTTTTGTCTTCTGTTGGAGGCTCTGCTTTGGGTCCCATCTTTGGTGGCCTTTGCCAAGACCATCTTTCTTGGAGATGGAATTTCTGGATTCAACTCATTTTCGGTGGCGTTGTTCAAATCGCCCATTTTTTCTTGGTTTGCGAGACCAGATCCTCCCTTTTGGTCGACAGAGAGGCAAAGCGTCGGAGAAAAGAGGGTGAACTGGATAACATTTATGGACCAGGCGAGATTAACGGCAGAAAGATTACTGTCAAGGAGGTTTTGACAATCTGGAAACGTCCCTTTGTCATGTTTGCAACCGAGCCGATTGTCTTGTGTCTTTCATTGCTCTCGGGTTTCTCTGACGCTTTGATCTTTGTGTGCATGGAGTCCTTCTCCATGGTGTACAAACAGTGGAACTTCAGTGCCACGCAATGTGGCCTTGCTTTCATTCCAATCATGATCGGTTATTTCATTGCATATGGTATTCATATTCCCGACGTTGCCAGACAGAGATTCCTCATCAAAAGTCAAGGTGAAGACTCGCGGTATGCTGAAAGAAGATTATTACTTTTGCTCTTCCTTGCTCCATTAGAGGCTATCGGATTGTTTGGCTTTGCGTGGACATCAATGGGCCCAAGCTACAACCCATGGATTGCTCCGATGATATTCACTGTTCTCATTGCAATTGCAAACTACAGTATTTATATGTCAACCATTGATTATATGGTCGCAGCCTATGGTCCTTATTCTGCATCTGCTACTGGTGGTAACGGTTTTGCACGTGACTTCTTGGCAGGTGTGTCAGCAATGTACGCTACACCAATGTACAGTAACATTGGGAAAAAGCGTCACTTGCAGTGGGCAAGTACTCTTCTTGGTTGCATCGCCATGTTGGTCTCGATCCCGATCTATATTTTCTACTGGAAAGGCCCTTCCATCCGCGCTAAATCAAAATTTGCTCAAGTTTTGGCTGCGGACAAGAAATCGAATGTTGTGGAATCGGATGAGGAAGAAGAAATTGACACTAACGGAAATGACGTTCGTCTTAAGGAAAAAGACGGTCTTCGGGAACCTGTCCTGCCAACGGTCTGATTGCCCTACAAACAGGTTCGTTTACTTATACTATCAAATATCTACAAGCTCTTTTTAGGCTTTCTATTAGAGTTGTAGTCATTATCGTCTGTCAGCCGCAGAAGGCTGCAGGCCTCCGGGGCTTATGCAGGTGACATGAACTCGCGCAAGACTTTGAATTAATCCTTATCGCATGCGCATGTCTAGTGATCAAAGCACCCCCAGTATTATCGAAAATCATGATACCATAATAGCAGTCTGTGAACACTTGGATCAAAAAGATTTAGTGGCTTTAGCGGCTACGTGCAAAGCATTTCATACGGTGGTGTGCAAGTCACTATATGCGAATATCTATATCCACGGTGAAGTTGGCCCTATGAAGTCAGTTGAACAAGCCCCAAAATACATTATACTGACATTTTCGAGATGGTCGATTCTATTCAATCATCTACGAAGCGAAGGAAATACTCTCCGATTGTTTGAACGCTCACTTAACCGCAACCCACATCTCGTCGGTTACATCAAGAGAATTTCCACCAACGACCCCGCTTTCGTTCTCATTAATCTCAACAGATGGACTAGATTTTTTTCGGGAAAGCATCGATTGAGGTCATTCAGATTCTGTAATGCTAAAGTGTCTCACTATCTTCACACTCATAATAGCCTCTCTAGCTTCCATCGATCCCCTAATATACTAACGACGATAAGAGATTTACAGGTCCGAGACATCAAAGAATTAGCTTTGTTTGTAAAAATTAGCAGAGTCAATGGCAAAAGATTAAGATTAGATTCTCTTTCTTTGTACTCATGCGATGTTGAGATCGGACATGAGACGGGTATTGATGAAGACCTTCAAGTAATTTTCGAGTATTTGCACGCATTCGAAGTTGAGTCTGTGGATGGAAATGCAATGCTGCTCTTGATTACACTAAATCAACATTTCGCCGGAAAGAAGTTATTTCCAAGAGTGAAAAGGCTCTCCTTGAACCACGTGCACCTGAAGCCCCGTCTGCATGGCAGAATCGAATTAGGCTCCACATTACCCTTGGATTTTTCTCCTATCCTAAAAAACTTCAATTGTGAGCTCATAAATTCTTGGACTCTCAAAGTTGGTTGCCTTGTCTGCTCTCAAGGCGAGGATGTCACAATCGAGAATTTTCTCGACCAAGGAACCATGAAGTGTGATTGTCTTTACGCCTTTTTCGATGAACTTCTTCATCATGGAGTACAAGTAAGGAATTTATACATACAAATGCGGGGATTTACTCCACTTCAAGACCCTTTGAATGTTTACCTCTACAAAAAATCTTTGTTGCGCTTATTGAAGGGATTTTCACAAAGCACTAAAGCCTTGAGAAGCCTCAGACTTGATACTCGATGTGAACTATGCTCAGCAGGACACGAGCGAATTACCCATTTGAAAACGCCATTTGCAACCTTGAACGGGCTTATCGTTGACACTATCAAAATTATGAATTTAAACAAATTAGTTATCGACGATTTCTTCGAAGCTTACACAATTTGGGGGGAATCGGCCACCTATGATTCGGAAAAGGCATTGATGGCGAGCCTTGGTGAACATTGTGATGATTGCCATGTTGCCTTCGAAAAATTTGAGGAAATGGTATCGATTAATTCGAAAATACAGTTCTACTTAGACCCTACATTGCATAAGACGATGGATGAGTTCCGGTTCGACTTGGCAAAAAAAATCCTTCTGTACACCAGAAATCCCTCATTGGTATCTTTAAGCGAGCATGATACGATAAGTCCACCGAAGGTGACAGACATCCCTGTGATTCATTGCCCCGAAGACCCTCAATTCTGTTTAGCCGAATCATCAAACTGGTTTTTACACGAGAGTTTCAAACACGAGAGTTTTAAAGATTTGGTCTCTAACAATTTCTCTCGCTTACGAGAGCTGTGTACGTCACACAAGAATTATACCGTCAAGTGCAGATGCCGAGGAAACGAGCTTGCATATTTTTCTCAACTTATCGCGCATGGCCTTGATGTCAAATTCCCATTCCAAGACGTTATTCTCAATGGCTTAGCCGCTTAAATGCAGTACATATTTGAACTCCTCATCCGAGGCTGCCATTCCTTGTAAACTGTATCAAAGAAAAAGTCCTACTCTCCGAATAGCGATCAAGTTTACCTCATGCTTTTTCTATGAATCGTTTCTCTGAAAATGTTTATTTAAACAAAGACCCCTATTTAAATCTGACATGACGAGCATCTTTCGCGACGATCTGCGGATTTAACTTGCATATGATTCTTCACTGAAACATCAGTACCTCTTGATAAGACTCTGTTTCGATCACCACTTCTGACGTAACGGGCTCTGTTCGAAAAAAAAAGCCCTCTAAGGTATTAAAGTTGAGCACTTTAAGATGCAGCGACAACATAGATGTCAGCAATTTTCACTATTTGCGGAAGAAAGGAACTGAGCCTCTCGGTCCGGATATTCGGAACATTTTATTTCTTTTTTTATCCCCGGTCGCAACCTTTTCGATCTCCTATCCTATGGTCACAAAATGCACTCCCTGCTTCCGTACGGTCCTCTAATAAAACTTTCGTGAAGTCCACACCAGTCACTTTTGAACACCCTTCAATACATTTAATTTTGTCACACACATTCACAAGTTCACCAAGACGCCCAATACTGCCGTCACAAGAAGCCCATTACCTTATAAGCCTCCGGAATCATGATATCAAATCAGGTAAAAAACTCCCTGGCTTATGCTGCGTTAGATTGCCCAAAAGAAGGTGAATCCGGTTCCTATAGAAGCTGCAACTCCAATGCATCCGATTTTAGCGACGATAGCTCCGAAGCTAATGCTGGTACTCGATACTCCCTGGAGTATAATCAAGATGAGGGCTCTTCTCCTTTCCTGTGCATTAACACTTCTTCTTCTTCAGTTACATCTGTTGAAAATTCCCCTATGCAATCTTTTGGGGAAGCGTTTGCAGCCGTCAAACAACCCTCTCTTAAGTTCCATGCCCAAAATGAGTTCCTAGAATTCATAGATTCTGCGCCTGCTCGCCCACCCCTGTATTGTGAGTTGCCACCTGGAGGATGTCCAAGGTTTCCGATTTTTGACATGGACTACGGCAACGAATACTTACCTGGGTATTCTCCTGCTGCATACAAAGTCGGAGTGTGCTCTCGCAAACAAGAGTGGCTTTCTCCGTATGAGGTTGCACCCACAAGGTCTTGGAAGAATGTCATCATGGAATTGAACTCTACACAGCTCAATGTCTACTCGATACCGAGTGAGCTTGATGCCACTTTGCTGAATATCAGGATTAATGAAAACAATCAGTCGAGACCATCTACCTCGAGTTTCGAACCCAACCTTAATTCCTTGGTGACAACAAAACTCGATATGGAGGTTCGCAGGGTTTGCGACAAATTAAGACTTTTTGATCTCTCCAGTCCTTTGAATCTAGAATCCCTGGATCTCGATGAAACTCCATCTAGTTACTCCCAATCCCTGGCTCATAAAGTGCTCAAAGTTTGCAAACAAAAGAAGTTGCTACGGTCTTATTCTTTGCAATACGCTAAGATTGGACTAGCTAATGATTACACAAAAAAACCAAATGTTTTAAGGCTACGCCTTGAAAACGAGCAATTTCTTCTCTGCTTCCCGTCGACCAAGGAGATGATTGAGTGGAATCTTGCATTTTCAATCGGTAAAGACGTGGCGTTGGATTTGACCGAAAGGGAAATACCAAAGTACAGAACAGTTCCCAGGAGACGGTCTGTCCACTCTGCCAGAAGCACCCCGTTCTTTAATGAAGTGGTGGCCCGGCGTATGAGATCTCGTTCTGAACCATTAATTGAGAGCTCTAGCAGTGCCAGTTTGAGAGGTAAAATCTCTAAATTAAAAACCAAAATTGTCACCCCTGCTGGACTCAATAAGTCCAAAGCTATTATGGCTTCGTCTAAACAAAATGATTTGCGAAAGCCTTGCACAATATCGTCAACCGTTACTTCACAGAACACTCTCAGACAACGCCAAAGTTCATCGTCTCTTGTCAATGCGGCTAGTTTTAACATAAGCTCAGATGATGAACTCCCTTTCGAAGAGTCGGAAAGTTCTAATCGAGAGGAGTATGAGGAGGATATTGAAGCAGACATGCAAAACACGAGTTACACACGGGGTTCTGATGAAGACGAAGAATTCGAAAATGACTTTGATGAATTTATTGGTCTGCGTTTCCCAAAAGATCCTATGGGTCTGAGAGAAAGTGAAAATGAAAAATGGGCACCCTTAGTGAAGATAGAAAGCCGCAGGCGGTATTTGAGAAATTGTGTGAAATGCATTAGACCTCTCGGTTTTGATGATAACTGGACCAACAAACTGCTCGTTAAACCAACAACAATGACGCCTTTGACGACAATGTATGTCAGAAATCAATATGTGATGCGTGATTCTAGTTATTCCTCTCTCAGCGACTTGGGGGAAGAGTCTAATTTTTCAATTGGCGCTGAAAACTTGAGACGGAGATCTGGTGGCAGAGAAGCTCTATACAATCTTCCTGATACCTCGTTGGCAAGGATACCGCATCACAATTTGAAAGAATACAGTGTCGGGGCGCATTCTCTCATCCCCAAAGTTCTATAACTAATGATGATCTACCTTGTATAACACAAAATCCGTAAAACGTGTTTTTAATTATTGAGTCTGTCTTGGAGTTTGTCTTGGATTTTAAGCTCAATGGCACGATCCTCAAAGGCCTTCATCATGATCTTACTGACTTTGTCATGAAACATGGAAGAAACTGCATTGTAAATAGGGTTTTTGAATCGATACTTCAAACTGAAATCGACCAAAGTTGATGTCTCATCTGTAAAACGGCTTTTAACCTCCTTGAATTTCCACTCGTTATGCAAGTACTCAAACAACAGAATTGTAGCAGATTCTGCGACAAGCAGATCGTTTTCAATACACTTAAGCTTGCAAACAAACTTCTCGTCGTATTCATTCCATCCCACTCTCAAACCCGCTTCAGTTGGAAGGCCGGAATTCTCGTCGTAATGGTTCACGAAGGATTTCGTCACAAATGGAACAAACTCTTCATACCGAGACACATCGGCTACAACACGATATAGAAGTTTGGAAGGTACGCTAACCTTCTTTGTTATCTTATAGATTTTCTCATCTCCACTAAAGCTTCCTAAGTTCAAAAAGCTCCTCTTGTGTATCGTGTTGACGCATGATCTCACGCTAAACATATGCGATGCAAAGGACACTTGATTTCAAAAAACCAGTGCACTCGAAAAAGGTATTCTCAAGAAAAAAGTACACAAGACACCTACGTTACAATATTTTCACTGATCGTTGATTGAATGATTTATAAAGAGAACTAATTAAGCACGAACGTAGATAGCTTGCTTAGAGTGCTGGACAACTGGCTTAATGACGCCCTCGCTCTCCAAGTGTCTCAAAGCAACTCTAGCCATGGAACCACCAATCTTCAATCTGTCAACCAAGACAGAGACAGAGACGTACTTGAAGCCTGGGACTTCCTTCATGATTCTGTCGTACTTCTCCTGGTCCAAGATGACGACGTGTTGGGCCTTGTCCTTAACCTTACCCTTGTTCCACTTCTTCTTACCCTTCTTACCACCGGCTAAAGCGGCGGCGGCCTTTGCGGCCTTGGTTTGTTGAATCTTTGGAGCCATCTAAAGGTTAGTATCAATTGTGCTGCGGTTTGAACAGGCTTTGAGGTCTTTCACTTGGACACGTTGTCATGCACTCGGAACAGTGTACAATTTTTTTTCGGAATGTTGATAGGCTGAGTTTCTGGATCTTGGAGAAGTAACGAATCCTATGGAATTGCTTCTGTTAAGTGGGACGCGTTCATTTTCTTGTGAAATGTGACTTTAACATACGTTGATTCAAAAGTTCGATATAGATTAGGAAAAAAAATTGAACTCGAATCTTTTCCTCTTTTTTTTCGCGGGCGGGACTGCGTTCAGTCAGTCACGTGCCTGCCTTAGCGACAGTCTGCGAGCTCACAATGAGGAATGTGCAGGAATTTATCACGAGATCTTGGTGTTTTAGGGCTCTGGCCCTAGAACAAGTAACCGAATCAACTCGTCATCTCCAAAGTCTCTGCAACAACGACATGGCCAAAAGAGAAGCCGAGGAGCAAATAACAAAGGATGGTACATTCACTGGAGCTTCTGGAAATGATAAGCTCGCCCCATCTTTTGCTTCGTCCGATGTGCTAGCTAAGCGAAAAATTTTGAAGCCCAAGGGTAAATCATTCAACCTTCAGACTAGCAATAGCAATAGCAATAGTGCTTTTAGTGGATTTGCGCTGTCGAGCTCGGAAATCCTAGGGAAAGATGCAAAACTAAAAGCGTTAGGTATCTCTTTCTCGAATTCAGTCAAAAAGGTCAAAGTTGATGAAGGTGTGGCGGATTTTAGACCCCTCGTGAACATGTACCTTAAGTACTATCAAGATATTGAGAACGGCTTAGTGCCAAAGCCAAGTCAAGTATCAGCGGGCTCCGAAATTACCCAGAAGAATGACCTTACGCCACATATGCTACTGCAAACACGTCCGACAAAAGAATCAACTTCACGAAAGAACATTGCATGTGAAAGTGATAACGATGACGAGGATGACGATGACGAAGAAAAAAAGGAGATCAAGATTCAGGGGCCTCAATTCAATTTGACTTCGAAACCAACGATCAAGAATTCCCCTTTTACGTTTGGAAAGAAGCCAGTGCCGAAGAAAGTTGATTCTGATTCTGATTCCGAAATCGAGATCAAAGGGCCCACATTTACATTCAGTAAACAAATAAAGGACCCTGTTTTCACGCTTTCTGGTGATGCAAACAATGGTGCCGTGACTACCCCTGTGAATCCAAATACCAAGAACTCGAACCCATTTACCTTTGGAATCAATAAGGCGGCAGACAAGGCAGAAAATGATGAGCACCCTATCTCTACAGACACGGCTCTTGCCTCGACTCAAGAGACTAGCGACAAGGCACCAAGCTTGTTTCTGAAACAACAACCATTCACTTTCGACTCAAAAAATTCCACGACCGAGAACCCAGTCGACTCGGCGAAGAATTCGGGCTTCAAATTTCAAGGGGGCTTATTGGGTCAAAACCCTAACCCTGCATTTCAAAAACCACAGAACGAAAATGGAAAACCTCAATTCAGCTTCAACTCGGTGACTTCCAGTTCTTTAGGAGAGACTTCAAAGCCAACCTTTCAATTCACTAACAAGCTCAGTGAGAAATCTTCTGAGATTGCGCCAGCTTTCAATTTGGGTGGATCAGCGTCAAATACATTCAATTCTACGACTGGTTCGCAGAACAATGAAAGTCACACAACAGGTTTCGGAGAATCCAAACCTAGCGAAGGCGAGAAAAAACTACAGAATGATTCCCACTATGAGAGCGACGGGTGTGCCGAAATTCAATTCAAACCGGTGGCAGCCCTCAATGATAGTGCTATCGATTCCAAAACCGGAGAAGAGTCTGAAAAGGTTTTATACCAGTGCAGAACGAAAGTCATGCTGTTCATTCCTAAAGAAAAAGAAAATCCCTATAAGACCCTAGGCAAGGGAGATTTAAAAGTTTTGCAACAAAAAGACAAAGGCTCGAGCAGATTATTGGTGAGAGCTGACGGAGGTTTACGGGTTATTTTAAATGTGTCTTTGGCTGCGAAATTAACTTATTCGACATTAGATAATGGCTCTTTGGTTAGAGTCCCCGTGCCAAATACTGAAGGCACGATTGATACTTATGTGCTTAAAGTGAAGACAGCGGACGATGGTCAGAAACTTTGTGAAATCTTAAACAATACAACATCTCGCTAGTCAGACTCAAGAAATTATAGGTGGTATAACCTGGCATCTTTTCATGGTATACATACTCTCTGATTCTTACTAGAAATCGTGTCCGTATATGGTTTAGTCTATCGTAACTTCCATTCTGAAATTTAGAAGCGAACCCATACCCGCAAAAATTCTTTCCTGTCATTTCAACGCTCTCCTTGTTCGAAAGACCCTTTAGATCATATTTCGCACAAGATGGCTGCTGCTTTTTCAATTGGGCCTACCAGTTTCCATTCCTTTAAAGCTATGTCCAGCCAAATATGCTACAGCGAGAGTAAACTGAACTAAAGTTCAGACTTCATTAATATTTGTAGCAGATTCGAGAAATTTAGCCGAAACCCAACTTATTAAGAAGTTCATCTTTCGATATCTACTCCAATTCAGCAAAATCTCGACGCTAAAGTCAGTTACATTTCAATCTCTCACAAAAGAGTATGAAATAGGAGGATGAGATGGGAATTAGCTCTAACGCGTTTGTCTGTATTCTTATAGTCAAATCTCATTTTTATGCGGTGATAGAACTTTATCTTGTCCGGGGTCAACCTTTTTCCTACTTTATTTCATGCCTTCTTGAGAACACATTCAGAAGTCATATAAAAGACGTTCGCTATGGCTCAGTATTCTCGTCACCATCAATTAAATGTCGGGACGACGAGGACAATGTAAGTCGTTTTTGCCCAATTGAAATCTTAGACTACAATCAGAAGATACATCCTGGGTGCTTAATTTCAGTGATTTGATTTAAGTTAGTTTTACCTCTATGTACAAAATATAGTATTTTCAGCTCTTCGATTATTTCTCATCCTTGAGATTGAAGAACTTACCGAGCATCTTTCCGATCCTATGCAACTTGGATGGATGTAAGTCCTTTTCATCGATTGCCTCCATCGTATCATCATCAGTATCTAATTTCCAATCAGCATGGGTTCTCTTAGCATTTTTGTCACTAAATGCATCTGCGAGTGCCTCGAATAAAGCAGTCTGCACAGGCGTTTCAGGGACTAGAGTCTTCACATTCAAAACAACTTCCATATCACCACGATTTTTCATGTTTCTGTTCCTGGGCACTCCTTTCTCGGGAATCGTGAGCTTCTTTCCGTTTTGAACACCTGGTCTTACCTTGAGTTTAATATTTTGACCGTCTATCGTGGGAACGACAATTTCTCCACCCAATGCAGCTGTTGTCATAAGGATGTCATGATTCAAAATGATGTTGCTGTTCGAGCGCTGAAAGACGGGGTCTTTTTGAACATTGACTCGAACGATAAGATCACCCTTCCTAGACTTATTATAGGCATCTTGAGTTATAAAGGGAGCGTCACCACCCCCTGGAATGCGAAGCCTTGAACCATCAGCAATTCCGCAAGGTAAATCGACAGTGGTTGATTTTGGGATTTCCTCAACTCCTGCACCATGGCATGTTGAACATTCGTCGCTTTTCTTGATACTCACTCCAGTTCCGTGACATGTGTTACAGGTGGAGGCCATTTGAAATCCTCCAATAATGTGCGTGCTCTGTCCCGTTCCGTGACATGTGGGGCAGGTACTTTTCTTCTTGCCGACTTTCAAACCAGATCCCTCACAAGTATGGCATGAGTCGACAGCCTTATAACTGACATTGATCTTTGCTCCAAAGATTGCTTCCTTGAACTTGATTGACTTGAGAACCTCGACATTGTCACCCACATGTTCGGTGACAAATTGCGATCTACCTCCGCTTTTTCCTCTGGCACCGCCATTGAAAGCTTGTTTAAATAAATCTTCGAAGTCAAAGCCCATTCCATTGAAAGGATCACCCTGGCCACCAAATGGATTCCCCGAATTTGCGTAAGGATTACCACCTGAAAATGGATTAGACCCTCCACCGGCACCAAATGCGGCACCACCGAATTGATCATACTGAGCTCTCTTCTCCTTATCACTTAACAATTCGTACGACTCTTGGATCTTATGGAATTTTTTCTCGGCTCCTTTCTCCTTATTGACGTCAGGATGATGTTTCTTGACAAGTTGGTAGTAAGCTTTTTTGATGTCAGACGCAGTTGCACCCTTATCAACTCCTAACACATTGTAAGGATTAAAATCGATCAAGCGAGTGTTCGAAGTGTGAAATGTCCTTAGAACTGATCTTCCTATTGAAGATACCTTCAAGGAGCTATATGGTCTTGCTGCAAAGCGTATCATTAAGATCTGTAATCAAACGGAAATTAGCAGACTTCATAAATTCGAGAATTTTTCTAGAACTTACGCACTTGTCACGTGATCAGTTTACCTCAAAGCATTTATTACAGTACATTTGACGAACATCTATGAATGTATAAAACTAGTTCATCATCTCTGTAAATTAAAAGGTTTGGTCCCAAGACTTCAACTTCATGGTACCATTTTCTTGGAAGTTGATGTGCATCTTAAGAGCATCCTTCAAGATGTGGGGCTCATGCAATGAAGTGGCCTTCCTTGCATTGAAGCATGCCCTGTCAAAATACTCCCTCAATTGATCCTTATAGTCTGGGTGAGCACACTTATTGATAATCTCAATAGCCCTCTCCCTCGGAGCCATGCCTCTCAAGTCGGCCAACCCTTGTTCAGTCACAATGACATCCAAATCGTGCTCAGTTTGATCAACATGAGGAGCAAATGGAACCACACAAGAAAGGCCGGTTGGGTCAGTCTTGGAGGGTCTAGCGGAAGGAGTGTGCATAATAGACAACTTAGCATTTCTCAAGAAATCACCAGACCCACCTAAACCGTTCAACATTCTGGATCCCATGACATTGGTGGAGTTCGCATGAGCGTAAATATCAATTTCAACAGGAGTGTTCATGGCAATCACACCAAGTCTTCTGATGATTTCCGGAGAGTTAGAAACGACTTGGGATCTCAAACACAATTTCTTGGAAAACTCATCCCAGTTGGCATCGAATCTGTCGAAACCAGCTTCAGTCAACCTAATGGATGTGGCAGTGGCAAAGTCTAAGGAGCCGGAATCGAAGAAGTCAAGGAAAGAATCTTGCAAGACCTCTGTCCACACATTCAAGTTCTTGAACTTTGACTCGGCTAATCCTTCGACAACAGCATTAGCAATATTTCCTATTCCCGATTGAATGGGCAACAAGTTGTCAGGCAATCTACCCATTTTCACCTCATGCTCAAAAAAGTCCACGAGATTTGCTCCAATTTGTTTTGAGGTGTCATCAGAAGGAGTATTAGGTGGAACCTTGTCTCTAGTTGTGGATTCAACAATCGCAACCACCTTAGAAGGGTCCACTGGGATCGATGTGACGCCAACACGGTAATCACAAGTGGTGTGTGGATATGGTTGTCTATGAGGAGGGTTCACGGGCATGTCAATGTCATGCATACCCTCAAAAGATGGAGTCTTGGTGTTCACCTCAATGATAATTTTATCTGATACAGATATCATTTCGGGGGAAGCGCCCACTGCAGGACCTGGAACGATTGATCCATCCTCATCAATAGCGGTTGCCTCGATTATGGTGTAATCGAGCAAATCATTCTCTTTGTCCTTTGTGTAAAAGCCGTATGTCAAATCCTGAGGAAACATCGACAAGTGCTTGTCAAAGAACATGGTTCTTCCGTCGTTGATCGCTTTAGCAATCGGCTTACCGACTTGATGTGGCGATCTACGCAAGATCATAGAATTCTCGGCCCATCTTGATTCCTCTGGTCCTGCAGATGCTCCAACAAACAAATTGAAAGCCAATTTGCCCTGCAAGTTATTCTGCTCCACATGGTCGACTAGTGCCTTAGGCACAACTTTGGGAGCACCAACTCCAGTGAAGCCGGACCATCCAAGATACTGGCCATGTTTGAAGAGCTCGATACATTCCTCTGGCTTTCTCAATTTTGCCAAGTATGGGGCATACTTGACTCTTTGTCTCAAAAGTGCTGACATTTTTTACCAAGCTAGTGAGATGGTTGAGCGCTTAAGTATTGGTAGTACGAGCGGTGCGAGCGCTGCGTGGTGGGGTGAAGTGGGGATGCAGGTTTCCAAAGAAAAAATTAAAAAAGTACCCAAAATATCTCGTTTGTGGCCAACAAAATGTATTGGTTCAGTGCACGTAATAAATCGCAATAAAATCAAATGCTTCTTATTTCAGCACAATCTTGAAATTTTACTCGACTCCACAAGACGGACATTTGCTATTTATAGTGAATTTGTGGAAATTCTGTCGTGCATATGAGCATGCAGTTTCGTCGAGCTAGCTCAACGGTTGCCAATGAATCTTCTTTGCTTCAACGCATCAAAGCTATGTTTTGAGAATAAAAACCCAACCCCACACATGATTATACTCTTAAGAATGTATCATCTCTTCGTTTGGGATATCCTGGAAAGTTTAAATATATTTGTCCACGATGGCAAACACTCGGCTTACTGAATCCTCGGAGATTCGCACAATAAAGTCCACAAATCAGACGAGGTCGCACATGTAGGAAAAATATCATTGGCTCAGCGCGCGACTAACGCCGAGCCTGGAAGCTACAAATATTCACATTCTATTGCGTGCAATAGCTCTGCGCGCTCAGCTGCAATGAAGCGGTTATAGTGAACCATATCCGAAAAGGACGGATTTATTCTAAACCCACCCAAGTAGCTGTAATGCAGAGAGCTGTTGCAAATTGCTGCAAGCTTGGGTGGGCAGAAGTTTATTCGTATTTCATACAACTTATAATGATGCACAGAACAGTGAATGCAATGTCTTCTAAATGTATAATCTTTAGTCAACTATGAATATGATCGAAAGTTGAGAGACACTCGCTGACGTCAGGCTCCAGCCGTGGGATTGGACAGTCTTTGAGCGCTTTCGGCAGCGTCCAAGCCCCTCAAAACACTACTCCATATCAAGCCCGTTCCCAAATTCCTCATAGATTTTTTCCCGCAACCGATAGTAATTTCTTTCAAGATCTCTTTGAAAAATTTCATGTTCCACTAAAGAATTACTTTCTTCAGTATCTTGCCAAGGTTCAAGATCGTTTTCGATAACTTCACTTATCATAATGTCATCATCACTTTCGTTGTTCTCCAGACCTGAACTTGGATCCAAATATGTATACTCATTCTTGCCAGCTCTTGTTTTTTGTTCTAGCTCCTCGGTTTTTGATGAAGGCAAGGATTCTATTATCGAATTAAGCCTCTCAAAATCTTTTAATTCATTAACAATAGGACCTTTGAATTCCAAGTCGTCATCAAATACCCCTGAATTATAAGCCGATATCATTTCTCGCGTGTCACTCTCTGAAGACTCTGGCTTATGAATCAAACTTTCTCGCGTCATAGCCGATAACGCCATAGGGGAACGATTTTTTTCCGAGAGGATGGACAACTTCAGCAGCAACATGTCCTCTTTAGGTTTCTGTTTTGGGTTTTGATTGATCATTTTCTTGAATTTCGAAGTGATTTTTCTTTTGCTCTCTTTCGCCACCTCTCTCTCTATTTTTTCGAATTCGTCAGCATCGTCTAAATTCCTTATCGTGGATCTTTCATGTGGATGGGTTTCAACTCTCACGTCGTTACCATTTTGAAAAAAGCTTGTTCGTTCGAACTCTTTAGCAACAATATCTTCGGTTTCGGGGACTCTTGAAGCTTTAAAACGTGATTTTTTTGACTTTTTATCATCGGTCATCATTGCGCCAGTACTGGGCTCTGCGGGTGGTGCAGTTGACTCCATATTGACCGGCTTTTCAACTATATCCGTCGTCACTTCGTTATTCATCTGGCCAGCCACTGTATCTTTTTGGTACTCGTGGGGGTCCATTGAGATGTCAGCCGGTAAGTCTCCAGAGCGACCTGATAATATCAAATTTTGTTTAAACCGCAGGACGGTCTGCTTCTCGTGTTCAATATTGCGCAAGATGTCCCCAACATTTTCAATTTCATTGATCTCTAGTTCTTCTTTGAATCGAACTTTCTTTTCAAGACCAGGGGAGCTTTTTGTCGAGCCCTGATTTCTAAGTCTCTGCACCTCCTGCCAAAGGCGATCATGGTGAACAGAGGAGTTAGGGAGAAGAGAATAGTGCTTATCTTCATCTGAGTCAGTATCTGTATTATCTGACTTTTCGGAACTGTCATCAATGACTTCATCATAGTCAACAAAATCGTCATCGGAATCATCATGGTCAACTTCGTTTGCTATGAGCTCCAACTCCAACATATTCCTAGTGTCAACATTCTGCTCAGTAGCGACGAGTATCTCTTTGTCTACTCCACGCTCGGAGGTGAGGTTCTGTTCGCGAGTATCATCCGCTTCTTCTAAAGTTTTATCACTCGGGGGCCTTTCCCGGAGTTCCATATCTTCTAAAAGCTCTTTTAACTGCTCTGCATCAGAAGTGTCCCCTGTTCCATGATATTCCCCCTGCTGCAAGCTTGACTCCGGAACAGCGGACGCATTGAATGGAAATCTTTTGTCATTCAATTTGACATCTAACACATTGCCTTCTTCATCTAAATTCTCCTGGATCTCAATGATTGGTAAATCGTTCTCAGCATCTGCCTCCCCTGCCCCTTCTTCTGGGAGTTTGAATATACGATTGAGACTTACAAGGCCCTGTAAGCTTCTCTGAGCTTGCTGGATTCTCTTATTCATAGTATCACACTTATGTTTTAGCCTCTCTTCCTTTCTTCGATAGAACTCGATCGCCTCTTGCTGAGATCTATGAGCCCAATAGCCGTCACCGAGCTCTAGAAGGGCACCTTCTGAGGCAACCTTCGTGTTTGCAGCTATGGAGTCTGCAATTTGCTTTGTATTATACCTCTCTAGCTCGAACGCATCTATGGATACCCTCAAAGAATCTAATGTTCCCTGAATATTGAGTTCAATTTCAGTCAAGCCAGACTCCATCATCGATACGAAGAAAAAGAGATGCGTTTCGCGGGTCCAAGTCATTAGAGGAGCTTGATGCATAATTCAGCTAAGCCACACCTTGGATGATTTCCTTTATGAATGACACAATCCATCAAAGCTGAATTAGAGCTGTGGCAATAACTCGAAGCTTGCTAATTAGACCTGGCGACTTCAAGAATCGACGAAGTTATACCTCCCAGCATACAATTAAATGATGTTCACACTTCCTAATCCTGGATATGATGAACTAAGTCTCTTTTCTATTTAACACAACTCATTCTTTTACAAATTTAGGACTATTTCATTACATAATGCTATTCACCTGTCTGTTTCATTGCGAGAATAATCAACAATAGTGAGGGAAAATGCAAACGCGTGAAAGTATAGAAATTCTGTGTCGTAAAATTTTATTTCCTTATTAATTTGAAAGTATTTTTTTTTTTCCACTACACTTGATATTACCCTCGACTAAGAACTATTTATCGCATGGGTATTATCCAAATTCGGTATAAAAGTTAGGCAATAAAAGCCGATCATTCACAGTTTTGCCGCTTGACGAGGGTGAGGTGATCGCGCGCTGACACGTCTCCGTATATACACCAATCAATGGCCCCAACTCAATTAGAAATCAAGACCAAAGCCTTGCAAAGGTTGTTGAAAGAAAAGGAATTATATTCCAGGGAAATTCGAGAACAAATGCAATTGCTTGATAGCATGAAAATCGCTAATTCAGATGAATATGAGATAAAGAAACAAACAGAGGTCCTCGCGGAAGCGAAGAGAATGATCCCAGAGCTCGAGAAGAAAATCAGAGATTACAAAGAAGCGCTTTCCACCTTTCTTCAGGGTTATAAAGGTGATGAGGATACTACGACCGCAGAGGATCTAGTCCAATAGCTTCATAAGACGATACAGATGTGTACGATTAAAGCATATCTTCTTCTGTTTGATCTGACGCTTTTTGTAAAGAAAATTCTTCTTTTCTCTCCAAATCATCATAAAAATCTTTCCGTTCAATCCACCTTTCATGTATATCGTCTGAGTTATCATCCAAAGTATTTTTGTTTCTAATCGCCTGACTCCACACCAGGTCGCCGCCAATTTCAGTGCTTCCAAATGTGTATCCTACAGCCTTGTCTATGCACTGTAGTAAGCTGATCATGGTCTTTTTGTTTTCTATTGCAAGGACTTCAAATGACACTAAGTTGAAGTCTTCGACAATTTCAGCAATCATTTCTGTGAGGCGAACGAAATTTTGGCCAAGGACCAGTGGTGACTCTTTGCGAAGAATAGGGCTGAGGTATCGCAAATCTTGGACTTCCGTATAGTAGTCAAGCCTCATAGCTAGCTCTCCATAAGACAGAAGCATGTCAATTTTTGATATGACATTTATATGCGGAAGATCTAGCTGTAACATGGCGCGTAAGCTGAGCAATAAGACCGATACATACAGAGAGGGGCTAGTTAAGTAGATGGAGTCAACCAACAGCACAACACAGAGCCTAGCATCAGAGTGTTTACTAAGGCGATGGAAAATTTTGAAGAAAGAATCTTGATGCGTGAAGAGTTCTACCTGGCCAGGACAATCAAACAACAAATAGCTATCTTTTCCTATTTCGTGCCAGATCTTTAAAAAAGACTCTATGGAATGTTCAGTCAAACTTTCGAGCGCATACATAAGCCCACCGTTTGGGCCTAGGTTTTGCGTTTCCATGATCTCTTCGAGAGTGATATAATCCCGGATGTCAAATGCACATGCTGGATATTGAAGGTTTTCGTTAGCAGGATCTAGATTGATTATTGAGCATTTTCGACCTATAGCTGATAGAAACTGATACATTCCATGACAGTACGTGGACTTTCCGGATCCAGGGGGCCCAATGACAATTTGACCAAACATCAGGGTTCTAGAAGGTAGCGATGATTTAGTTATCCGAGACATTGTGGTGCGCGCACTCTCACCTGAAGGCGAAAGATACCGGCGAGCAAGTACGCCGTACGCCACATTCACAAATGACTACATTGAGCAACGAAGCCTCATTTTTACAAAAAACAGTGACAGTATCACCATTGGTTTTGTTATCTGTTGCAGACCACTATGATAGAGTTGCTAAGGATTCGAGAAAAAGGGTTGTTGGTGTGCTCTTGGGAGATCAATCCTCAGATGTTATAAGGGTCACAAACTCATTCGCTATTCCTTTCGAAGAAGATGAAAAAAATTCCTCCGTTTGGTTCTTGGACCACAACTATATTGAATCAATGTGTGAAATGTTCAAAAAGATTAATGCAAAGGAGAAATTGATTGGCTGGTACCATTCAGGTCCTAAGCTCAAGGCTTCTGATTTGAAAATAAATGACGTTTTCAAGATGTACACCAGCAATCCTTTGTTAGTTATTGTTGATGTTCAACCTCGGGCTGTGGGGATTCCTACAGATGCATATTTTGCCATGGATGATATAAAGCATGATGGTTCGAAGGCAGAGAGAACATTTGTACACATCCCTTCCTTTATTGAAGCAGAGGAGGCCGAGGAAATTGGTGTCGAACATTTATTGAGAGATATCAGAGATCATGCCGCTGGGAATTTGTCTTTGAAGGTGACAGAAAGTTATCAATCTTTGTTGGGGTTACATCAGAAATTGAGGGAGATCGCTGGATATCTCGAAAAAGTTAAAGAAAAGAAGCTTCCAATTAATCATTCGATTTTAGGAAAGCTACAAAACGTCTTTAATTTGTTACCGAATCTAGCCTATGGCTCCGGTGAAACCGAAAAAGCTTTCGATCGCACTGCGATAGATGATGTTGGAAATTCTTCCAATCCACTTGCAACCGCATTCACAGTTAAATCCAATGATAGCTTGATGATGGTTTACATAAGCACACTTGTCAGATCTATTATTGCTTTTCATGACTTGATTGAGAATAAGTTGGAAAACAAGAAGTCCAACGAGGAAAAGTCGAGTTCTGCAGGCGCTTGAATTGAGGGCCATTTTTTTTTAAAAGTCGCGATAGTTCGAAATCATTTACATAGTCGTGTATTTCCATCATAAAACAACTCTTGAAGTTGAAGACAACTGACACTTGCTCCAAGGAATGTCCTATAAGTTGATGAGTCTCTCAAGACTCAACAGTGCTCCTCACTTCAACTACTTTTTTTCCAATTTCAAGAAAGGGTTACTTGTTGAGCAGAATTTTGTATCAAATGTGACTGTCATTCGGAAGAAAAACCATAAAATGGCTTCAAGAAGCCCCTTCAGGACTGACAGAAGCCATACAAAAGCTGAAGAAGCACTTGAAATTGATAATCAAAAGCTCAATAAGTTTACTGGCAAGATGTTCACATGTCAAGATGCAGATGCGCTAGCATCTCCCAGTGTTTCCAAAGATTCTCCAAAGCAAACGAAGCAAGTTCCATTTAAAATCGTTCCTAAATATGCCAATAACCAAATAGATGGAAAAACAAGTCTAAAGAAAGTGATTGGACACTATTTAAAACTAACAAAACCGAATCTCACAATATTGGTCACATTAAGCTCAATCTGCTCCTATGCGATATCCCCGAATTCTTTATCGGTGGCTGAACTAGCATATCTTACTATAGGCACTGCCTTATGTTCTGGTTCGGCGAATGCAATCAATATGGGCCGGGAGCCCGAATTTGACAAACGAATGAGCCGAACGTCACTTCGGCCAGTTGTTACAGGGAAGATTTCGTCAAAGCAGGCATTTTTGTTTGCTGGTTTGTGTGGGCTTCTTGGGACCACAATACTATACACAGGTGTCAACTCCACTGTTGCGCTTCTAGGACTTTCGAATATAGCCTTATATGGATGGATTTATACTTCGCTCAAACGCCGATCCATTGTGAACACGTGGGTGGGGGCTATCGTGGGAGCAATACCCCCCCTCATGGGATGGGCTGCATCATCTTCACTATTACAACCTGGTGGATGGTGTCTAGCTGCTTTATTGTATGCTTGGCAATTCCCCCACTTCAACGCATTATCTCATAACATTGCCGATCAATATAAGAAAGCCGGTTACGTGATGACAGCTGCTGAAAACCCGAGACTAAATGCACGTGTTGCTTTGAGGTATTCAATTTTGATGTTCCCTATTTGTTATAGCATGAGTTATTTTGGGGTGACAGACTGGATGTTCCCCATCGACTCCAGTGTTGCAAATTTCTGGCTCGCCCTACTTGCTTTCAGGTTTTGGCGGCAACAAAAATCGAACTATAAAACTCCTGGCTCATTTACCCCTGAAGGTGTTGCCGCTGCCAGCTTACAAGCTCGCAAATTGTTTTGGTGCTCTGTTTGGCAACTTCCTGTTGTTTTGGTTCTAGCTATGTTGCACAAGAAAGACCAATGGGACCGTTTGTGGGTCTACTTTGGCATTGATGATATAGATAAAGCTGTCTCCAGCCATTAAATAAATATATAGATTTGTCCCTACTTCGGGAGAAATTGCCTGGATCTTAAGACATTCATGGAACTTCGTATTACTCTACAAGGGGCTTGCGACAGACCACTTTTGTCGAAAAGCAAAAGCAGTGATAACAGCAAATAAACTTTCAAACCATTCAGCTTATAATTAAACAACAACGGGGAGATTTCTTCCTAAATTTTCCAACGAAAATTAACTAAGCTGCCATTTTATCTCTTGGCGAACATGAAAACGATGAGAATACTACCACAGAGTGACCATATGTGAAGTTTTGTAACTCCGGCACCCACTACACCAAGAGGGTGCAATCTAGCTCAAAATAGATCAGTTTATACGCCCTAAAATAATCATAGGCTTTATAGAATCACCGCCTGTACAGAATTTAGCCACAATCAATACTTCAGGATTAAATTAATAATAATTGTGACGTAAATATTTGCTGGTAAAACAAGCATCTTCTGCCGGAAATTTTAAAAAAAACCGAGGTCCAACGTAGAGTTCAGCGCAGCAGACTAAACAGAATACAGAATGGGCTCATGCTCATTAACAACATTAAGCTTCAAAGGCACCTAAAACTTGTTGGTCGTTTGGCGGCTACGAACTGGACCACCATAAAAGGAACCTTTGGTTTTGTAGTTGAAATGGGGTTGGTACATATTTAGCACTGTGAGAATAAGATGCCTACTGATTTTGAAAATGAATTTAACCGCCACTTGCAAATCACTCCTAAGAAAACCTTTCAAACAGATTGCAACTTTAAAACAAAAATATTGAACATTTAAGACCCTCAAATTCAAATCACCCGCGGCCCCAAAAAACTACGAAATACTACTTGATCATCAAAATTGCAAGGTCCATATTCCACTGGCTTCAAAGCATAAAATGAGTGGAGTGTTAGAGTGCGTTATATCTATGAACCAGGGAAAAGCGGCATCTCATTTTCTTTTTAAGGAAGCTAAACCTTTATCCATAAAAATTGATCCAAGCCGACTACCGTTTACTGAGAACATGTTTGAACGCTAAAGAAACTTTGGGATATATCTCTCTACTTCCAACAAGGAGCTTAAGCCTAATTTTAGTTTGTCTTCAAAGAGAAATAAGTTGGTAGACTGACAAACGAGTAAGAATCAATAGTCGGGTTGGCAACATGACTAAGACATATGGTACTTCAGGTATGAATTCCAACTGAACACCAAAAATATACATAACTTTTGGTGAGTGTCAAGAATCATTTACTAAAACAGTTGTCCTATGGAGCTGGCTTTACTTCGATATTTAGTGATAGTAGGTAGTTCTCGATATTTCAAAAGTGTTGGTAATAAATCAGTATATTCAAACTTGACTGGAACGCAAATAGTAAACGGTGAATTTGTTGTGTTTTATCAGGGTGGGAAAATTACAGCGACTTAGCTGCTACAAGCATACTTCGAAGATGAATTTCCAAGTTTTATCAATGGCGAGGTAGAGAGAGTATTTTCACTGCGGAGTTTTTTATTGAACTAAATGGAGTTTACCTTGGCACCAACGGGGCAAGCTTGTTTGACTTCATAAGTTGCAAGTTGTTTTGCCACGGGCGATGGTGTAGAAGAAGCCAAAGTGAATACAAACGAAGATTTCTGCTGTTTTTTAAGTGGAGAAAGGTGGTATCATGGATTATATCCAACATGTTTATATTATTATGATTACTTAGGATTATATAAAAAGATACAAAGGTATAACATTATCCCCGCGGAGGTATGTTCCTGTCGGGTAGAAGTCTTTTTAGAGCGTGTGTGAAATCAGATCTAGGTAGGTCTATAAATATAATGAGTATCAGAAATGCTGGAAATATTGGGTTTAATACGAAGTATAAAGAGGGAGAGGGAGAGGGAGGAGAAAGAAGAAATTATTTAAATATAGGAAACTTTTTTAATAGTTTGAAAATTGGGGGAAAACCTCTTTCAAAATATGTATTAATTGTGTGATAAAGGCAAATTCGAAGAGGATCCAGGGAGACTACTCTCTGGCTGAGTTATTTTACCGGCTTATCATTGGAGTTTGTTTCCGAAGAGAAGATTTTATTTCCAAGTTTCGCTGCTTTCTTCAGTCTATCTTTAACGGTTTCTTTCTCCAAATCAATTTGTCTCCACTATTTCGCAGTTGTATTATCTAGTAGTATCGTGTGAGCAGTACGTTCTGGGTTGCCATGAAGCGTGCTTCATTATTGCGATTGACCCAACCTGACATGAACAGAATATACATTCGATATAGTAAATCCGAAGTTTTAAACTGTTTTTTTTTTTCCAAGGTTTCAATTTTTAGTTTTCCTGCATATTGGTATGCTTGTGTTGTTCCTCGTGTCTTGAAACAGTGAACGCGCTCAACTCGATAACAATTGTTGTCCGGCATATAAAATACTTCACCGAGCTCTCGCTCACATCAAGGAACATATTCATCACCTAACAAAAAGAACACTGCGGTCCACATGCCAATCAAGTCTCTCGAGTCTCTCTTGTTTGAAAGCAAGCTTGTAAATTCAAGTTCTATAAGTATCCTTCAAAATGCAACAATTGGTATCGATGTTGAGCATTATTTGAGTCGAATTTATACTTTCAAAAAGGAGCAATATTTGTTCGGAATTGGAGGAGCACCATCTTCATTGAGTGGCTATATCAAATCTGACATGAAAGTTTTTAATGAGTTCAATATTCGCCCCATTTTTGTCTTGCCAGGGCTTCCGATCAATGAAGGGGATCAGAGTATCTGGAAGAATCAGTTGACCCCTCAGGAGCAGCATTTGGAAGCTACATGGGCCCGTTTGAGCTCTAAACATTCTATCATCAGCGGGAACACTTTCGGGTATTTGGGTGAATCCTTTCGTTTAAATCTCGAACCATTACCAACTGCGCCTATGGTTAACGATATCATATCTCTTCTCATCGAGAATGAAATCGATTATATCATCAGCCCCTATGATGCATCCTTCCAGTTGTCATATATGTATCAGAAAGGAATCATAGATTCCATTTATGGATCAACCGACACACTTCTAACGAAAGTTGACAAATTCATCCTCGGCATGGAGTTTCAATCCAAGGATTTTAGATTTGTTGACAAACAAAAAGTCCTCAGCGAATTTAACTTGACCGAGAGGCAGTTTCTTGATTTGAGTATCATGGTTGGATGTTCAGCGCAGCCAGAAACATTTTCGAATTTGCCACCATTGCCTACACCTAACCATATGTCACCTATCCAACATCTAGGTTATTTCAAAATCGCCCTAGACATTTATTTTCAGTACGTCAACTTCAAAGGATCCCCTCCCGATGATCTATATGGATACGTTTCCTCGTTGAATGATCCTCAACTACTTGAATTGTACAAACAAGGTCATGCTGCAATCAAGTATATGCCTGTGATGAATTGCGACGGCATTGTTGAACTCTACCTCACCGAATTAGTCAATTTGGGATTAGCTGAGGAGGGTGATATAATTTACAGCCAGTCTTCGAGTGAAAATGACTCGAGCGTGGTAAGAAAGCCTCGCATCCCTGCGGGTCTTCATTCTGTTATATCACAAAGGCTTCCGTCAGAATTTTATTTTTATCAATCTCTTGGTTTGATCCCCATTAAGCTACTCGAAGCTATAACATTGGGAACATACATTGTGAGACCCCCTCTTGAGGTCAGTAATGGGCTGGTCTACAGAAAATTAGTCAGTTCCGACAAAGCGCAAAAGATCTTGGACGCCCAGTTCAATATTCTCACTCTGCTTCTTGCGAGATATTATCAGGTCAAGCGTATAAAAGTGTTCTATTGGTTTAAAGACGACCCGGTTGAACTTAATCAACGGCATATTCCGTCTGTTTCCGAAAAGATTAATCAACTCTCTGTTCCTTCCAGCCAGTTGAACAAATTTGGGCAACTTAAGTTTTGGGACTACCTCAAGTCTTCGTCGGCTTTGACGCAATCAAACTCTGCTGAGACTCATAATTTTGTGGCTACTTCTTTCTTGAGAGCCTTATCGTTGGTAGGATTAGTGGACAAAGATGCTTTACCTACAAGAGAAGGACAAGTTTTCCTAGCATTTCTCTCGAAAAATTCTGATGTCTCTGAAAACAACATGGAAAGCTTGTTATTGATACTTGTCTTGTGCATGCAAGAAAGCTTTTCTGTGTTGACAAATAATGCTTCTCATCCAAGTGTGCCAAAAAGTTTCAAAGATGGGTCAACAGGACAAGAGTTGACTCAAGATGAGTCAAAGGCAGTTGCCTTAATATCTAAAATTTTCACTCTCGTGAAATTTAATATTCATCCAATCAATTACCAAGGGCCCATTTCTAGGAGCTTGCTTGCTTTCCGAAGCCAAGTCAAAGTTATTCAAGAGATGTTCCAACATTCCACGCAAGTTTGCCTTGTCGACATGATTGTACGTGATGAAAAGGTGAAATTGGATACTGAATCTAGGAAATGCTGGTATGAATTAGTGGGGCAGTTACCATTTTACAGCGATTTGAACAACACCTTATTGGGTGTTATGAGTGAAATCTATTTTGAGTATGGTTTAAGGGCGAAGAAGTCTGGCAAGACCTTAGCTGACTGCGTGAATAGTGGAAGATCGCATTTGTTGGACTCAATTCTTCAAGTCAACAAACCCTCGTACAATATCAACTTGAACAGCGTGAATAGTGTTACGTCGCTGCAATTTGATGTCGACTTCAACGCTGGCTTACGATTATGGAAGCAGTTTAAGTCTTTGAGTGAGACAATGTTTGACGCTAAATTGAATATTCTCACGGACGGAGACATGAACATTCTTTCAAAAGCAGACGATATCATCCGAGATTTCATAGGCGATCAGATGTGAGTCATTCTCATATCGGGATCCTTGGCTGCGAATATATAGATACTAATATCAATTTGTGGTTAGGGAGACACGCAAAATTAATCGCGACCTTTTTTCTGAGGAGTCTACCCTCCAAAAGTCACATAAAGATGCTTCGGAGTACACTGTTCAATCAAAAACTTCTACTCAACATTAATCGCTCTGTCACAAATTCAGGAATCAATGTTGGTAATGATCTTGGATGCCTGGTCACTGGAACTGGCCCTTTTGTTCAATTACCCAACATAATGCCCCTTGGAAACCCGGGCGGCTTTGTCAAAGTTTTATTACCTAGAGCCTCAAGCATCAATGTCCAGCTGACATCTGTATCTTTCATCAAGGGAGAACTCAGTAAACTTCTGGCAAGAATGGCTCTTCAGTGTGGCGATATGTGGTATCAAGAACTTACACTGAAAGATCCGTGCACTCTTTTATTATCGAATAACGAGCTATCTCAGACAAACCAAACCTACGTCTCGGTGTCCAGGCATCAAAATTGGACTTTATTGGATTCTAGAGACTTACTTGCGTGGTCAGGACTAGATTTGTCTATCTCAAGACGTTCGCTCGGGTTACACGTCGCAGGTGCTGGTTTCTTCATCGTGAGAGGACGTGGCAATATACACGAATATGAACTAGAGAAAGGCGAACTGATTATTCTAAAAGGTGCGGCTTTAATTGCAACATCCGGTTCAATTGAGAATAACATTAACATCGATAGAAGCTCTAAGGTCAGCCCAGCTATGCTAGCTGGGATCACTTCGCGATTAAAAGGCGGTCTCTCCTATCTTCGCAAATTTATCATCAGGATAACCCCACGCGAATGGCACAAATCGATCGGGGAGTCTTCGACAGCATTGACCCACTGGCCTCTATTCGTTTGGGCGTCCAAATTGAAAACATTAGCCGGTATCAATGAAGAAGTCGGTGTAGCCTACATTAAAGTCTGTGGTCCAGGACAAGTTGTAGTGCAAACCAGTATCCAGTCCTGAACATAACACCTGGCTACCTGAGATTCGCACTAGTAGTAAACCTTTCATGTCGATGTTAAAAATCAGCGACATAAGTACTCCAAAGGAATGGAAGTTCTTTTCTAATGGTAATGCAAATTGTCTTTTTAAATATGAAGGAAATCACAAAGATCTCGTGGGCAAGCTATTGAGATTGAGGGTTCAAAAAGACTCTTCGAGCTACATTCCCACACGTGCGCTACATGAGTTCATTGAAACAAAATGCCGTCAATTTCAAAAAGAAATTGTGAGCTCAACGTTGGTTTTAGTATCCCCAGAATTTATCTCGAAGCTTGATTCGACTATTGATTTGATGATCGACGAAGAATGTGGCTTTATTATGGTTAATGTCCTCGAGGGTGATTTTGAAACAGTGAAATTGTCAAAAAACTGCGCAATTCATCTTAAAACGCAAACTAATGAATTAAGTGAGATAAGAAGCATCATAGTCGAGATGAAGCCTAAATGGCTTTATAAGAACAAGAGTAATTACTGCAGGACATGTCTGCTAAATCAGCTAAAAGGTTTTAAGAGGCATTTTTGCTGCCTTGATCTCCTACATGATGAAACAGTTCCACTTGGCGTCAGGGACTTGATGTCAAAAATCCCGAATCAAGTTTTGCAAAGGCTTAAAAATTGTAACTTTCGGCTCGAGGAGTGCTTGAATGCCTTTTTCATAGATCCGAAGTGCATCATAAGAAGGCTATGCTCCTCACAAGAAATTCGAAATGATCGTGATCAGATCAAGAATTTGAAGAGTGAAAAAGATGTTCTGCAGGCACTTTCTTTACTGATGACCTTGCGTGATGTTGGTCTTTTTATTGAGATTTCCAAGCGCTCTAGCCCCAAGAAGCTGGGAGCGAATGACAAGGAGCTGGGACTGAAAGAAATTTGGAAACTTTCCAATGAATTCTCGCTGACTGCAACTCTCTACGACTTGGATTTGAAGTCTCCTTCCAAGTTTGAGCATTGGTTACACATTGAAAACCAGTTAAGAGATATATACAACTCAGCAAATCCCCACTGGAGGTTTTGTTCAAGATACTAGCTATGATATCATGACAAGCAATCACCACACATCTTCCTGGTACCTGTTCTGAACCTTCAAAGAGCGAACTAATTCAGTGGCTTTCTCGACCAGAAGGGACCGTTGATCGGCAATTATTTGAATGAAGCAGTTTTGAACATCTCTTGCCATCTTGGATGCATCACCACAAACGTAAACAAAAGCACCAGCTTCCAATAGCTTGTTGATTTCTTCAGCTCTTGCTTTGATTTTATCTTGCACGTAAACCTTTTTAAGAGGGTCTTCACGTGAGAAAGCGACATCCATTTCGAATTGATCTCCAAGTTTCTGAGCGTAAAGTGGCCATTCTTCTTTATAAAGGTAGTCTTCATCACTTTTTCTGCATCCGTGAAAAAGTAAAATCTTGCCTAACTTCACATTTTCAGAAGAGTCTAACAAAGCAACTTTATCTCTGATGAAACCTCTCATGGGTGCAACTCCTGTGCCTGGTCCAACAAGAATCACTGGGGTTGAAGGATTGGAGGGTAATTTGAATGTCGACCGTCTTACATGTACTGGCAACTTGAAATTTCTGAACTTCCCTTTAGGTCCATCCAAATCATAGGTCGCAAATTTTTTGCCCTCTTTGCCATTCTGTGATACTTCAATATCTTTGATCAAGTTCGTAGCAACTCCAGTGATGACTTTGCCATCATGTTCCTCAGCTTCCACCACTGCCGTGATATGCACTTTTGACTTCTCTGATAAGGAAGAGGAAGAGATGGAGTAGTAACGGGGCTGCAAATGCGCAACAAGTTCCACCAAAAAGACAAATGGCACCGCGGTCCACGGTTCGCCATCGGATATTTTAAGAAGAGCATCAGCCAAATTCAAGTACTTGCTGTGAATATCCTCGGCGAAGCGGATTTTATCGGAACCAAGTGACAATGACTCCTTTTTGGATTTTTCGCTTGGAGCGAATGGCGCAATGGAATTGAGTGCCTGTCTCAGAATTGGGCCTGAAATTTCGAGATGGTGTCTGATGACAGCACCATAGGTTATGGGAGTGTGGAATGGAAGCTGAGTAGTAGTATCTAAAGCTTTCAACGAGAAGACGGTTTGCACCTTATCTTCCAATCCAAAACATTTCACAAACTGATCAAAATCCTCATTAGAGTTTGAAGGCCAAATTGCTAAATGATCACCGGTAGAATATTTCAAATTTGAGGGCGCTAAATCGAACTCAGCATGAACACACGACCTTTTGTCTGAAGTGAAAAGTTCCCTACTGGATGAGACCTTGGCCAAGTAAGGGTGTAAGTGGTCGAATGGACCCTTGGTTTGGTCAGAATCACCCACTATGTAACTTCTGTCAGGCTCGCCATTAGAAACATGAGAATCGGATGCACTCAAGTTTTGTTCTTCAATCAACTCGAAAGAAGGATCATAAGTCAGCTCATGCTCTTCGAAGTCCAAAAGTTTCAAGGCGTCAAAACATTCTTCTTTCCAAGACAAAAAGTCTTCATCCATGGTTCCCACTCCGTCATCTCCTTGGCCATAAGGAGCGAACCTCTCAGCTCCAAGCAATTCAAGCTTATCATTCAACTTTTTGCCCATAGCATTGTAAAATTCGTAAGTAGAATTTCCTAAAGCGAACACTGTGTACTTCAAGGTCGCCAACTGATCGGCATCGTTGTCGAGCCAGTTGAAGAATTCAACAGCATTATCTGTTGGTTCTCCTTCGCCATATGTTGCGATGATAAAGAAGAACAACCAATCAGGATTCATATCCTGCAAGTTATCAAAATCATAGTCTGCTAAATCGGCACACAAAACTTTCAAGCCAAATTTGGAATTCAATTCTTTGGCCAACTTATGAGCATAGTCCTCTGCTGTACCGGTCTGGGAGCCATAGAATACAACCGAGTTTTTGTCATTCTGCTTCATTTTGACCAAAAGGTCACGAGTAGTTTCGTCGCCGCTGGATGCCACAAAACCAGCAGAGTTTGCGCCATTACTATTACCGATAAAGTCTTTACCGAAATAGAAAGCAACTGCAAGTGCAAGAGCAGCTATGACTGTGATATCTAATGTGTCTAACATTGAGGCAAAATGGGTGTGTAGTTGGGATCTAAAATTTCTCGATTTGTCTTATCTGCAAATCCGACGCGGAATTCTGTGACGAGCTTTAACAAAGTTGAAGTTTTATTGATGAGGAGATCAACTAAACACAGGTAATAGTGGTGGTGGGAATTGGAGAATCTCAGTCGTGGGGCGTGGAACAAGTTTCGTGATTTTTTGTGCCAATACCGTGTCCCGAAAATTATCGGAGCACATGATATTTATGCGCATGTGGAAATCGTGTCCTTCTTCATATACAGGAATACAAATTATTCTTTTAGAGGCTAGACGACCTTTAGAGGATAGATAAAACTACAAATATTGAAGTTCCAACTCGCTCAAGAAAGTACGTCACACGATTCATTTTGAATATGGGATTCAAGTTTCATTATAATCTGCTCGGTCAGCCGCCCCACTTTCGGAATTTTCGGTGCGAAATTCCGGGAAGCACCGCATCACTGCCGTTTGTGCCTTTTGTTGACCCTCTTCCAGATCCATTACCTCGAGCATAAAGTTTAAAATTTTTTGAGGGGGAAATTCTGTCGAGGCCCGTTTCCCAAACGAATATTCTGCTCCAACAGGGGTGTCGCCATGAGGTAAGCTTTTCTTTAAATACTTCTTTCTGGTTAAATCCGATAATATACTAGGCGTATTCTTATTAAGAACTGGTACGGATTCATTAAGATTCTCTGTGAATCCAAAATTTTTCAAAGACTGTATGAGATCCAGCTCATTCATCTTATTTCCCGACAAAACGATCAATGACAAAATGATCATCACAAGTCCCCCTTGTAATTCTTCTATCGTGTTCACAATGACTGGCTGTCTCTTTTGGCGCGGCATGAGACCCGATGGGTTCATAAGATTAGTCATCTTTTCATGGGGAGACGTGCATGTCCAAAGGTCATGAAGGATATCTTTTGAGGCAGAGTCCAAATTCAGGGTAAGAATAATCTCAAGTTCATCTGTCTCAACTTTCATACCAAACACCTCCCTCATTTCTTTGTCCAATAACTGCAACCACGCTTTCGAGACACTCTTCAATTTATGTTTTTGAAGAACAGCTTGGATGTGTTCCTTTCGTATCTTGAGATTTTTGGAATATCTTCCGAGAACAACTCGCAGCATCTGCGATAATATAATGCTCCTTAGTAGGCTTTCGTTGGGCCCATTCGTAAGCGAGTCCTGCAAATTTGGTTCACCATCTGAATCGTCAAAGGGCCTTTTAGTCATCTTTGAAGTGCTGGATGAATAAAGATCTCGCGCGAATTATTCTCAGAACCAAATATACAGTCTTCTCCATCAAAATTGGTATATACATGTATGATTCTGGGCAGCATAAGTAAGCCATGACTTAAAAAACCCTTGAACAAAGCTAGCGGAGGGTACCAGCTTTTCTAAATGCACTTATCTCGTCAAAGTGGCTTAGGTGAAGTTAGTTTGTAAGCTCTTCAGAAATTGCAAATCCCAAAACGAAAACAAAAACTCTATCCCCCGGGAGAAATAAAGTGGTTATCAATCTCCTGTATGCCGTCTCTTGCTTTGCCGTTTGGTGGGTGGGAGCCCATTGCGCCAGCCCAATTC
>NLAF01000298.1:0-118371 GCA_002374645.1 Metschnikowia shivogae | reverse complement strand
AGCCCGCAAATAGAGATAAATTTGCCAATTAGCTAGTTTTGCCAACAAATATAACTTGGATGGAATTGATTAGATTGGGAATATCCTTCCGATCCAGATATTCCGGGCATACCAGCAGATGGTAAGATAGCTCTCAAAACTATGACATTTATTGAAATCAAAATTGCAAAACTCTTCCAATAGCTATACCTTCTTCTTTCTGGTATTCCAAAGGCTTTAAAAAGAGCTAGACCAACACACTGTTTTAAAATTTTTATGACCTACGATATTTACGGTGTTTGGATCAACAAAAGGATTCCATATTAGGTGCCACGCCCACAAATCAGCCATTTTAGATTCTATGATAATGTAGGATATGGCAGGTCTGATAGGAAACACTTATTTAGGAAAATCTAATTATGGTGATCCTACAAGCTGCGTCCAGTCTTGTATGAAACAAAATTGTGCTAGCGGTCCTGGAAACAAGAGGTTACCACTACTCCTGTTTTAGCAGATTCTGAAATAATAGATATAGCTAAAACGGCTAAACGATAGATGGACAGATAGCCTTAGTGACTGATTTTTACGGTATCATACAGATAGTATAGTAGACAGAAACCACCTTAGCAAAAAATAGTGGACTAAAGGTAGTGTTTTAGGGCAGCCAATTATTTTAAGCATGGACTATGATCTGGACGAGTCTGATGATGGATTACGAAGACTACGATTACCAAAATACACTATAACGATAATAAACTAGACTCGGAAATTATAGTATGTGCTATTCGGAAGATGTAACTTGAGCTATTAATAGATTGGATGAGGCAGTTTAAGACTATATTATCTGACTGATAATTATTTAGATTATTATGAAGCTTACATAAGATCGTACTATGACGCGGATGCTCAATACGAAGAATGGGTTTTAATGAATGGTTATTGAAATTTTACTTATTTGAAGATGTTGTTATAACGCCAAATAGAGAATCTAATTCAAGAGAAGAGTCTCGTTTATACACTAATGAGACCACATTCTAATGAGACCAACACATATTCTAATAACTGTTTAGACCAAATATATCTGTTCTTATAGCAGATGGAAACAAAACAGAAGTTAAAACATCAAGTATTATAGACGTAATAAGTGCAAATTTGAGTTCTATTACATACTTTCTCTATTCTAAAAAGATATGATCAACCAGATGTGTCAGGGATCAGGTAGTCGATAGTTTACCGGAAACCTTGTATATCATGCAAGTATAAATAATTGTGTTATTGAAAATAAAGATAACAAAAAGCGATGAATTCTAAGACTACTCAGGATATAACATATCAATAGACGCTTTGGTACAAAGACCTACAACCAAAAAGTCACAATAATGCTCTGATTGACTATTAATTTGTGAGAACAACAATTATGGACTAATGTACCCAAATGTATTGTCAGATATAAGAGTTGAAAATACACTAATATACAAAGCATAGTTAATCGTGCACATTTTATGATAGGTAGAAAAAATATTGACATTTACAGTGTTCTAGATAATACTCGTATGTTGATATAGCACAATAGCTAATACTCGTATGTTGAAGGAAAAAAGAAAAATATGATCAACAACAGAAATTATTAATATTAAATATAGTGTTAGGGATAGGTGGTTATCGCTTTTCTTTCAGCGACCGGTGCTGTGGCTGCTGCAGCAGATTTAATAGCAACAAAAGAATAACTGAAAAATCTCTCCATCAGATTTGGTTTCGCTATAATAGGTATTTTGGGGCCTGTAGCTAGCGGTGTATCGGCAGATTTGAAGTTCGTTGATATTATAGCGAATATAAATAGAAACGATAAAACTTATGATGCTCTAGCTCATTTAAAGAGGTAGCTCAATTAGAACTAAATATGCAAAGATAATCTATCCCAACACTTTCGTCTATTTCATAGGGCAAATAAACTCTATTCCATTTTTATTTTGGGTAGACCCAACCGAATCTGATGTTCATAAACTTCTTTAGTACACGTTGCGGCTATACACCAATCTTAACTGATCCAAACCTATCAACAAACTCGAAATACATGCCATTATATCTGCAATACAAGAAGGTAAAGAATACTAGCCCCATTATTAGCATGGCAGACGGCATATGTTATATGCAGGCCTAATTGAGAATGTAGCATGGGTAATTCGTACAAGAATTGGTAGCCATTACAGACTATAGCATAATTATCAGTAAATCTTCTTTATGTTCTTGCAAGTATTAAAACTTTATTCATCGCTGCTCCGCTTTCTTTTGGTGGTTCATCATAAATATACCATTTGTTATCAATATTTAAGTAGTGATACTCAGCATCATAAAAGCCTAACGGGTATTTAAAGGAGAAACGTACTAGAATTAATAAGCCTATTACAAATCAGACTGGTGAAATAACTCATGATGTCGCGACTGACAATATATATGTGGATTCCTTCCAAACCCGTTTTTCTTTCATTCACAAGCAGTTTTACCAACCTTGACAGTTTTTTCTTTTCGCAATGGTAACTAGCAATTTTACCAAAACCAATCACACTTTTACTGCTATTTTCACTTTCATTTTTGACCAACACAAACCTTTTCTGGCCCCAATATATAGATTTCAGTTTCTAACACTAAGCTTTACATAATTCCAGAACTCTTCAATCATTGATTTTGCTTTCATTTTTCATCAACTTAAATTTTCCAATCCCAACGTGCCGATGAGTATAATTTATAATGAGCTTTATACAGTCAGATTCCCCTTGTGTACAGTTCTGGGGTGGTCCATGCGCGGACCCCCAGAGCCAATCCTTATCCCAAAGCTACGGATCTATTTGCCGACTTCCCTTATCTACATTATTCTATCAACTAGAGGCTGTTAACCTTGGAGACCTGCTGCGGTTATCAGTACGACTTGGCATGAATGTGGTTTGCGGATTTTCAAGGATTGTCACAAGCGCTCTGGCCCGCTGGGTATTCCATTTCACCGCCTACTCCGGATAATCCATCCTAGGCACCACAATGTTATAAAAAAGAAAACTCTTTCCAGGGCACATGCCAATGTCTTCGCATTCCTTTACGTTGCCGTGACCATATCCAAGTTCTGGAATATTAACCAGATTCCGTTGCCGTGACCATATCCAAGTTCTGGAATATTAACCAGATTCCGTTGCCGTGACCATATCCAAGTTCTGGAATATTAACCAGATTCCCTTTCCCAAACCCCAAAAGAAGGGGTTTTTGGTTAGGATCGACTCACCCATGTCCATCTGCTGTTGACATGGAACCTTTCCCCACTTCAGTCTTCAAAGTTCCCATTTGAAATTTGCTACTACCACCAAGATCTGCACTAGAGGCGGTTCCACTCGGCCTCACGGCAAAGCTTCTGCACCTCCACGCCTGCCTACTCCAAAGCCGCCGGCTTTGGGTAAAGTATAAGTATCACGCTTGAGCGCCATCCATTTTCAGGGCTACTTCATTCGGCCGGTGAGTTGTTACACACCTTAGCGGGTTCCGACTTCCATGGCCACCGTCCGGCTGTCTAGATGAACTAACACCTTTGTGGTGTCTGATGAGTGTGAATTCCGGCCTTTAACTTTACGTTCGGTTCATCCCGCATCGCCCGTTCTGCTTACCAAAAATGGCCCACTAAAAGCTCTACATTCGGGGAGGCGGTTTAATCAAAAAACTTCCTCTTCTCGTAAAATTTACCATTTTTGCTTCTGATTTTGAATTAATAGATCGTCTAAAGATCATCTTTCAATTAATTGTATTAGTTTTGTCCTTATAATCAAACGCATTTATACATAATACGTCTTCTTTAATTCTACAAACGCCGCCAATTTTTGGTACCACTGTACCCTTTTTCAGTATAACATGCTTGTGTATCTCAATCCTTTATTTTGTCGATGTATTCTCCAACTTATCGAAATTTATAAAATCTGTAGTTGGTCTGAAGTGTAGATTTAGACAATTTAATACCTGATTGGGACAAAAAATGTACCGTATTCACTATTTCTTCCCAACTAAGAAATATCTACTATAATTAGAGTCGCGCTCTTTAACCCACACTTAGAAAGATTTTAAAGATCACTTTTCATACAACGCCGATTTTAGTCAAAATGGCAACAACACTTAGAGATCTAAAAATTCATATGCAGGCCAATTCAAACATGTATCGCTTGAAGGCAATTCGGGGTACCAGATGCAGGAAGTCATATTTTCATTTCATCTTAATAAATTTGGTTCTAAGTTTAGAATAGTGTTTTGTATCATCACTAAATTTTACCACTTTATTTTTAAAGCAAAATCTAAACTAGCTACACCACGACATACCCACGATTCCATATAGAAATTGTGTGATTCCGGTTTACAATCGCTTGTAAGCATCATCGCAATTAAGCATATTTGGACATATCTATGTTGCCATCTTTTTACTTATTCACATACTTTTATTGTGGTGCAAGGCTATTTCCTATAAATTGGCTATATTATTTGATATATGTATCGCCATCTTAGCCCAGCAGTGGCTTCTGCAGGACGATGTGGGCCAGTGGAGTGGTGTGTCTGCAGGACCCGGTGTACGGACCCGGTGTACGGACCCAAGCCGCGGTGGGTGCAAAAACATCTTCGTTTTCTCCACCACCCAGTAGTTGAACTATATAGATCAATATACTCCAGCAAAAAAAAAAAAACCGCACCATGAAACTGCTTCTTTTTGGACCGGAGAGCACCTGGCCGCCTGGAGACGCAGCGAGCGAATCCGGCCGCCTGGAAAACGACCGCCTGAAAAACGACCGCCTGGAAAACGGCCTGCTGCCCGAAAAGGAAACTGCGGCGCCGGATGCGGCCCTCGGAACCCGCCCCCGGTGGCCCACCCCCGGCCCCACCAGCTACGCCTGGCTCTTTCGAAGCTTCGTGGCCGTGAACATCATGCAGTACCTTCTCATTTTCGTGGCGGTGCCTTTCAGCGAGGTGGACAACCGGCCTGCCGGCTTCGTGCTTCTGTGCCTCTTGGGGCTGCTTTCGTTTGTCCTCCTGGCCCTCTTGTTGCCTGCAGGACTCGTGCACACGCCGACCCGCTTGCTGCTCACGTGCCTGGCGGCGACGCTTGGCTTGAAGACCGCCGATGTGGCTGCAAACGTGTTTCTGGTGGTGGTGTGTCTCAATGCGGAGGTTCCCATGGTGGAGCACCATCTCGAGCGCCACACGCATGTTTTCGTGCCGCTGGATATCACTGCATACATTCAGGTTGTCAGTATTCTTATGTTGGCGGCCGCAGCGGTTTCCATGGCGATGGCGTTGCTCATGTACGTGTATCACTGTGTGCACGTGCGACCCGAAGCTGGAAAAACGAGGTTGGGGTGAAACGGCTTTTGCAGCGTGTTCTGTGGGCTGGTCTTGGATGAAATCCGTACGTGCTGCAGTTTGTTGAGTCATTTCGTCTACACCCGGCAAGGAGGGCGAATCTGGTAGCACTGGGCCTATCGTTACTCTAGCCCTCGCCCTAATATCGTTATTCTTACCGTACTAGGCCTATCGTTACTCTAGCCCTCCCCATAAGCCCTCGCCTCTAGAGATACGCCATCCAGAGAGTATCGGCGGCAGCCAAGTTGTGTGGGTTCACCGCCTGAGCAATCAACTCAAGCACACTCTGCGTGGAAACCGTAGAGCCGGCCGAGCTGTGAGCCATGGAAAGAACTCGCTTGATTATAAGCTCCACGTTGATCATGACAATTTCACGTAGCTTGCTATCCTGAGGCACGGGTCGGGGTGGATCTTGCTGAGTGCACCAGGAAACCACCTCGTCACGAACAAAGATGGTCAAGTACTGGTCCAAGTCCGACTTGGGCTCGGTGAGAGCACGTGCAATGGCCAAAACGTTGATGGCAAGCACGCCCTCGATTCCCGCTTCGCCAATCAACTTCTGGATGTTCGGGGTTAAGCGGAACGGCACCATCTCCGCGTTGTAGAAGAGTGGAGCCGGCCGGCCGCCATTCACGCCATCCAACGAAGCACTCTTGCTGGCGATTTTGCAGGGAAGCATATCTGAGGTCCACACACTTCCGGAGCCACGATTGACGTGGATCTTTTGAGGCTGGCGGGTGTTGACGCACATCATGTAAGTGGAGAAGATGAACGAGGCAAACTGAGCGGTGAATTGCTTTCTGAAGATCCAGAAGTCCTCGAAGTTGGAGTAGAGCTCCACAAAATAGTTTTTGAGAACCGTCAGGGGAACAAGCAACGTCTGGATGGCGCTGAGAATCTCCACCCGGATACTCATAATGTCGGGCTTGGGCAAGCGGGGGTCGAACGCCGCACGCAACTTCTCGATGGTGTAGACGAACGGCTCGTCTCTGTTTTTGCCGTTTTTGAAGCAGAAGTCCTCGTACATCTTCTGCATGGAGATATCCCTCGAGTCGTCGTTGATGATGCGGATGTGCGGCGACAACGGCACTGCAATGGGCAACGTGAACAGGATGTTGCGTCTTCTGGTCTCCACCTTTTTCAGCAAGGTGTCGTCGAAGATGCGGAACAACTGGAAAAGACACTCCTCCCGACGGCAGTGGCGGGCTGCAGGAAACTGCACTGCAAAACTGTGCAAGCTGCCGTCGTGGCCCCGGATTTTGAGCCGCTTGTAGCAGGCGTTCGTGCCACGCGCCAAGTCGATGGTGGGAAGAAACCGCTCGATCTTCACGAAATGGGTGTTGTTGTCTTTGTTCAAGAGGTACTGGCCTGGGACCTCGATGTCCTCGAATTTCTGGTGGTGGAACTCGCTCAAATGAGGACAGAGGTTCTCGAGATTCACCTGCGTGAAGCGCCGGTCCAACTTGTCCTCGAGCCGGTCTCTCCACTTCCGCAACTTGTTGATGTAAGATTCAAGGTTTGGTTTTCCGATCACCAAGTCCTTTTCGAACTCCGCCCGGATTTGCTTGGGAAGCACTGTCTCGGCGAAACGCGTGATGTTCACCTCCGTGACCGGCGGCAACTTGGCGTCTTCCCGTGGATTGCCGAGACGGTTGAGGTACTGCACGCCGTCATTCAACAACGCCACTCCCAAACGGTACGCGTCTTCGTCTGCAGTGCACTTGAAGCGCTGGTTGATCTGGTCCACTAGCGACTCCAATGAGAGGGCAAGGAGAGGATAGGCTGTTTTCAAGATGCCCATGATTTCCTCCACGTACTCCCACGACCGGCGCATGGCGTCGGGCGTTTCGGCGTCCTTTTGCTCCTTTTCCTGCTTTTGCTTGCCGTCTGTCTCGTGCTCATCTCTTTCGTCGAGGTCCTTGCCCTTCTCGTCTTTTTTGTCTGCGTCTTTTTCGTCCTGCTCGCCCGGCACATCCTTCTCGTCCGTTTCTGTCTCCTCTGTTTCCTTTTCCGGGTCGGACTTCGACTTCTGGCGCGAGAGCTCCAAAAACTGCCGCTGTTTGGCCGCAAAGTCCTCCTTGGTGGTCCGTAACTGGAATTGCAACGCTTGAGGATAACTCTTGGCGATCCGGACGAGGATCTGCCGCACCAACTTCGCCTCCTTGTAAGAAAGTGACGTCAAGAGCTGTGGGATGAACGTGATCCAATACCACACCGGCACCTCGCCCTTGAAGTTCTCAAACGCCTGTGCCAAAGTGCCTGTGGAGTCGTCCAAACTGATCAACCATAGAATCCGTGCCAAGAGCTTGCGGGTCTTGCCGTTTTTGTAGAGTCCTGCAGCCTGCAAGTAGCAGGAGATGGCGTTGTTGGCGTAGACCAAATCATTTGGACTTTCCTTGAAGCGGGTGTCGTTGAAGATACCCCACTCGGCCCAGGCTTTGGGCAAATTGAGGTCGATCTGCACCGACGTGGCAAACGCCTTGTTGGCTTCGTCTTTCTGGCTCAACTTGCTCAAAAACATTCCTTTCAAGGTGAAAAACTCTGCCTTTTGCTGCGTGGCAAAGTACACCAAATTCGTGTTGCGGATCACATCAAGCCCGGTATTGAGTTCACTGTTGTTCAGGTAGTGGCACTTGACCTGCTCCTTTAGCTTCAAAAACGCCTCCTGGATCTCGATGTTTGGGAGCTGGTAGATCTTGGTGAGCTGGCTGATACACACCTCCGGCATGTTCTGCTTTCTGCTCACGTGGGCAAACCGGTTGATCACCCATGCAATTTCGTGGAACCCTCTGTAGGCGTAAGAGTTGGCGTTTCCATCGGAGTTGCTCTGCTGGAGAATTGGAATGAACGGCATGTAGACCTTGTTGATCACCTGGAAAGCGTGCTGGCGCCACGTGACCAAGTCGTTCCAGATGTTGATATCGTCCCAGACGTTGGGCAATCTTTCTCTCCACACTTGGAGAACACGCTTCAAGTCCTGCGATTTCACGTCCAAGTTCTGTGCGTTGGTGGACACTAGTGACGAGTACACCTGGCTGGCCTCCATAAACTCCACAAACTGCTGGAAGGTGTGGAGGAGTGGGATATGAGCGTTGCCCAACTTGTGAGGCAAGCCGTGCCACTTCTTCAACGACAACTGGATTCCCTCGTCACACAACCGGGAAAGCTCCTGTAGTGTTTCTTTTTCCTGGCCAAAACCTTGCAAGCACAAGAAGGTCTCAAACACCTGGCGTCTGGGGGTGGGCACATCCATGACGCTCTTGACTGTTTGCTCCAAGGTTTCTCTGTCAGCGTTCCAATCTGCGACTCTCCAGCCACATTCCAAAAGAAGATCGGAGAAGCCCTCGTGTTTGGCGAGCTCCGTGAGAACGTCCCATTGCTGGAGTTTTTCTGCACACAAGATCCAGTGGTCTTCCCAGAGCGAGTACTCGGATTGGGAGTAAGGGAGGGCCCCGGAACGGGCCTTGATCTGCGCCGTTTCGTAGAGTTGCTGAGCTTTGTCCCAAAGCCCAATTTGTTCGTAGGAGAGAGCAGAAATGGTTTCTGAGTACTTGGCCCGCCGCCGCCAGAGCCCGTAAAACAAGTCGTCTTCCTTCAAAGTGGCGTAGATCTTGCACATCGCGTCGTGGGTCACTTCACGCACTTCGGCGCTATTGACGGACGCATTGTCGATGTTTTCAAGAATGTGCATTCCCTGGAACCACGAGTCGAAGTTGCTAGCAAGACACTCCACCGCAAAAGGCGGAAGCTGGAGCTCGGGGCACCGGGACACACCCTCCAAGAGAGACTGCATGATGTTGGGTCTCATGTCCACCTGCTTCGTGTGGTAGTCTTTGGAAATCAACACCACCAAGAATCGGGTGAAGTCGAGATGCTCCGATTTCGGCAACAGGCGGAACGCAATAGGGAAAACATGCGACCACACACGGTGCACGGTTTCGTTGCTCTGATAGAAAATATCCATGAGTGGTTCGAGAAGCGACGCTGCGGTGACGTTGATGGACTGGAGGAACTCGTTATGCGAAGCCAATAGAGCGTCGAGTTCCGTTTCTTGTGGATCCTCCGAGTCCGCCCTGTCCATGTCTTCGTCTCGCTTCTCGTACGGGAACGCAGTCAACGGAGCCAACTTGTTTTCTCCCGCAACGAAAGACACCTTTTCATCAAGGTCAAAGGCACCAAAGAGAATTTGCAAGGCCTGGTTGAGCCAAGAGTAGTCGGCCAAATACTCCCAATTCTGTTCACGAATCACGTAGTAGAGCCGCTTAGAGATGTCCCTCTCCAAACTGTTGCTCAAAAGCGACATGAGCTTGCGCCGGATAGGAACCTCCGTGGAGCGGGTTCCCACCAAGAAGGGCTGCTCCATTCGAACGGTCAATTCCGTGCAGCTGAAGCTCTCGTCCTCGAAAATGTCGATGATGATCTGGTAAAACTCCTTGGAAAGTGTGGGTTCTCCACGGATCTCAAAAACCATCATTTTGGAGAGAATGGCGGCTTTCTCTTTGGTGGTGGGAAACAAGTCCGTGCGGGAAAACACCCACGACTTCGAGATCTTGATGATCTTCTCCAACGTTTCCTTATCCAAGGATCGTTCTATGAGCTGCGCAAGAAGAGACAAGAAAATCCGCCTCTGATCGCCAAGACTGGAAATACGCATGGCACACAAGTTCAACACCTTCTCCAACAACTTGGTAGTGACCTTGGCCTCGTCACCCGACGACGAAGACTCCTTGGACTGCACACCTTGGTGTGTGATGGCAATGTGATCGGTGCACAACTTGTTGAAAGTCCGCATGATCATGGGTATCAACGGATCAAGCGTACCAGGTTTGTAGTTGGCTAAAGTCCACGACAATGTCACGCCGGCCGCAAGAGACGTTGTGTCACTCAAATTTTCGGAAACGGTGCTGGTGAGCAAATGAATAAAAGACTTGACTTCGGACTCTTCCTCTTCCACTTCCTCCGGCGCCTTGGCATTGATGGCCTTCAAGATGATGCGTAAAACTCTCTGGAGAACTTCCTGGATATCGTGATTCTCCGATTTGACGCATTTTTCCAAAAGCTTGCGGAGGTACTCGAGATTGTTGATGATCCACTCGTCATCCTTCCACTCCAAAACCACGCCCAAAACCTCCAACGCATTCAAGCAGTAGCCAAGAAGATTGGGCAGATTCAAGTCGTTGGAGAGGAGGAACTTCTCGAAAAAGGTGATCTTCACCGAAACCTCGGGCCAGTGTGCAGGGCTCAAAAGGTCGTATAGGATACCCAACGCCTTCTGGCCCAACTCACTTTCCGAAGCTCTCTGCGGCGAAATACACACATATCTCACCAAGAAGGTGACACACGCCTCGCGCTGGCCAAAAGGAATGGTGTAGTTTTCCAGCGTGGTAAAGTCATAGTCGGACTTTTCGGAAATCGACTCCACCAACGTTTTGTTGTCGTCGTCCGACATGTCGTCATCGGCCCGGGACTTCTTGAGCTCGTTTGACTTCACCTCCCAGCTCAAAATCAACTCAGCCAAATCAATGGCTAGCACCTGGTTTTCAATCGCTGTATTGGCCAAGATCGTCAACTTGCCCATGGCAGTAATGATATTCGACACAAAGTGCTCCCGGGCCACGAAGAACAAGTCGGGGTGGTGGTTGATGAATTGGTAAACGTTCAACACCTGCGTGATATTGAAACCATCCTCCGACAACACTCTCCTAGGCCATTTCAACCAGCTATTTGGCGATTCGCCCTGGACCATACGCAAAGACATGACCGGAGCAATGATGTCAAGGGCTTGTCTGACCAAATGGCGAGAGTCGTTTTGGTGGGTTCTCAAAAGAGCCACAAACACCTGAGTCGCAAGCTGGGGAGGGGTGTCAAAGGCGGAAATAAAGTATGATGTCGTCACATACGCCACCTGTTTAGTGATGTTGTCCTCAAGCTTGATGTAGTTCCAGCTGAACTTGATAATTTCCTTCTTGTAGTTTGCCAACTTATCCGCAGACCATTTGAGCAAAATGGAAGTGGTTTCAAGAAGAGCAAAGCGGTAAGTATCGATTTTGCCCGACGTGCGGTCAGTGATGATGTCGTTTGTGGATTTCCAGATACTGTCAGAGAACTTGTCCAACCAGTCGGTATTCTGGAAAAGGGCATCAGCAGAGCCGGACTTTTCGATTTCACGGAGGTAGATGCATCCGAACAACTTCTTCAAGAAGAAAGTCTTGGCCTTGAGGTGTGTGCCATCCTGGGCAATGAAGTCAACGCACTTGGTCATGTAGTCGAGCTTCTTATCGACGTCCGCAGATAACACGATGTCAGAGAAAATGAAGTCTTCGATATCCGGGTTTAACTTGATGTTCAACTTGCAAAGAAAATTGACAATGAAGAAAATGAGGCTGTTGTCCGAGTTTGCCGTTCTCATGAAGTGGATTCCGATAAGCTGAAGCTTCAGAATAGCCTGCTCGGCCTGGAGATGGGCGCTGGAAATGAGAGGCAATTTGTGCCGGATCTCCGTGACCTCCTCGACCAACTCCGTCAATGTCTGCAACAATGGGGCCTGTTCACTGAACCACTCCAGGTCGTGCTGGGCAATTGCATCGACCAAATCGATGGTGTTTGCAAACTTGGTGATTTTCACGTCGTCCAGGGCCTCGGCTTTGATATCCTCAATGATACCACCGATTTTGGTCTTGGACACTTCTCGGATCCGTGGCCCATCTTGAGCGCCGGCAAAGTACGCCAACATATTGCCCAATTTTCTGTTTTTGAAGTTGGTCAAGTAGTATTCCAAGCAGTTTTCAGCGAAACGATTCAAAAACTTAAGAACTGGCAAACGGAAAGGGGAGTTCTGGTGCCGGTCCAAGTGACCCTCCAAATACTGCAAAGTGTTGATGATTTCCTCCATGAAAGTGAACGCTTTAGCGGGCAAAAGGTGGAAGATGTTCAAAATTGCCATGACAATTTGCACTGTGTGGTTGTTGTCCAAATCTTGGCCTGCAATGGACCGTAAAGTGTTTATCTGTGCCCAGGCCATCAAGTGGTCGAGCAATTTGCGGCCGATTTCGACACGGAAGTACGAAATCAAAAGCTCTAAAAGACGAGCAAGCGCCTCGAGTCCGGAAACCGTCAATTTTTTGTGGTCCGACAAGTTCATGAGCATGGGCCGCAAGCCATTTTGCAAAAGCTCTTTTGGGAGCTTGGCACTTTCATCAAGACTGGATTTAAGTCCCAAATGCGCAGCGTTGATGATTTCGGTGGACTTGTTGCAGAGCGCCTTGAAGAAAACTCCAAGAATCCGGATCCGGGCCTCGGACAACGTGCCAAGCGAAAATCCAGGCTTGTTCAACGCGAGCGAGAGCAATTTGATGCACACCACACGTAACTCGATCAACTGCTTGGACGTGCGGTGCTCAAATAAACGGTGGATGTTCGCCAAGGATTCGTCATCGGCGTCCACGAGAGCCAATGCTTCGAGGAGAAGGCGGTTGAGCTCCTCGTTGAATGTCAAAAACGTATCCTCCAAACCCAAACAATAAGTGATGGCGTCGATATTTCCGATTTGCATTGGGAACGGCAATGCTCTCAAAGGCTTGCCAAAAATGGGAGTCAAGAGCAAATGCTTCGAAGGACCAATGATTGTGGCCACAGCAACGCCCGTGGATTCTGACAACACCTTCAACGACTGCTGAGACACTTCTCTGACAATGGGGACGGCGCTGGCGAGATCGTACACCAAAGCACCTACGAGCGTCTGGAACGACTTTTCCAAGATGACCTCCTTGGTGACCTCGGCATTGCAGTTCTTCAAGATTTGCAAGACAAGCTCTTGCGCCAAGACGCGGACCTCATGGGGTGCAGTTTCGGGAGTATCTCTGAGAATGAAGAAAATTGCCCGCACAAGCTCGAACTGACGCTTGAAAAACCAGGAAGGAGGAATGTTGAGCTCCGAAAACATCGTGCGCAATCCCAAAATGCCACCGAGTTTGGTGTGGTAGAACTCGTTATAGCAATTGTGCGTGAACTTGTAGAACATAGTCCGGAAAAGCGGGAACACCAAGGCGTCTTCCTCTGAGCCAAAAAGCACCACCGAGGTCTTGAAGATACGTTTGACTGTCTCGATTCCCTTCTGCCGCACCTTCTTATCCCAAAAACTGAGGGAATAAGTCAAGGCATTGAAAAACACCGTCTCGCATATGTAAGCGTGGCCCTCTTCGTCTTGCACGGAAAAGGGCCGGTCTTTTTTGACCTTTTGGATGCTGGAGCTGCCCAAATGAATCAAAGTAAAGTGCGTGGTGATATTATCAATGAGCAGACTGGCGTCATCGTGCAATTCCGGAACAGAGAGCGAGAAGAAGAGAATCTCCAAGAGACGCGAAAAGAGCTCTTGCTGGTGGCTCAACTTGCCGCTGTCCTTGATGTCGGAGCGCTCCAACTCCGGAAACGGGCCGCTTTCGCCGCTGGACTTGAGAAACTTGACTTGCTCCCGGATGTAGCCTGCATAGTCATTGGGAATCGGGTTCGTATCGATGAATAATTTCAAAATGCTGGTCAAGTAGTTGTAGGCACTGATGCGGTAGTGCACCTTCAACCGAGGGTCCTCTATAAGCAGGAGAGCAGACTCCACACCAGGTGTGATGGACATGGGGACCTGGCCCGCAAATCCGTGAATAGTGAAGAGAGCGTTGATTTCCTGATCAAGCTCAGATTTGGGCCGCAAAGTGTCACACGGCTTCAAGTGCTTGTGGTTTCTGCCGCCCAATTTGCCTAGAATTCGAATGGCGGTATGGGAGTGTTGATGGTGGTAAGGAACGGGCTCCAAGTGTTTCCAAAGAGCGGCCATGATTTCGTCGATGACCGGGGCAATCATCGGATCAAAGTACTCCGCAGTCAAGTTGTCCACACAAAGCTCAAACGTTCTCAAGCCCTGGCTCACGAGTTCCTGTGTGCCGTTCAATGCAAAAACCAACGGAGTAGTCAAATAGTTAAGGTGAGGCACCAACACTGAGAGCCGCACGGGGACTGTAAGACACAATTCCACGTATATGTCTCGCTCGAAGGGTCGCTTGGAGTTGGCAATCAACTTGTTCAAGCTTTCCAAGAGCATGGGTAGAATGTGGAGGATCTCCTTGTATAAGCTCTCAAAACGTCCACCGGAAATGCTCCGGAACAACGTTCTCACGAGATAAGAATAAAGAATGGGCTCCTCGGCCTTGGTGGCCAATCTCAAAGACTCCAAAATGAGAAAGTTCAAATGCGGAAGGATGATCTTTTCATTTGCTGCGGGAAAGAGATTGACAGACATAAAGCAAAGCTTAAACAAGCGAATGAGGATGTTAGACTTCACGAGGTCCACCTTGTCAAGCTGGTCGAGATTAGAGCGTAAAAACGAGATCAAAATGCCGGAAAAGTTCGAGCTGGTGATCTCGCTGGCAAGAAAGAATTGCGGCAAATGGAGCAATGCGGCGTTATCTAGCATGGCTTCGAACATGAACGGCAACTCGTCCGTCACAATCTCGTTGAACGACGCAGGGTCGACGTGGATGAAAATGGTGGCAAAAATCTCCATCAAATCCTTCTCTTCTTTGGACGACGTGATGGGGAGATTGGGGCCGCCCGTGGAAAAGTCAAAGCTTTTCGGTTGAACCGCCTTTTTGGGTTTGGTGACCGAGAAAAACTTAAGACAGCTTATGCCGCCTCGGAAAAAGCTCTTGAGGATTTTGATTTCCTCAAGCGACGTCAACTTGGCCAGGTCGTTCCACTTGTCGTAGTTGACGCGCTGGCCGGTGTAATTTGGATCCTGTTGCACGGGCTGAGGAGGAACCGGCGGGTTGCAGTTTTTCAAGCCGAATATCACCGACTTCAAAAACGTCATCAACGTGCGGAAAAGGTAGCGTGCGTCTTTCAAGAGATCTGAGTTGTTGGAGGCAACAGAAACAGAAATGGGAGAGAGCTCCTCCACACTGAAAATATCATCTTTCAAGACCTCGTCCAGGGCGGCGTCTTCCACGATATCCATGTCGTCACATTCTTTCTCGTCGTCGCTCAGGCCAATCTGGTCGTCAGTTTTGGACGAGTAACGAGCGGTAGCAAGCTTGATTTCCTTATCCTTGGCCGCTTTGGTCTCCTCAAAAACCTTGTGTTTTTTGATGATGTAGTGGAATTTGCGGTTGAGGCTGTGAAAACGCTTGGCGTACAGGTCGATGATCATCATGAACAAGTGGCGGCCTTCAAGCTTGTTTGGAAGCTTCATTATACGCTCCACCAAATTGAGAAGCAACTTTGCACTCATGATCTGCACCGTCAACGCAAGCGAATCGTCCTTGAGTAAATCACAGTAGATCTGCACCGTCGACCAGATTTGCTTGGGAGTGAGCTCATTGCGCACGTTGTGGATGAAGTCGGCCACGGTGGAGTAGGCCAATGGACGCAAGGTTTCAAACGACGTGAGGCCATGGCCAATGAGGATTTTCTCGTCGAAGAGCAACTCGATTTTGGGTATGAAGTGCGTCCGGAACGGTGTGCTGAGAATGTGTCTTGTGGCATGCAAAAGCTCCTTGCGTGCAATGGAAAGCTCGGCCGGACAGTCCTGCAACAACCTTAGAATGACGTCCGGCACAGTCTTCATTTCGTCCGCCAGCAAGTATTGCGTGGCGTAGTTGCGGATAAAGACGTAGGCCAAAAACGACGCGGCCTTCACCTGGCCCAAGATGAAATCCAGGTACGCTTGGCGGTTGTGGATCCTGGGCGAGATAGCCACCACGGAATCTGCATGCTGGAGCTGCTCCTGGCGGAACTCCCGCTGCTGCCTGACCTGAAGATTGAGAATGTGGAGGATCTTGGGTAAGAAACTCGGAAGCAGCGTTTGCACCAACTGCTTGTAGGACGAGTAGAGCGACACCATGGTGATGGGGCACTCGGCAAGCACCTTGAAGGATTTCATGGCGGGACACAAAACGGCCGCGGGCTCTTCGCCATCGGCCTCCATGTCCGGCTGCTCCTCGGGCGTGGTGGTGCCCAAGTCGCGGTCAAAAACCTCGTCCACCGCCTGGTCCATGTTGTCGTAGACCTTGTTCATGATGCCGATGAACGGCTCGGTCTGGTCGGCCAAAATGGCCTTGTAGGCCTTGTGGAGGCTGGTGATGATCTTCATACACAAGACGCCGTTGTCCTCGTTTTCCGTCTGCAAGATGCGGGTCAAACACCCCAAGATGTCCTCGGCGTAGGGCTGGAAAGTGTCGGTCATGATCAGCCGGTGGATGATTTCGAGCACGGAGTTGCGCACCTTGTTTTCAGGGGCGTTGCTTTGGAAGGAAATGGGCACCGTGTCCAATTTGGCAAGAAACAACGGCACTAGCGTCTTGAGAAAGTACGCGTATTCGGCGGCGCCGTTGAAGGCTTCGATCATATCAAGGAGCTCGGAGAAGATAAACTGCGTTTCCTTGTAGTCGGCTTCGGCGGCCTGGAGGCGCCGCACAAAGGCGTCGATCTGCGCCATGTAGTCCATGTTGGGTGGTGGAGGAGGAAAAGCGCTGGACCTGGAGCAGGCGCGCGCACGTGCTTGTCACGTGCTTGTCACGTGATCCGCCGCGCACGTGATCCGCCGTGCACGTGACCGCGTGGCCTGCAGGAGGCCCCCTACGCTGCTTTGGCGGCTATGCATACTCTATATCGGTTTGTGGGGCCGGGGCCTCACTTCAGGTTGGCGGCTATGCATACTCTATATCGGTTCTGGGGCCGGGGCCTCACTTCAGGTTGGCGGCACGTGCGTCTCTCATGACGCGTGGAATGTAGGCCACAAACACCACCACCATGAAGGCGAACGCCGTCCACGACATGGCCTCTGCACGAGACCCCCGGGACGCCAGCACCGCCGAGAGCGTCGCCGCAGCAATAAACACTTGGCCGCAGCGGACTGCCTGGTGCTGGAGCATCGCACCCAAACCCCAGAGGAGTGCACATAGGAAAGCGATTCCAGCAGCTATCTTTCGGACCAACGGCTTTCCCGGAACAAGCGGGATCGCTAGCCAGAGCTCGCAGATGATCATGAGAATGATCATCGCTAGAACCACCACCAATACGTATGGGGAGCACACGTCATTCAACAGACTGGCCAAATCCGCTAGGTTGAGTTCGCCGGCGGGAACGCCCACGACACTGCTAGGAGCAAGGGCTGTGTAGTTGCGCAGCGTGGTGCACTCCATTGATCCTGCAGTGGTGCTGCATAGAGCCATGTAGTTGACTCGAAGGGAGCCGCTAGTGCTGTTGGTTCCGTAGTTTCCCTGCGTACTGTTGTAGGCCACTTTGAGCAAGTACACCGAAGAGTATGTGGAGCTGGTAGATGCACAGCCAATGAGGAGAAATCCCAAAAGGAAAAACGACACGAAGCTGAGGAGAAGCGGAAAGCACCGCATGAGGAATCCGACAAGCATGAGTGGCGGGTATACCGAGGGGAAGCATAAGGGGACAGGCACGCACATTTATACTGGGTTTCAAACTGTCGTGGTGTTTCAAGTGACGTTTCAAGTGGTGTTTGAGTGACTCCAGGTGACGTTCAGAAAAGTGGGTATCCTGCAGCGTTTCAATTAGCAATGCTTCAGGCTTTCAGCTGTTGACCTGTTTCAGCTGTTCACCTGTTTCAGCTGTTCACCTGTTTCAGCTGTTCACCTGTTTCAGCTGTTCACCTGTTTCAAGTGCTGTTTCACCTGTTCACCTGTTTCACGTGCTGTTTCACCTGTTCACCTGTTTCAAGTGCTGTTTCACCTGTTCACCTGTTTCAAGTGCTGTTTCACCTGTTCACCTGTTCACCTGTTCACCTGTTCACCTGTTCACCTGTTCACCTGTTCACCTGTTCACCTGTTCACCTGTTCACCTGTTCAAGTGACAGTATCTGGCTCCAAATTGAATCAGCAAGTATCCTCCAAAACACGCTGTGGATTTTGTGCTTTCGCCTGCGAGAGCCAAACGGCAAGACACTTGGGTGGTGACACAATAACAATCACACTGGGGCCTCATGTCACACAAAGCCACATTTTCATACACAGCTCTAGACCGACTCGGCTGCGCCTGCAGAACCGTGTTTGGACGCGTGTGGGGACGTTTGGCCTGCATATAGCCTAAACCGTCCACAGCATCCGGATCACCCAGTAGACGACCAAGGCCAGCGCCGCAAGGAGCACGACGGGCGACAACGCCTCAAGCCAGTGGCGCAACTTGAAGTCAGCCTGCACGGTCTGCACCGAGGCGTCGGCGGCATCATGAAACGAGCCGTGGTTGAAAAAGTATGCCATATGCAGGTCCTTTTCTGCCCACACAGCGTAAAGCCAGTCCTCAAACTGGCGAAACACCGCCGGATCCACATTGTCGATGTCCACATTGCCATCGTCGCCCAAGGGAATGTCCTTGATTTGGAAGCCGCGGATGTAAAAGTTAACCCTTTTCGGCCCCTTTCCACGCAAGTACAAAGCCTTCAAGGTGAAAAGCTCCTCGCCATATTCTTCGGCCAGTAAGCCCGAGAAGCCCAACGCAACATCGTAAACCACGTCCACGGTGTCTCTCAACAGTCTCAACATGAGAAAAAGGCCGCGTGCCCGGGGGAGAAGCACGTGCTTGAATTCGGGCTTGCCGATTTTGTCTGCATAGGCTTTGGACCTCGCTCTCGTGTTGGCAGCCATCACCGTTCCCTCGGGAAAGATCACAAGCTGGTACGCAGCGTGGTCGCCAGGATCGGGGGAGCATCCCTTTGGCCACTGCACAATGGAGGCCTTTTCGGCATCCACGCCGTGAGCAGACACCACAGAGACCCCCGAGGCCGGGCCCATTCCGCGGGCATCGGCGTCGATGTGCAAGAGCTGGTTGGTCAACTTGACCTTATCGGTTTCCCACTTTCTCAGAAGAAACAAGAAGCGGAAGGTCTCCATTCCAGAACCCAAGAGCGGCACGTTCTTCAAGCTCTCCTTCAAGAGTATGAACACCAGGCCCGCCATGCGTGCGGAGTAGGCCAAGTACCAAAAGAACACCCAGTCGGTGTAGATCTGATGGTTGGAGATGTAAACTGCATTGGGCGACAAGTGCAGCACGAGGTTTCCGCCTTCGACCCGGAAATTGGTTGTTTCGGGCAATTCACTTTTCTTGAATGTCACCAGAATCCCCATGGGGTTGACGGTGGCGGTGATGAACGTAAGGAGCTGGAAAAAATGCACTTTGGTCACCAGCACAGCGACATTGTACCAGCGGGGGCTTCTGGTGAAAAGCAACTGGGCCACCAACTGAGTGTACCTGATGGAGATTATCCCCAACGGAAAAAGAAGTAGCACAAAAAGCGTGCGGAGGGCGGAGAGGGGGAGCTCTAGAAGAGCCATGGTTGCGAGCGGCGGAGGTGCGGATTGCTTGGGCTGGTGCTAGCTTGAACCAGAAGATGAGAAGACGGGGGCGAGGGCTGCGTGTCCTGCACCGCGCATGGTGCACGGGTGTGCTCACCTGCCTCTATGTGCAGGCGGCCCTCCCTGCAGCAGGGTGCACGTGCTGGCCGCACCATCTGCTCGGAATGCGGCCCCTTGGAGCTCCCGAGTGCGCGCGGCTACCGTGACTCCTACACCATTAATACCCCTCCTTCACCAGCATCACATCACAAAACCCCGACTATGGCAGACCTGCATTCCTGTGTACTGCCTACGGACACGGGGTCGTCTCTCGATTCCCAGTCCGTCGACCCCCAGCACCACCCCCGCCCACTTTACTCCGAAACCCCACACTTTCAGAGGGAGGAGTCCACAACATCCCGAAGCTCCCAAAACACCCAAACATCCAAAGCGTCAACTTCCTCCGCCAACAAGGTGTCGTTGGCCGAAAGACGGGGCCTTTTTTCGTCGTTGGTTGTGCTCCCGGAGTACTACGACGCCAAACACTACCTGTCACGGCGCAAGTACTGCATTGTGTTGATCGTGGCATTTGCAGCGCTTACGGGGCCCATGGGCACGTCGATCTTGCTTCCGGCCATTGACGACTTGGCCGAAGACCTACATACCAGCATCTCCACCGTGAACGTGTCTGTTGGCATATATTTATTGGCGCTCGGGATCTTCCCGCTCTGGTGGTCCAACTTCTCGGAACGCCACGGGCGCCGCTCGGTGTACGTGGTGTCATACATCTGGTTCTTGGCGTTTTCCGTTGGCTGTGCATTGGCGCCTTCCATCTCGTCTTTGATTGTGCTACGTCTCCTTTCGGGCGTGGGTGCCTCCGCCGTGCAGGCCGTGGGGGCTGGCACCATTTCCGATATGTACATTCAAGAGGAGCGTGGAGGAGCAATTGGCATATTCTACCTTGGGCCTCTTTTGGGGCCATTCATTTCGCCCATTCTTGGCGGTGCTGTTGCAGAAGCCTGGGGCTGGCGGGCGTGCATGTGGATTATAGTGATCTTGTGTGGGCTCAATCTCGTGACTATCGTGTTTTTTTTGCCGGAGACGCTCACCAGGGAGGTTGTGGCCTTGGTCACGCAAGATATGGAGGAGGACATGGACGATGCTGGAGAGAAGTCCCGCCGAAACGGGACAACGGACGGGACAACGGACAATTCTCCTAGAGCGCAGAACGAAAACGGACACGAAGAAGACTGCCAAGAAAACAGGCCTCAAAACGATAAAGACATATCTCGAGATGCGAGCAGAAGCCAACAGGGACGTGAAACAAACAAACCAGGACAAGACCAAGAGCACGAACAGGACTTGGCCGATGTGCAAGCAGATTCGGCCAAGTCCAGCCCATCCAACATTCAGAAAACTCCCAAACCGTCAATTTCCAGAGAAACCAGCCCATCCAACATTCAAAAAACTCCCAAACCGTCAATTTCCAGAGAAACAAGCCGATTGTACCGCTACAACTCCGTGTCTTCTCGCATAGTCGACCAAGAATTGCCCATCGACCCCATGGTACCTACAATCTCACGCTACACCACCAACGCGTCGGTGACCCGCCCGGATCAGGAAAAAATAGAGCAAATGGAGAGCACTGCTGATCACAGCCGACGGACTTTTCTATACGGCTACATCGTGAAGCCCACACATGCGGTCATTCTCCTCGGCTACCCACCGGTTTTGCTCATGGTTTCGTATGCAGCGCTTGTGTTCATGGGCATCTACTTCTTCAACATTTCCATCTCCAACCGCTACAGTCAGCCGCCCTACAACTTCTCGGCGGTGATCGTGGGTCTTATGTACATTCCCAACTCGGTCACGTACATTGTGGCGTCGATCTATGGTGGCCGCTGGCTCGACTATTTGGCCAAGAAAAACGCCCAGCGGAACAACGGCGAGATCACGCCGGAATCCCGCATTTCCTGGAACGTTTTGGTTGCAACGTGTCTATTTCTTCCCGGGGCTATGATTTTTGGCTGGTGCTTGGATAAAGGGGAGCACTGGGTGACGCCCTTGATTGGCACGGCTCTTTTCGGATTCGCCTCCATGATCATCATTGGCTGCAATGTCACATACATCATAGACTTGTTGCCAGGCAAAGGAGCCACGGGCGTGGCCATTAACAATTTGGTGAGACAGGTTCTCGCGGCCATAGCTACTTTTGTTACCGAGCCTTTGACCAGTGCCTTGGGCTTGGGTGTGTTGTTTTCCATCTACGCTGGCCTCATCACCGTCACTGCGGTATTGATGTTGTTTTTGAAGCATAAGGGGCCCCACTTGAGAGAGAAGTACGACATAGCAGATTACTATGCACGATTATAGTCAGGCGAAGAAGGCAGACTGCAGGACAAGATGAGGAAACGAACATGGCTCATTTCTTGCTATTCCGGATAAATAGGGCATGGATAAATAGGACTAGTTCATTTCTATACTGGTCCGGATAAATAGGACTAGTTCATTTCTATACTGGTCCGGATAAATAGGACTAGTTCATTTCTATACTGGTCCGGATAATGATCCGTAACGTAACTTACCCCAGTGCTGTGAAATTCTCTGTTGTGGGTCTATCAATGTCAAATGAGTAAGCGATCTCCGTAAGTGACGTCATTTCGCATACAATAGTGACCAATAAAGCTAGTACACTATGAGGCTGGCCTTACACCGTGAATAGTACTGTACGTGGTTTCTCTTAATCGGTCGGACAGTTTTTATGTCACTATTTTGGTTTGGAAGCCTTCTTCTGCCACCGAGGGCGCGCACGTGACTTGGCCCCAATTCCGGGCACTATATCCAGTTCCGACCTATTGAGAGGGGTCGTTCAAACCGTCAAAATCCGCCGAAAAAACTGGCGTTTCTCGTGTGGATGAACAAATCCAAGTGCTGAAAAGCAGATGCCACGCGGGACTGTCTGTAGCGGCTCTGTGGCGGGAGAGGTGCCACCACCCTCGGAACTCGGATCACGTGATCTTGTCTTCACCCATGCCTGCCAGGCCGTCCCAGTCGCCGCTAAGTGCTCATGCAGACTGCAGTTTTGGGAATCTCATACACTGTGCAACTGAATGTGGGCCAAGTATCTGAAGTAGACAACTTGCTTGGCATCATAAGGTGTTTGAGGTTGGTGAAATGATGGACTATTCACACATCTATGAGAATGTCGTCAAAAAGGTAATCGACATTCAAACCCTCGTGCTTCAAAACATTCAACTGCAGCTCCATCACCAGCAAAAGGTCTGCATAGTACCTCGGGTCCTTGACAGTCCAGAAATCGCCGTCTTCAGCCAAAAGCGAGCCGGATGCATGCTTTTTGATAAGGTCCACCAACAGCTCCATTTCACGGGTGGCCCACGTGACAAAACCACTGCTGTCCACGGATTTCAGCGCCTCCCGCTTAAAAATAGGCTCGATGCACGTGCGGTGGATCCTCACTGCCCGCTTGACAATCGAGACATACACAATGATCATATTGGACAAATAGTTCACAATATCCACTCGTGTGGACCCATGAGCACTGCTGATGAGTTTTCCAACTGTCCACGAGAGGTAGGTGGACAATGCGTCTAGAAGTGCACGAAATCCATCTTCAAACCGGCCGAAACTCACGTAGAACTCCACAATGTTCAGGATCTGCTCTTCGGAAAGAACATGGATCTGGTGCGTGAGGTCAAACGCAAGTCCGTCCTGAACCTTCTCTTTCCGGTTGTTGATCTTCAACTTGACCACGTCAACAAGGAGCCGAAGTTCCTCTGCTTGGTTGGACTCGGGGAACGTGGAAATGCGGTCGAAGATTGTGCCGAGCCGGTTTTCAATGTGTTTGATGAGCCCCACGGCGCTCATGTACTCGTTGTGCGCCAAGTGAACGTCCACCTCGTCCAATTTGTCTTCGTTGGTCTTGAGATCCACGAACAATTGCGAGGGCCGGCTGGCGTCTCGGCTCATCTGCGTCTTGAAGTCATGTGACCGGTTCCGTTGGTGCACACGTGCTGAGATATCTTTGAGGAGGTAGTCAGCGCTGTTGCGGTGGGAGTTCGAGTTCCGGGTGTCGTCTCCAGGCGTGGAGTTTCGGAGCGAGTCCCGCAACTGCCGCTTTTCCAGGCCCTCGTCGGTGATCGAATTGACACTTTCGCTGCGGCCATGTCCATTCTTGGGCTCCGCCAGCTCCTCCAAATCGCGCTGTTTCTGAAGGAGCTCGCTTTTCCCCTTTTGAAACGCTGTCATCACCCGCATATAATGGTCGTAGCGGTCGGTCTGGTAAACGTAGCTCAAATTGCTGGAGCGGAGATTGATGGCGTATACCGTGGAGTCTTCGTCCTGCTTGCGGGGCACATTCACCTGGGTGCATTCCACGGCATGTAGCGGCCAGCAATGCACTGCCTGGAGCCGCTTGGAGGCACCATCAAGATTCTGTTTCCGGGACGCTATCAACACACAGTCATTGAGAATGAACAAATGGATGGCCTTGCTGGGTTTCCACGTGCCCACGTTGATCTCGTGCCAGCGCCCGCTCTCCGAGAGAATGTGACGTTCCTCAGACGGCTTGACAAACTTCTGGGCACCGTCCACATGCTTGTATAACAGCTGGAGCTCTGTTGCCCATATTTTCTGGAGCACCATGACAGATGACCGGTCCCGCTTCTTTTGGGGCACTGAGCTCAGCGCACTGCCTCGTTCCTGGAGCTCCAAGTCGAGCCGCCGCTGTGCGCTCTCGGAGAACTCCGCCAAGATGCCGTACAACTCCTTGGTGGATACACGCAACAGCAAGAGCTCCTGCTGTGTGAGCTGCAAGTTGTCGGTCAACTGGAGAATGTTTTTTTGGTTCTGGTTGATCTGCGCCTTGATGTCCTTGTCCACAGAGTGTTTTTGCTCGCAGAGAGATTTGTAGAAGTCGTCGATGGCGGTGGCGTCTTTATGGCGCATTTCGTTTTTGATGATACTGACGATGCTCTCCTGGGGACGATGGCTGCGGAGAGAGACGCGGTCAGACGTATCTGTGGCGATTTGCTGGAGGTTCGGGCCCAACTGGGGAAGTCCAGGGAGCTGGCTCATGTCGGCGGCTGTGGGGTGAAAGCCAGTGCCGTTTTTGGCGTTTACAGACGCATGGATCGAGAGGCGTCGGTTGGACTTGCGGTTGGAAGCCGCCGCTCGCCCCGGATGGAGAAAGTCGGAACCCTCGTCCACAATGGAAGCGGTATCGGCACTGGGGCCACCGCTATAGGGGTTTGACTGGTTCCTGGCACGGGACGGCTGCAATTGCCACGGCGTCTTGCTTTTCCGATTTGCCCGGGAGTCCATTCAGGGGGTGGTTTCTTGTGTCCGTGGAATCAGGGTGGAAGCTTGGTTTTGGATCCTTTCACAGCAGGCTGGTAGGGGGTGTTTTGGAGGTCGATTGGCCTGTGTAAGGAATGAACAAGCAGTGTTGGTGGATAATGCAACTGAAGTAACGGTTGGATTGGCGAGGGGGTGGCTGCAGGAGCGGTGCACGGGTGCGCGAAAATATCCTCACCAGAAACAACTACACTACTTCTACATCATACCACAACTTCTCTGCCACTGCAATGTCGCTCAGCAGTGTGGAGCTCAACTACCTAATCTGGCGATACCTCCAGGAAGGCGGGCTCGACCTTGCCGCCTATGCACTCCAGAAGGAGTCGCTGTGTCTTGACTACGAACACATGTCCAACAAGCTTGTATCACAGATAGGCCCAGGCAGCCTTGTGAGCTTGGTGCAGAAAGGGATTCTCTATACGTTTTTAGAAGACGTCAGCAACGGCAAGCTGCCGCGGTTGTCTTTGGCGGATGCTGTGGTCAGAGAGGCTGGGGAGTTGGCGGCAAATGCGTCACGTGGTGCCAATGGTCTAGCGCCGAATGGTGCTGGAAACGGGGTTTTGGGCGGTGTTGCGAGTCAGGCCGACAGCACCGGACTGGCAGTGGCTGCTGGCGCCGCCGCAGAAGTTGCTGAAACCGCAGCTGAATCCGACGAAATGCAAGTGGACCAGGGGTTCGAGACCCGGGAGATTGCTGCAGCGCTCACCACAGCCCCCAGTCTCTGTTTGCTGTGGAATCCTTTCACCAACGTCGTTGTGGTTGGCCACGACGACTCGCTAGCAGCCATTCTCACCATTCAAGACGGCGCCATTTCCGAAGCAGTGAAACTCGTGCATCCACCAGTGCTTCAAGGGCAACTGGCTGTGCCCAACTCCATCATGTGTGTTTCGTGGGCACCACAAGGCAGTATGGTGTTGACGGCGGCCAGCACAGGCGAGTTGCGAGCATGGACTTCTGATGGAAGACTCAAAAACATCGTCAACGTGGCCGAGACTGGTAAGGTTCCAGCGGCAGTGCTGCAGCTCTCGTGGAACTTCCGAGGCTCGTTGGTGCTCGCTGTGGACATGGCCAACACTGTGAGCATTTACGAAGGTGTTTCTCTTGGGTTGGTGCTGGAGTTGCGGGGCCACGACACCGAGGTTCATGCGTGCTGGATCAGCGACCACAAATTTGCCGTGACCACGGACAAAAAGCAGATCCAGATCTTCTCTGTCAACGGCGGAGACCTCGTGCCTGCAGGCACATTGGCCGGGCACGACCATGTGATTGGTTGTTTGACCTTCAGCGGCGTTCTGAAGCTTTTGGCATCGTCTTCTGATGTCGACTATGCCATCAGAGTATGGAACAGCCAGCTGTCACACGAGGCTCTTGAGCTCAATGTGGCAGCAGAGAAGCTTCCTGATTTGGAGTACCATTCGGCGCCCATTGTGTACTTGGCCTGGCTTTCGCGTGCCACCGACATCGAGGGCAACTTGCTTCTATCGGTTTCAATGGAGGGAAGCGTCAATTTGTGGGACGCTTTTACTGGCGATGCACTTCTCAGCGCCAACATCTTCAAGAACCCGGAAAACTTCCGCTACACAAGCGAGCTGCACGTGACCATCTCCACAAAGAATGCTTTGGTGTATGCCGCCGCCGCGTCGCCCGACTCGGCGTATCTAGCGATTGGAGACGACTCTGGGGCGGTGAGTATTTGGGATATTCAGCCTCGCAACCAGAAACTCGGGGTTTTGCGGTGCTTGGGAGTTTTTTCGCCGGGTCGCCTAGACGACGACTTCGGCATCTGCGATTTGGCCTGGAACAAGACGGGCGATCTTCTCTGTGTGGGCTATAAAGGTGGCGACAGCGTGATGATCGACTGGCAGCTGAAGAGCTGACGGAGTTGATCTCCGTGTAAAATAGACTGTATTATAGAATTATGGAAATGCTCGATGTCATGAAGAACTGCACCAAGAGCGCAGAGGCGAGTATTGGCTCCAGAGCAAAGGCCCAGAATAGGCCACCAGAATAGCAGCGGCACTGTTGCCCAATCATATAGTGAGGCTTATCAACGTCACACATACCAGTATGTTCTGAATCGGCTTCCGCATCCGTACACTCCAGCGCTTCTATCTTTTTCAAGCCGTGGCCAGGGCCGTGGCCAGGGAAATGACCGAGGCTGCGGACTCCGAGGCAGCAGTGGCAGCCCTTCTCAAAGTGGGGCTGGTGGCGGGGAAGAAGTACTCCAAATAACACGTGGCCAAAGCAACGAAAGCAAAAGCCAATCTCAACAAAGCTGGCTGACCGGCGTCTTCGCCAGCGGGCTTATTGGCCGGCTCGGTCAAATAAGCCTGAAGCGCCAAAAAAACCGACGACCACGACATGATCTTGTTTCTCATGAACATGGCAGCCATGGGCAAAGTTTGCGACACCATGGAAGAAGCATCCGTTCTGGGCTTGGCGGGCTGGTGGTTGTAGCTGGGGTTAGTAAGGAGCGAAGCCAACGAAACGAGGGGCTTCCTGCCAGTGTTGTACACAGGCATCATTGACGCCGCCGGGCAAGAACAACATACGGCACCACGAGGTCGGCTCTTTTGTGGGAAGACATGGGGATAGGACGAAAGTGGCGCGAGGTTCAACACCGCGCGACGAGGGACACCCGTACACCAGCGCCTGGTTTCAGGGACAGGGGCGTACACATCAAGGCGCCAGATCAGGCGCCAGATCAGGCGCCAATTCCACGCGCCTCATGTCCCTTTGCCCGTAGTATGTGCTCAAAGCCGCAAGCACCATGGCGGCGATGCCGCGTGCTGGAGTGTCTGCTGTAGTGTCACGTGCTGGTGTGTCACGTGCTGGTGTGTCACGTGGGCCGGTGCCGGCGTAGACTTTCTGGGCCTTGCCCCCCAAGCCCCGGAGCTGGGCCACGTCCGTGTGGTCCATGGCGCTATCCAAGCGAACAAACGTGGCAAAAATCCAGTCGCCAAGCGAAGGCGGCAGCGACGCCAGAAGCCATTTGGTGTAGAGGATGATGAGGCGAATCACCGTGGAGTGTTCCAAGGTGCAGAACCATTCTGGGGGAGGAGGCGGGCTCAGGAAGACCCACTCTCGCCATTTGGCTGCTGCCTCTGGAACGGGGTAGTGCAAACCAGGCGGCTCATTTGCTTCCACGGCTCCGGAAGTCACGCCATGGTTGTTTCCAGGAACGTGACTATTTTCACCGACTTTAAAGCCAGAAACTTGGCTGAGTCCACCATTCTCATTTCCATTGGCTCCACCGAGTCCGGTTTCATTAGAACCTCCGCTGAATAAATCCGCAGCACTTGCCATTTCTCCGTTTTCCTCGGTCTCTCCATGATCCCTGTGTCCATTTTGACCACTTGGACTGTTTTCTCCGTTTTCTCTTTCGTTTTCTGCGTTTTCGTGTCTGTTTTCGTTTTCTCTTTCCTTTTCCTGGAAACCCCCAGTCCCTCCTCTATCACCATCACAAACCTCGTCTTCGTCGGCCGCTGTGCCCTCATGTGCAGATTCACCCCCTAGCTCATCGTCGGATGCTTCCAGAAAACCACTCAAATCAACACTAACTGCACACAGAAACGCCTCTTTGAAGGGCTCTTTTGCAAGGAGCAACTTCCGGAGAATTTCCTCACAAAACAGATGGTCGATCTCGGAAATGTGTTCTTTGGCGTGGGTTTTCGCCGCTGGCTGTTTTGTCTCTTTCTCCAGCTGTCTTTCCGGCGCCTCTCTTAAACCCCCGGTATACTCCTTGGTGGAGTAGAAGACTCGGTCGCTCAACGCCTCGTGGCGGACTGCATGGAGGTACTGGCTCACAGAGTCCTCGCCCAACGGAAGCACCCGTTTCTGCCCGAAAACCTCGTCCGCCGGGCCCTGTGTATAAGTGTGGGAGAGCTTCCGCTTCATGGGGCCAGTATACGCGAGCGAGCACAAGGCGCCCCGTACACCGTACACCCGTACACCGTACACCCACACCCGTACACCACACACCCACATCCGTACACCACAGTACACCCGTACACCCGTACACCACCCGTTTCTTCGGCATTGCGCCCCACATTCTCCTGTTGGTCTTTTGGTGGTATTTGCTGGGATTTACTGGGATCTACTAGTATTTACTAGTATTTACTAGTATTTACTAGTGTTTACTGGTATTTGCTGGGTGATGCAAAACACCGTCAAAACTGCGAACTGGAGAGAATGTCAATTTATACCAAAATAAATTTTTGCGGACTGGCGCTTCTAAATCTGAATGAACGGAGTTTCCGGAACCTTGGCGACTTCGAGGGTGCCGGAAAGCCGCTAACGGGCCGGCTTGGTGAAGGACTGCACATACGCCGCCCTCGGATCTCAGCCGCGCCGATTATATGCCGGACGCAACATACAGTGGGGCTTCACTCAGGTTCATCCACTGGCAGTTTGATTTTTAGGGATGTACGGGTATTTAGGATTGGGATGTACGGGTTACTCAGGTTCATCAATTGGCTTCACTTAGGGATGTACGGGTTACTCAGGCAATGGCAGTTTCAGTTCTTTCAACCATACCCTAACCACCACTATGCACTCTCCCCCTCTCGCCGTCCTCAACCTTCCTCTTCTTCCGAATCACAGGCCCCCGCTTCAACCGCTCCAAAAGCTTCGGCTCAAACACACTCTGGCACGTGGGACACCTTTCAGCCGGCACCTTGCTCATAATACACAAGCACACCAGACAAACATAGCCAATGTCCACCGGCTGCCCCGTCAAAAAGCAACTGGCCTTGTAATCCACATTCGCCTTGGTCGGCAAGATCACCACGCTCCGAAGACACGGCTCGATGAAATATGCAGTCGCAAGCGTCTGGATCAACCCGTCCGGCTGCTGCATATGGAGATACACGCCCGACGTGGCATCGGCGGCCTGCTGGAGATAGGCCGAGTCCCGTGCCCCCAACTTGACAATGTCTATGGGCACCTTCATCTTCTGCGCCGCGAAAATCAGGTTCATCACCGCAATGTAGTTGTTGTGGTAGGTGTCGTTGGCCGTGATCACCAACACCCGCAGGTCCATGGCCGCCTGCGCCGTGTGCACTCCGTCCGCCGCCGAAACCGTGTTGGTGGTGCTGTTGATGGCCGACGCCGCGGTGGTTTCAATGCTCTGGTCAAAGTGGAGCATGCGGTTGGTGTAGGTGAGCGCCATGGAGAGTGCGCCGCTCAACGTGGACACGTTGTTCTCGTCGTCTTTGGCCGCCAACAGGAGTAGTTCTCGGTTGAGTTCCAGCACCACGGCCTCGTCCACCATGCGGAACTGCCGATACATTCCCGCAAACGGGCCGTCCGAGCCGTCTGCGCTTTCTGCTGCTGGCTTTTGGCTGCCCCCTTTTCGCTTTTCGTCGGCCTTGTCCGCTTTGTTGGGGTGGAGGAAACGGGACCCCGAAGGCAGCGACACCACAAACGCCACCTGGTTGCTGTTGTTTGCAGAAAGGTGGGCGTTTAGAAACACCAAGAGCGCCTTTGTGATTTCCTGGAGGGTGATGTGGTGGCGGATGGCGTGCCACAGCTTGGGCGTGATCTCAAAGACCACCGTGAGAAGCGACGGCGTCTCTGCCACCTGCTCCGGTGCAAGCTCCTGGAACACCAGCTCCGAGATGTTGTCCATGGGGGCGCGTTCGGGGGGGAGGGCGCGATATACGCGGCGCACGTGACGCGTCACGTGCGCACCTTCTACTGCTCGTCAGTCTTGACTACTTGCAACGGCCCAGCGACCAGGCCGCATTCACTTCCCGATGTCCTCGAACCAGAGATCGGGTCTCTCCTTGATGAACGTGGCCATGAGCGTCTTGCACTCGGAGTCGTCCATGTTGACAACGTCCACGCCACGGGACCGGAGAAGCGCTTCGGCGCCCATGAAATTGGAATTCTCTCCCAAGACAACCCGCCCGATTCCGTACATCATACAGGCACCCGAACACATCATACACGGCGACAACGTGGTGTACATGGTGCAGTCCTTGTACAAGCTTCCGGGCAAACGGCCGGCATTCTCCAAGGTGGAGATTTCACCATGCAACGTGGCGGAGTCCTTCTGGATCCTCATGTTGTGGCCCTGGCCCAAAACCCGTCCGTCCCTGTGGACAAGGGCACCGCCAATGGGGATGCCGCCCTCGGCAAGACCTGCGGTTAGTTCTGTGCACGTGACCCCCGCTCCTGCATACCTTTTTTGGCCTCCGCCAATGCAATCTGCATTCCCTTCCTGTCGTCGAAAGTCATGCGGACCATCTCGGGGCGGGCTTCGCGAAGAGCGAGGCGGCGTCTGTGCAGGAAACCACCTTGTGGCTGTGTGCAGGCCACGCCTATGCGTAGACCACGAGGGTTCCGCTGCGGTCGCCGGCGACGACGATTTCGTGGCCGCGGGCCAAGACGGCGATGGTGCTGACGTCGTCCTCAAAAGGCGCGGGCTCCGACTTCTCCGCTTTCTCCACCTTCTCGTGGCTCACACTGAAGACGTTCAGCACCTGGTTCCGGAAGAACGTGCTGTTCCCGGCCATCAGCACCGAATCGTGGACATTTTGAAGGTCCCACACCACAAGGCGCCTATCTGCAGTCGCGGCCACAAGATGGCCCAACTCCTTGCCTGCAGACACCAAGCAAGTGTTTGCGTTTTGAAGACGGGGCTCCAAGTCCAAGGAAAAGTCGGCAAAGAGCTCGGAGAGCGGCGGTTCCTTCTCGACTTTTTGCAAGCGGTATGCGGTGATCTTGGGCGCTGCACAACTCAAGACTTGGCGGCACTCGAATTCTGGAATCTGCCATAGTGTCACATCAGGCTCGTCGATCCCTCCGATCATGGCAAACATGGGGTCTTTCAGGCCCTTTTTCTCGTTTGGAACCAAAACCAACTTCCGGATCGGTGCTTTTTCTCCGCTTTCCGCATTCAACCTCCAGGCACTGATCAAAATCTGAAATCGCAAATCCCATAAGCAAAGAACTCCTTCTCTTGTGCCCAAGAGGAGCCAATCTGCGGTGGAAACCAGTGTTTCGGGAATTCCGTGCACCGGCGGGTTCTCCAACTCAAACTCCTTTTTGGAGGTGACGACATCAAACGCCACCACATGGCACTGGGTCGTCAAGGCCACCAAAAGCGTCTTCTCCTCGTAGTCAACAAACAGCAACTCCGTGGCGTAGCCGTGGACAAAGAATTCACGGATGGACAAAATCTTGGAGAATTTCACGATCTTTCGGTTTTTGCCCCGCAAAATCTCCACTCTGAACAAGCCGATCTTGCCCCGGACGGTGGAAGCAGCAAATACACCTCGTTGCGGCATGAAAACGATTTCCGTGATGCAACTCCCGAGGTCTAGCGAAAGCTTGGCACTGTTGGAGGAAAGACTTTCCACCTTGTTAGCATTCCAAACTCTCAAAACGCCAGTTTCGGATCCCGAAACAAAATACTCCGAAAACGGCGCCGTGGCGACTTTAGTCACCGCCTCGATATTATTGCTGTTGGCGTTGTTCTTGAAACGGGCCAATAATCTACCCTGCACCGGCAGGATCGTGGGCAAATCCTTGGGGCTCTTTGCCGGAGGGCCAAACTCGGAAAAATCGCCCAAAGTCGGCTGGAACTCCATATGCTCTAGAAATTGCAAGATGTACGGATTCAGCCCACCAAAATCGTGACTCATAGTGGAGCTTATGATCTTGTCGTTGGAGATGCTGAACACCTTGGTGATGCCACGCTCATCTCGAGGGGTTGTGGCGTCTTGCACCGAGTCGATTTCGCCGAAGGCATTGGCTTCACTTGTCAGGAGCGAGGCACTTGCTTTTTTGGGCAAGACTAACGACAGCGGCCCGCTTTTCTGGTGGATTTCCTTGCCCTTTTTGGTAATGGGCTCGGATTTGTAGCGCACATTGAAAAAGACCGTCTTGGGCGCAATATTCATGGTACTAGCAAGCTCAAAATTGCGCTGGTGTCCTGTTTCACTGTAGCTTCTCAGCCGGGAGGTTCCCAAGAGAAAATCCTTGAGAGCAAAAACCTTCCAGAGGTCTTTGACGTCCATTCCCACGGATTTTAGCTTGAGTACCCACGTGCGGTCTTCGCTCGAGAGTGGCAAATCCGAGCTAGCACTCTCGGAGGCGGTGCCGATGTAGACGGATTTGCCCATATCTTTGGTGTACGACACGAGCTTTCTTTTGCCGTTTGTCTGCACAATCAGCACGTTTTTCTGCTTCCAAAACATTGACTTTGGCGTCAGTTTGCTGAGCCACGTCAACGCCAACTCGAAAACCTTGAGACTCAAGGGTTTCACCAAGCACGGATACACCGAATCCCAAGTAATCTCGGAAATGTCGTACAGCAAGTACGTTTTGATCAACGGATACAAGAAACAGAACTTATCTGCGTCCTGCAAGTTGTCTGCCACTGCCAACACTAGACAAAGCACCGACTGGCGGATCCACTCGTTCGGCTGGAGTAGCAATGGAAGCGACAGCCTGAGAAGCTCCTTGTAGATAGAGAGAGCGTTAAATTCGGCCATGATGAGCTTTTTTTGAATGAAAAAAACAAAGATTTCGAGAGCTTTAAGGACCACGAGGGCCTCATGGTCGCCCAAAGTCTGGAGAAGAAGCGGAATAAGGTATTGCTCGAACGCGAGAATCCCAATGAAATTCCCGATTTCAATGAGCGACAGTAGAAACGCCAAGCGAAGCTGGTAGCTGGAGTCGTTGAGATACGTGATCAAATGCGGAAGAACCACGTCGTTTGTCTTATCCACGCCGAGGTACTGGCACAACGGAAGAAGGTTATTGACAAGGCAAATTCGAATATCCACATTCGGCAGGGTCAACAACACCTCGGTGATGTCTGTTATGTCCAGCGTTTCGTCTTTTCTGCAGGCATCTCTGCTTTTCGTTTCGTCTTTTCTGCAGGCATCTCTGCTTTTCGTTTCGTCTTTTCTGCAGGCATCTCTGCTTTTCGTTTCGTCTTCTCTGCAGGCATCTCTGCTTTTCGTTTCCTCTTTTCTGCAGGCATCTCTGCTTTTCGTTTCGTCTTTTCTGCAGGCATCTCTGCTTTTCGTTTCGTCTTTTCTGCAGGCATCTCTGCTCTTCGTTTCGTCTTCTCTTGGCTCAGTTTCTTTCCGCATGTGCTGCTCCTTTCGCTCCTTTCGCTCCCTCCTCGAAAGTCCGTCAAAGCGGGCGGAAATCAGGACCAAGTACGGAAAACACTGCGCCAATGTTTTCTTCAAGTGGTCAAGTTCCTCATAATACTGGCTGTTCCTGAACGCCACAGCCCGCAACTTGGGAAAAATGTACCCGGAGAAAATGTGCCCGTTGATGGAACTCACGGAGGTACAGGTTTCCAAGAGATTGGTCAAGCACACCAACGCAACACTGGCCACACGTGACGAGGCAGGACACTGCCCGAGAAAGGTCGCCTCCGCCTCGGGCTTCTCGACGTTTTGGCTCACCTGCACAAGGAAATCATCGAAAAACTGGCAAAGATACGGCACAGAGCGGTCGAGCTTGGCGTCGTCGGGAACGCGCTCCGAAAGCGCCAAAATAAGCTCACAGGCCTTGATTTTGTTGTCGGGCCGCCGGAGAGTGCACACAAGCGAAAGCACGGTGTTGAGCACAATCAAGAACCCGTCATTCGGGGCCGCCTGAGCCCGGACCCGGTAGGCCTGCATACCGGGAAGCGCCAAGCGGTAGTGTGGAAAGCGCTGACGCGGAGCCGGCAGGCGAGGCACGTCTTCGACGTAGTCGACGCCCAAAGCGGAAGAAAGGCGACCAAACTCGGCCCAGATGTGCTCGATGCGGAGGTCGCTGGCAGACTTGTTTGGGTCGTGCAGCTCGAACCGCGCCGTGTTGACGTCATAGAGGAAGCCGTAGAGGTACAGGTCGAAACACGGCGGGAAAACCGGGCTCTGCAAAAGCGAGGGGGCCGACGGGCGGTGTTCAGCCTCCAACAGCAAACACCCAAGCACCATGTCCTGCACAGGCCGCGGAAGCGCCAGGGCGTCCACCACGAACTCCCCTTTCTTGTACTTGTAGAGATCCGAAAGCGTGAACGTTGGCTCCCCGTTCCGGTACAACTCCATCACCACACACCCAAAGGAAAAGAGGTCCTGTGCAGGCAGGAGCGCCTGTTCCGGCGCCACGCCCGTGTAGAAGCGTTCCGGCGCCAAATAGCACGTTCGCCGGTTGGACAGATCGAAGTAAAACGCGTATTCACTGGGGTTGTTTTCCGGAAGCACGCGTGGCTTGATGTGGTCCGAAAAGTCCGTCAAAAGGAGCCAGTTTCCGCCGGTCACAAGCAAGTTCTCCGTCTTCAAGTCGCCGTGCACAACTCCACACTGTTCGTGCACAAGGGCCAAGATTCGGAGGAGCTGGTACACAAACCAGAGCTTCTCTGCAGGCGTGGGGAACGGCGCCATGGACATTCGGTCGTATAGGTTTGTGCGGGCCAATTGCCGAACTAGATACCCCGCCAGGTCAGTTTCGATGATCTTGTTCCAGCCCAAAATGTTGGCGTATGGCAGGAGAAGCTCTGCTTCATGATTGATTTTGAAAATGACTTCATCGAGGACAATCGTTTGTCGTGGCTTGATGAACACTTTCATCACCATTAGCGCCCTGGTTTTCGGGTGGTACACCTTGATGGACTTGAGGAGCCGGGTGTTGTTGATAATCTCAAGGAACTGGTATTCCTGAAGCACATCCACGTACGAGCGGACGGCCACCGTCTGAGCATGGGGGGCTTGGAGCAGTAGTGTGGCACCCATAGTGTTTGGGTGGCAGGGGGGTGAGAAGGCCATGTCTTGTGTGCACGCCGCGCTGTATGCAGGACGCCCTCATGGCGCCGGAGATTACGCTGGCTTTCGTGTTTGCTGATCTAAATTTCTGTTTTCCTCGCGGTTCAGCGATGAGCGTGAGTCTTTGGTAGCTTCACAAATCAACAACTGCTTCATTGTGCCGGCACGCTTGGAGAGCGCTCATTTCTGCATCTGTTCAGTAACTTAATTCTAGGTATCCGAAGCGGCAAACGAAAGCCCGATTCGTAAGTTCAAGTCCAAAAAACTTCGAAATCATTGTTCAAGTCCAAAAAACTTCGTAATCATTGTTCAAGTCCAAACTTCGTAATCATTGTTCAAGTCCAAAACGTCAAGTTCCAGCAATCGAACATCGAACCTCGATATTTGTTTTGTTGATACTTGGATCTCGCCCATGCCATTGATTTGTCATCTGCAATACCATTCCGAGTTTTCATCTCTGCATCCTGATCTTCCCGGCTAGTGTCTATGGCGAGACTCTGTGTTTTCCTCGTCGGAAAGATCGAATGAGTCGAAGTTCCGAAGACCCACAGTTTCTTCATTCTCATAATCACCACGAGACAACTGCATAGACCGTCTTACGGACGAAAAACCTGTAATACCATTGTCCATTGGAGGCATATCTTTGGAGCTGTGCACGCCAAAAATTTCTCTGTCCAGATTTTCCATGACCTTACGTGAGATGTTCAACAAGTAAACGCCCGAAAATATCACCAAGAACCCAATCAATAGCGAGATAATATCCACAGACGAGGTGGTATTGAAGCCTTTGAAAAGAATGAAGGAGGCCAATAGCGTGAACGACGTGAACGACACGTAGTACAACGGGTTGACGATCGATGTGTCAAACTGGTCCAACGCCTTGTTGAAATAGTTCATCTGCGTGATGATGCAGAGCGCCACAACAATGAGGAAGATGTATGTGGAGGCCTGGAAAAACTGGTTGTTCCCCAGAAGCGTCAATTTCAAAGCGATTCCAAAAGCCTTGATGGACATCACGGAAATCGAGCCCACACTCGAGCAGATGGAGAGATAAATCATGGGATTGGTGTGGCCATATCTGGGCACGAGCTTGTAGATTGTGAACAAAGAGTACGCGCCCACCATGAAAATGTAGAACATAAACGGTGGTTGCATGGCGTACTGAAGAATCTCGTCCACAGTTTCAATTTCCTTGTCAGCAGGGGCATGGAGCAAAATAATGACCGATCCCATCAAGCAAATGGCACAGCCCATCTTGCCCAAAATGCCCAACTCCTCCTTCAAGAAGATGGCAGCAAGAACGGCGCCAATAATCACCGATAAAGCACCCAAGGGTGTCACCAAGACTGCCGGCGCAAACGTGTATGCCGCAAAATTGGCAATTTCCCCAATGGCCATGGTCAAGATGCCCGCCCACCAGATCGGGTTTTGCAAGTATTTGTGGCCGGTGGTGTTGTCGGATCCAAGGCGCTGACTGGTGTCCATAAGACCCTTTTTGGTGATGATGAACGACGTGCCAATTGCTAGCGACGACGACATGGCAAGGCCCAACCCAATGTATTTATCAGCGACCATTTTAACAGCGGTAGAGGGCAATCACCGGAATTTGGAGGAATCAACAAGTGGTCTTGAACGCGCCTGTGATCGTTTGACTGGTATATGGGAATGTCGCACCCGTGCACCAAGCCAACACCAGATCGGGACTGAGGGGCCGCTAAGCCCTGGCGGTCGCGGAACCCGTTGGCCGGGCCAGGATGCACGTGTCTGCACAGAGGTGGTTTGGCAAAAAAAATGAATTTTGAGCCTGGGATTTTCGCTGGCTTTTTATGTTGCGCCGGCGAACACAAACAGACATGCATTAGGGGATGCATGTTTCAGATTTGCTGCAACAGAACAGTATAAAAGAGCCAGTCCCGCAACATAAATTATTATAGCACCAATCATTATACATCATTCTAGTTCCCTGGAGAATCATCCACGATATCGGTTCATGGATAACCTGGATTTAGACTTCGCTTACTCTCGACCAGCGACCTACATTTCACCATTTGTATTAACGTGAACAACTTGCTCCGATACATGCTGGTCCATTACTGGGTACAGCAGGCTTCATGACCATACTAGTCATTTATCTAAATGCGCCAACTATGGTTTCTATCAGGCACCAAACATCTTCCTCAAAAACCCCCTCTTTTTGGTGCTGGCTGTGCCACTGGAAGACCTGGCTTTTGAGCCCAACTTTTGTTCATCCAAGCGCTTATTGATGGCCCCACAAACTACCTTGGCGAGATACCGGCTGTCAAAGCCCCTGCCGTCGACTTTGCTGGGAATCCAAGGCACGGTGTCGATGATGTCACGGGATAAGTGGTCTAGCTTATCGTCCAAATACTCCAAGTGCTGCTTTGCTTTGGGATCTGCGCCGATTTGGATGAATTGCACGGCAAATGAATTGGGCAACGCTCCCTTTTGGTCCATCGTCTTGACGATCCACGTGACCACAGAAACCACGTCGTCGGTGAACTCTCCATCGGTGATGGCAATAACATTAAGCGGTTTTGTGTTGATGGGATCAAAATCTGCAAAGTACTTCAAGGCGATTTGCTGTAACTTGCGGCCCATATTGGTGCTGCCATATGGCTGCGTGGCATCAAAAGCCTGAGCAATCTGCGACGGGCTGGCATTGAGGTACTCCTCCTTTCTGTTGATGAAGTAAAGATCCTGTCCATCGGGGTCCCATTCTGAGCAAAGGTTGCTGAAGGAAACAAGGGCGTTGCGGGCCTGGGGCCACGGAATGATGCCGCTGTACTTCTCTGTCCACGACATCGACGAACTGTCGTCAACAAGATACACCACATCATAGCCCTTGAGTGCAGCGAGCTCGGAATCCTCCATCAGGCCAAAGGTTCCTTCTCGGGGCGGGGTCGCCTTATTGTCGTTTGTCTGCGTGTACGGGGGAGGGGCACTCATGTTCAGGTTTCACGTTTGTTGTGGCTTGCGTTGGCTGAGATTTTTGCTCCTGTTGGGAAAGTTTAGTGTCACGAAGTTTCGGAACACAGCGGAGTATTCGGATGAAGAGGCTTCTATGGGCAAGCTCAACTGCGCATGACGAGGCTGCGCCGGAGGGGTTGGATGCAGGCCGCCCCACATGCAGGCCTGCAGCCTGTCGGATTTTGTGTGCGGTCACGAGGTCCCAGAAGGCACGGGTCTCCTCCTTCCGCATTGGGTTCGATGCGCCACGCACCTACACCGCGTGCCGCGATAACGCTTATCGCCCCTGTTGCGACTCCCTATTTGCACCCTCATCTCCCGACTGTTTCCGTCTCCGCCTGTTTCGCCGGAAAATCTTCATCCTCAAACCCGCAACCCTGAATACACGCCACCGAAGCTCGGGAGATCTTCAGCCGCGTCGGCGCCACAGTTACCCCTGAGCGCAAATCCACCATGTCTTCAGATCTGAACAGGCCTCCATGCCACCAATCAGTGTGTGGTACACCCACAGACCCGATGCTTGATCCATCCACTCCGGCAAATCAGAAAAAGCTCGGCAATTTTCTCGATGCCGATGAAACACAGCTTGGCTCGTTTCCGTTCCACTCATTTTCCCCAGTCATAAAACAACAGCTGGCTCTTTCCAAATCACCTGACTTGTGTTTTGGCTCGCCCGCTGCACCTGTTGAAGATTTATTTCTGCTTTCCGCATCATGGCTGGCCATTGACAACCTGAAAACCGCCGGAAACGAGTTGAAGAATCCGACAGTTGAGATGATGAGCCTCTTCAACGACTTCCTGGTAATCAACATTCCCAATTCAGCTGCCAATCTGCGCCCCTCGAGTGCCTCTATTCTATCCAACTCCACCGATGATGAGCGCACCGAGTCCATGGTGATTGTTCCGTCATTCAAAACACCCTCGCAGATTTTGCTATTTGAAACGGACGAGGAGGACGAGCCTGAGAGTCTGTGTGCCCAACAAAAAACCGGTGATAGCAGTACCCTCATTCACCCCAGCGCAGAGGTCAAACCGGCCTTTTTGGCCAAAAATCTGCAGTCATTCATCATGCCGCGTCTCTCTTTCACGGACACTGTGCAGTATTTCAAGTTGACTATCGTTAGCTCCAATTGCTCTCTTGTTTTGCAAGAGGCGGATTTCTTGAAGCAACGCATCGAGAGCCTAGAAGATTCGGTGCGCTCGAGCCTCAAATTGCTGCAAGTTTGTTTGGAGAGGCCGGGAGGTGCGGCGCTGGCTGTGGATGTTCAAATGACGAAGGCCTCGGATCTTGTTTTGATTATCAACGACGGGTCGTTGAAAATTCCCGAGCTCTTGAAGGTGCTCAAAGACTGCAGCGCTGTTCCCCGCTTTGTTGTGATCAATATGATCAACTCCAACTACTTTATCAACTTGCTGGATATTATCAACGTGTCTACGCCACAGAAAATCTTCAGAACGTCTTCTTTGACATCCGGCAAGGTTCTTGACAAAATCCACGACTTGATCACCCGAGAAATGACCATCTACAATCATAAAAGCTCAGGAGCTCCGGGTGGTGAAAAGTGCGAGAAACGAAAGAAACAGGCGTACCGGCAGCTTGAAAAGCTGTGGAGATCTGATTTTGTTTCCTCCTACCATGAAACTATTGATCCGTTCAAGATTACGGGCGCTTTGGGCCGCCTAGAAACTTGGTGTGGCGGTCTCAAGCAGTGCCTCTTCCAAAACGGTTTATTTGACGGCAATTGGCTTGTTTTGAGCTTCGCGGCGGGAATTGGGTTAGGTGTTGCTGTAAACATCTTCAAATCTTTTGGGGGTGTGAAACTGGCGGTGTTTGGCCCTCCCAAGCATACAGCGGTTGCAAAAGTCATTCCAAGAAGGCAAATTTCGGCGTTGTTGGCAGACCATGTTGAATCCTTTCATCACCGGTTGGTGGAATCGCTCAAAGTTTTTTTTCTGGAGGACTTGAGCGATATAAAGGTTCAGCTTCAAGCTCGGGCAGCTGCTACGCATGATTTGATTGAAAGTGGCGTTTCTTCGGGCCTGAAAATGATTTCTTCTTTTCTATGTGTGGATACCAGGTGATTGAGTTACTGGTGGTAGCAGAATCAGCGAATCCACCAATGATTTGATGGCACAAACAAGGCCATCCCTAGTTCACAGGTGCCCGCAAGGGCACAAGATGGCAGAAACAAATTACTGGTGCCCGCAAGGGCACCAAATGCCACCCCAAGATGCCCCTTAATGTCAGTGTTGCCCCCTTATTTCAGTGGTGAACACCTTCTACCGGGGATTCTCAGATAGAAACCGGATACCTTCTTCGCTGAGTTGGTCCGCAGAGGGAAGCTGTGGCTTATGCCCGGCTGCAATGTGGTACACTCATCCTAGCTCGGGAACCTGTGATGATTATGCGGATGAGCTAGAGCTGGTCATGAAGCTGACGTTCTTGTAGAAGTCTAGCATGGGATGGTCACCCTTTCTGGTGGTGATGGCATCGATGTCAGCCCACTGTTCCAAAAAGTCTCGATGCAGCTCCACCTTGGCGTGCTTGTTGGTGGATTGGAAGTACAAGTCGCTAGCAAGCTTGAAATCTGTGGCAAACATGATGTCAAAGAAGCCCTGGTGACACATGTACGTGGAAACGTCAACCATCTTGTCTTGGATGATGGTTTGCACGACCGGGGCGTTATAATACCCAGGCATGGTATTGGAAAGACTGTGGAAATCCGAGCTGATGAGCGAGTGGTTTGGGAAGCGGTGCTTCAAGACCTGGAAAAAGTGCAATAGGCGGGTGGGTATGAACTCTCCGCGCGAGAGATTATCCTTCAATGGGTTGAGTTTGTTGGCCCAGTGCATTTTGGTTGAGGAATGGAGCAACGGGTGGATTTGGTCTTTGTCGGTGACAAAGGGCACAACACTTTTGAGGCGCTCGAACTGGCCATGAAGAGTGTCAAGACGGCACAACACTGGGTGATTTCCGTGCTCACGCATGCGGAGAAGGGCATCGGTGTAGGGGCTCAACTGGGGAGTGAAGAATTGATAGAAGTCGCCTTTCTCGTCCACCAAAACATGGCCTTCGTGGGGCTGTCCGGTTGCGTTGTCGTAGCGAACCAAATCGTGAGCGAAATTGTCAAAAACCTCCAAGGCGATGAAATAGCAGTGTGCGTCGACGGTGGTATCCCAGGCAAAAATGGATTTGTTGATGATCTGGAGTTTGGACGAGTCCAAACCACTGGCCACGAGTTTTGCCTCAAGCGCCTGGGAGTATTGCTTTAGAGCCAACTGAGAGGAAATTTCAATGATCTTGTACTGCGTACGAGCATATATGTCAGGCTCGTGTTTTTGGATGTGGTTGAGGATGTTGCACATGAGGGTTCCGTTTCCACCGCCCATCTCATAAATCACCAAATCCTCATAGGGGTAGTGGTTGAGCTTATAGTTGACGAGGATGTAGCGTGCAAGCGCTTCTCCATAGTGGGGCAGGAAAAGCTCCGTGGGAGTGTGCCACAACTGGGTGGATTTGCGGGTTTCGGGAAAGGACAGCGCCGCCTGGTCCTGGGCGTGGATCTTCTGGGCGAGTCCAGCTAGCTTGGGGTTTTTGGTTGATTTTCCCAAACTTGCATTCTTGAACAGCTTCCCCGGGCTTGGGACATGTTCGCTTTTTGAAATAGCCTTTCCGGCTGGGATTGTCGTGGCAGTTTCGGCTCCAGCTTTTGGTTTCGCTGGTTGCTGTTGTTGGCGTTCCGAAGCCCTGTCAGTTTCGGCTCCAGCTTTTGGTTTCGCTGGTTGCTGTTGCTGGCGTTCCGAAGCCCTGTCAGTTTTGGTTTCCCTGCTGTCTCCGTCATCATAGCGCATGTATGCGGCTTCCCATGCAGCCATGAACTGGTCGATGTCGTCGATGTTCTTATAGTCGAAGGGCTTGTCGTTGTGGAAAATTTCAACCTCCTTGGAAAAGTACCCGTACAGGGGATTATACAACGAGTCCTCGATGAAGTCGGAAACCAACATCTTGCACTTGCGAGGCCGGGTTTTGGACCGCGCCAACCGGGGCGAATTTGTCTGGGGAAACTTGTCAAAAACCAGCTGCGGCGTCTGGTCCTGGAACGGGTAGTTGGTGGCGTTCCGGTACACATAGTCAATGAGGTTGAGGCGTTTTGGCGTTGGTGCTTGTTCCTCACTCACGTGGCCCACCTTGAAGGCGAAGGTTTCGGGGCCGATGGAGTATTCATGCGGCTCGGACGAGGTTTCTTCTTTGAATGGTTTGGGGACGGCCTTCTGGAATGGTTTGGGCACGGCCTTCTTGAATAGCGTGCGCTGGAACCGGAGTGGTCGGAGCATGGGGCTGAAGGGGCGCCCGCGACTGCCTAGTCACATGTTTTGTGCGGCGCACGACCGCCTACTTGGGACGCTCTGTTGTGTGCTAGCTATGGTGTCTGAGTGTCTGGGCGCGCTTCTCCAGTTTATGCTCGGCAGGAGGGTCACGTGACCGCCGCTAGGTCGCCCCGAAAAACGCCTCTTCCTGGCCGTCAAACTGCTCCATCGTCTCGATGATCGTCTTTATGTTGTCGATGCAGCTGCTGATGGCCACACGGATGACCCTGTCGCTGGCGCCCGCAAAATCGGCACAGAGAAGGTTTTTCGACGCGGAAAAAGACACTGAAATCTCCTGTTTTTTGAGCACGGGGTCGACCGCAATGGTACGCTGTGCAATGTGCGCCTGGCGCTCGTTTTGAAACGGAATCTGCACCCGGACAATGTGGTCAAGAGACATGCGGCGGTGTGTGCGCAGCGGCGGCGATGTACGCGGTCGTGCGCGGCGCAAAGACAGCCTCCACGTGACCCGTCACGTGATGGAACTGCACTCTACGTTGAACTGCACAATGTGATCTGGGTGTTTATTGGTGATGGTGGCTGGTGCGCTGGTCGGGAATCTGTTGCGTCGTGCTAAGCTGGCACCCGCTCCGCGTAAAGACTTGCCGGAAGCTTCGTGGGAGCGTATGGTGCAATGTGTCACGTGATGCTGGACCATTTGGTGACTTTGAGATGTAGCGGTCTTTCTCATCCTAACTTCTCTGATTCTGGCATAATGGAGTGGTCTTTCTCATCCTAGCCTCTCTGATTCTGGCATAGCAGGACGCTGGGCGATCCATAAAGGGCGGGAGTGCACACAATCACGGCAGTGGCTCATGGACCACTTCGTCGTCGGGTTTTGGGCCCCGTGTTGGTATCTCGGACGCCGAAGGGGGCGGAGACCCGGGGTGCAAAGCCTGTGAAGCTCTGGCCCGAAAACGGTCGCTTGGCCACTTTCGCCTGGACGAAATTAGCGTGCTGGTTCATGGAGTTTGAGCCGTATCGGGATTTCTCTGCCGAGCTTCTTCCTGCCGAGCTGCCTGAAAGGTCCACCCGAATGGACTTGCCTGCACTGCCTGAAAGGTTCACCCGAATGGACTTGCCTGCACTGCCTGGACTTGTCTGGTGGCTCGCACGTGACTGAGATTGTCCGCCTTCGGTAAACTGGCCATTCTTGGCGGGCTTGCCGGGGGCTTGTGCCAGTTCCGACCCGCCTTTTCTGGAAGTCACCGTCGGGCTGCCGACACGCCCCCTTTGCTGTCTCTGGACCATTGGCCTTTTGGCGGTGATGGAGTCTTGCTCAATTTGTTCTTTCAACAAAGCGTCTCCCTCCGCGCCCAAAGTGTGCTCTGTTAATGCCCGCTTCCGGGGCCGTGCCTGCGCCGGAGACTCCCGTGGCTGCGTTTTGCCTGCGCTTTTCTTGCTTTCCTTGTAGTATGCCTGCATATTGCGCGTCCACTCGGTCCGGCTCATCGACGTCTGCATCTTCAACTTGAGAAGCTTCAAGGCATCGCTCAAGTCCGCGTCCAAGCGGCTGGCTGGCGGCCTCGGTTTCTGCGCCGGAAGCTTGGTCAAAATGCCGGATTTCTCCCGGAGAAACTGGTCCAGGTCAAACGCGCCCAAGAGCTTCTGAATGTCATAGGACTCGCCCACCGGAATTGCCTCCTCGTGTGACGGCGTCACACAATCGAGCGTCACCTCCTTGCGGAGCACATGATCCACGTCAACTTCACTGAAAAATGCACACAGCTGTGGAAGCTCATGGAGGCCCAACTGCTCGCAGAACATGGCCCGCGTCCACACATTGCTGATCTGAAGCAAAAGCAGGCACAACAACTTCTGGTCCTCTCGAACCATGTAGCGGAGCTCGTCGTGCACGGTGATCATGAGACGGGCGTCCACCCGGAACTTCTCGGTCAAGTACTGCATGGAAACCACCAAAAGGTGGAGGTAGTCCACTCCGGACGACTGGATGGTCCAGTTGACACGGGACGTCAAGTAGGCGTTTTTGTTCAAGTGCTTCAGCGTCAACGCGTCTGTGATGGCGGCGCCCAAGACTGGGGTTCGTGGCGACTCTTGGTGTGCGATAGCCTCAAGGGTGTTGAACATCACCAGCTCCGTGCCGCCGTAGTACACCTTCTTTTTATTGAAGATGCCCACCATTCCCTTCGTCTGCAGATAGAGCTGCTGGGCCTTTTTCTCTGCCTCGCCGTCGCTGAGGGAGGCGTTGCATTGCTTGAGGAGTTGCGTGGCGAACTTGACTCCGGCTCCGTAAATACGCCCGTAGTTGAACACCTTGGCGTCATTGCGCAGGATTCCCATGATGGACGCCGTTTTGGAATGGAGGTCTGTTTTTTCGTTTTTGTCGCCCTCCAACGTCATCCACCCGAGCGCCGTGGCTCCGTGTGTTTTGAAGAGCGAGTCTCCAATCAACGAGGCGATCCACAACTCCTCTGAATCCACATCTGCGCCCACAAACACGTACCCTTTGGGCGCCTGCACCATTGCCTTGAGTTCCGAGCCAATTCGGTTTTTCTTGCTGTTGGAGGCGGTGAGCCACGTGTTTTCGGTGGCTCGCCTGGTCACTGTTCCCATGGTGCACAATTTGGGGATGATCATGCCCATACCACGGTGTTTTTCCGCCTCTTTCTTTGTTTTGAAAAACTGGTTCCTTTTGCCCTCTGCGTCCAGGTAAACCACAAACTGGTCCTGGATCCGTGCCCGGCTGCCCATCCAGTAGGACGCCGTGGCGTTCAACCCAAGGATTCGGGCGGCATCTTCGTACTCCGACGTCAAAACACCGCTTTCGAAAAACCGCTGATACGACTTGCTCATGATGAGTGTGCACCGCTTGCTGGGGCCGTCGGGGTGGGGCACCTTGAAGAGCTCATAGACGTTTCCGTCGTCGCGAAGCTCTGGAAGCATCGCCTCCATGTCCTCCTCACTCAAGGCAGCCTTGGTGTAGTTCTTGGCAAGCATCTGCTCGATGAGGTGCTCTTCGTGGGGAATTTTGAAGCACCAGCCACACGAGTTGGTCCAAATAAGTGGATATCCTTCCCATTTGAGCTTGAGAAGGAGCGGCGTGATGCGGGTACGCACCGTCAACGTGATTTTCTTGTCACCAGTCTCGGGATCCTTGGCCTTGAACAACTCCCGGTACCATTCGGGAAGCCCCGTCATGAAGGCCTGTTTTGCGTAGGGCGTTCCGTCTTTCCGGAGCCGGGGGCCCTTGATGCTCCAGTTCATCTGCCGCAACCACGGGTCCAGCTCGTAGTCAATGGTTCCCAGGGCATCCACCAATTCTTCCACGCGCTGAACCAAGATCTGCGTCACGGCGTTTCTGTTTTCCTGGTAGATCTGCTCGGACTTCTGGAGATACTGCTCCCACTTTTCCGTCACCGGCAAAAAAAGCTGGCCCATCTGCTTCAACGCCGAAAACGACACGGGATGCGGCGCCCGCGTCTGGAATTCGGGAAACACTTTCTGGCCCACCTGAAACGTGACATCCACGTCTTTGGCGCAATATGTCATTAGGTCCTGGAAGTTGGCCACAATGTCGCCGATATCTTCGCTGCCAAAGAGGTCCCGAGTGCTCTTGTCCATGGTGATGCCGCAGTGAAACTCGGCTACATTGGCCAACGAGTTGGGGGAGCCTTTGTTGAGCCACGGGTCGTCCATGAGCTCCTGTGCAACGTCCGACGGCTCCTGCGGGAACTCGCCTTCTTCCTCTGAGTCTTGGCTTGCTGCCGCCTTGTTTTTGCGGTGCTTGAGGTATAGAGGACGCTGGCGCGAGCAGAACCCGCTGATGGCGATGTGGAGGGCCATGATGTCCAAGAAAAACGCCTGTGACTGCTTGATGTTGTACTCCTCGAGCACACGTGCGCGGTCGTAGCTGACGTTGTAGCCGACCAAGAGTTTGGGGGTGTTCTGGGTGTCGAACGGAATAAGGTGCAGGAAGTCGGGCGCTCCGGGGGTTGCGCCGTTGGCGGCAGCAGCCAAAACGGGACTCACCCAGCCGTACCACGCCTTGGGCGATGCCGCCGTGGCCAACACTGGATATGGTGCCACCTTGTATAAAACCTCGACATCAAACACCAACTCGTGTTCCGTGGGGTGCGGGACGGGCTGCGGTAGCTCTCCCGGTGCGTATCTGGTCCAGCCAGGTACAAGTTGCCAGGAGGACGGTGGGGGCGGTAGCTGCGTCTGCAGGAAGAGGCGTTTTGCCATGGACAAGTAAGGTTCCGAGTATTTGGCGCCGATTCGGGAAAAGTGCTCGTTGAGCGACGACTTGCCCACGAGATCGGGAAAGTTCGGAATGCTGATGGGCTCGGAGATCTGGGTCTTTCGGCCAAGGAGCCCGGATTGGTCCAAGTGTTCTTTCGCTAGGTCCACCAACCCATGTTTGTCGGGAAGAAGGTAGTTTTCCGACGACACTTTGGGGAACACCTTGCGGTGCAAGTCATGTGATAGGTATTGGATGCCAAAGGGGTTAACTCGGGGTTGTTCCTTAACGGAGTAGTGGCGCAAGAAGCTGGCTCGAAAAGCAGCGTTTTGCGCGGGATACAGCCACATTGGCTGCTTGGGCCCGTGCCGACAAAGTGCCACACGTGACGTCCACATGGCAGAGGAGGAGACCCGTGTTAGCATGGGGAAGTATTGGGGGGTTGTTGTTGCGATGTGGTGCGCGCGGCCCACGTGACTTGCCCGATGCGGCCATTTTGTAAACACCGCACCCGTACCTCCGGCACCCGCCACGCCGTTGCGGCAGAGGCGTTTGCACGGGGTGCCGCTACTTTGCAGGGGAGCTCTGGTCGGTTTACGTTCGGCGCTGCTTTCCAGTGGGAACTTTTTTGGTCTGTTTACGTTTTGCACTGTTTCCGCAGAGATGCCACGTCCTGCAAACCGCGGCCAGAGGCAGGAGTGAAACGAAGTCGAGTAAGTCGCCGAATAGTGCAGAGAGACCCAGGGGAGGCGTCCTGCACATAGCAATCCACGACAGAGCAATCCACGACAAAGAAATAACGACAAAGAAATAACGACAACGAAATACACGCGTCGGCTCGCCGTAGAGGCACACGCTGCAAGCGTCTTGCGGCACGACGAGCGGGTGGTGTACTGTGGTGTACGGGTGTGTACGGTGGTGTACGGGTGTGTACGGGTGTGTACGGGTGTGCCGCCCAACGGTTGTGCCTGCACGCCGCGTGTTTACAAGTCAGCCGCAATAAGCGCACCGCGAGCAATCAACGTCGCACTCCACAAAACAACAACTTCATACCACACTCTTTCGCATGTCCGAATTCCGCAGCTTCAAAAAAGCCGATCTTGCCAGGGTGGCCAAAAAGGTCGGACTTTCGGTCCGCACAAAAGACACAAAGCAATCGTTGCTTGAGAAATTGGAACAGTTCATCGAGCAAAGCCCCGAGCAGGCCAAGGATCTCTTTTTGGGGGATGAAGAGGAGGTGATCACGTTGGTGGAGGATTCCGAGTCGGAGTCCGAGCTGGATTCCTCCGAAGAGTCCGTTGTTGCCGATTTGCCCGAGGATGATGAAGACGACAAGGACTACGACGCGCCTCCCCCTATCAGCTTGAAGGAGTGGATCGTGGACCCCGCCATTGAGGCGTTTGAGCTGGGCTACGCTCTGGTGTTGCTGCTCACCGACAAGGTGGGAATGACCACGGCCGCTGCCAACGACGACTTGAGGGATGCATTGCTGAAAACAGTCACGTTGAACTGGGCCGAGGCCGCCGTGGAGGCCTCCTACTTCTTGTACTACTACATGCCATTGGTGGCAATCAAGGACAACCGCTCCGTGCACCAAGTGTTCCGGGACAACATTCCGCAATTGAACTCGATGGACCTCCCGCTTCCGGACGTGACTGCGTTGTGGAACTACGGCGTTGTGTCCATTTTCGCCAACTGGCTTGTTTATGCCGTGGGCTTGCCGCTCTTGGTTGCCTACTACATCAACTTCTCCCGAAGAGTGGTTGTTCTTGAGAATCTTGACGACGACGAGGAGGAGTTGCAGTTTGTGGCGCGTGTGCACAAGTACGACCCTTTCATTTTCGCCTTGGCCAAGGTGTTGATTTTCTACTTCATCTTCAAGAACGGCGCCTTGACCTCCATTGACAGCTATAAAGGCATTTTCCAAGCCTTGCGCAACCATTTGTTCATCCAATTGGGCATCTATCACACGTTTGTTGTGAGCTTGGGCAACTTTCCACTTGTGGTTGGTGCTGCCAATGTGATTGTTGGACTTTACTCCCAATTTGAGGACTGCTAAGCGGTTTCCGCTGTTAATATAATGTTTCTATATCAATGTTCTATTTTATGTTTGTGTGCACTTTGATGGGATTAGTCTTTGGGTTTGGGGTGATAGTGGTGGTGTGGGGTGTATAGTAGAATAATGTAACTGTATCGAATATACCGGAATAACTGTATCGAATATACCGGAATATCTGTCTACCGAATATACCGGAATAACTGTATCGAATATACCGGAATAACTGTATCGAATATACCGGAATAACTGTATCGAATATACCGGAATAACTGTATCGAATATACCGGAATATCTGTATCGAATATACCGGAATATCTGTCTACCGAATATACCGCAACATATTGCATAACTATGGCAAAGCTGCTTCTATAGTTAGATGGCTTGTCCAGAATGGCTAGGCGCAGGAATCCCGATGGGAAGAGTCGACATCTCCACACCACGCATGTGGTCACGCTTCGAAAGTTGCATGATACCAATGTAATGGACCAAGAAGGAAAGCATTGACGTAATCGCAAATACCATAATAGAAATCATGCTGAAAAGGCGGATCTCAGAATATTCAAGCGTGACTTCTCCTGCAGCCTCTCACTTCACCGGCCACTTGCTATCAATTCCGATGGACTGTAGATCCTGCGCAAGCTCATCGGTGTTGGCGCTTCCTGGCCCCACAAACTGCTTCATAATCTTGGCCACTAGAGCTGCATCGTTGGAGGCTTTGGCCTCTTCGCCATATGTAGGCTTGGGCGCGGCACGCCGCCCTGGTCTGCGTTTCACAACAGGGGCCTCAGAGTCGGAGCCGGATGTGGCACGATCGTAGAGCAAGCTCTGGAAAATCTGGTGCCTAGCGCTTTTGTTCTTGTTTCCTGCATCCTTGTTGACGGTTTTGGCGGGCGCATCTCCGGTGATGAGTTTGAACTCGTCCTTGGTAACAAGAGGCATGTAGTCTTCCACAGTGGCGGAGTGTTCATGGCCCCTGTAGACTTTGTGGAATAGTGATGCATCAAATGACTTGCTTTGATCTAGGGGCGTGCCGTCCTCGCTAGCAAGCACCAGTCGAAACTCCTCTTTGATCTCGTTGCCATACTCCTGCTCAACAAATCCGCCGTACAACTTTTCACTTTCCCTTGAACGCATGTTTTTAGCATCAGCGTCGGCAGTGCGTGCAGCGGAGTCCAAGACCTGTCTTTGGTGCGCAAAGAAGTGGCGAAGTTTCTGGAGCTTGTTGACCATGGTTCCGTTCATAGTCTTGTACAGCCGGTGGGAAGTCTGGTAGAAATTGAGCACGTTCTTCAACTTCTCATAGTTGTAAGCCACTCGGAGCTGCACCAACTCATCATCTCGCTGCACCTGTCTCTGTTCGACGTAGTCTCGGAGTTCAGGATCAGAGATGCTGGCGGGATCATTGTCGAAGGATACTTTGCATTCCCGAAGAGCACGAAGCCTGGCCCGGAGCTGCTGCTTTTTGCGGGCGTAGATCTGGGCACGATGTTCATCTGCGTGATTCTCGAGATCTGCCGCCATTTTGGCCAACGCCTGTCTTCTTTTTGCTTTCTGCACGCCGTTCTGCAAGATGAGGTCCTTTTTGTTCTCGAATTCGAAGCTGGGAATCGAAGAAGCGCTTGAGGCGACCGAAGCGTGTTCACTCTCATCAAGGCCGACGTTCGAATCTGTATCCACGTCGTCATTCTCATGCCCTTTCTTTTCAATCTCTCCATTTTTCGATGTTTGAGGCTGCACAAAGAGCGCCTCGATGCGCCGGTCTGAATTCACAACCACGAGATGCTTCATCGGCTCAGCGTGGGGGTCCGTCACGGTAGTGGTGTCCACATTGCTGGCATACGCCAAGTACTCGTTAAACGAGTCATCATCGTCGGAGAATTGAGTACGACCATCCACGCGGTCGAGGCGCCCAAGCCGAAGTAGCTCGTCAAGCTTAGAAGTGTTGAGTTCTTCCGCTACCGCCTGTGAGTGCATGTCGAAGATCGAGCCAGCGGCACTGGCAAGAACCATGTCCACACGGGGGAGGCTTCTAGAGGCGTCGAGAAAGGACGAGAAGACAGCGTGTGGTGTGAGCGGTGCCCGGTCCGCTATGAGGGGATATGGCATGTAATTGGCAGGCGGAAAGGGCAAGGGCGCCATTGCAGGGTGAGCCACGGAAGAGGGCAAGTCGGTGTATTGTTTGTCGTCAGTTTCGTCCACGTCCACGTGGCGCCGTTTGCGTTTATGCTCTTTTTTCACCTTGGGTTTGTCGGGAAAAGTGCCCTCGGGATAAACCGTCCAGGGGTCAAACAGAAGCGCTGGAAGAGCGGGGTAAATGAAGGGCACCATGACGCCCGGCGACTCGGAATTGACGCCGTCCACAAGCGACACCGGCGGCGGCATGGGAGGCGGAAACGCCCGGGCAGACCGCAAATGCTGGGACGCCGCCTGGTCGCCAGGAACCGCCACGTCACTGAAAAAGTCAGCCACAGTGTAGGGAGCTTCAAGGATCGGAACTGCACCTTGGGGAATGCTATGAAGAAGGGGCGCATGGGCGTAGTTCTGAGTCAGGGGCTCGACACGGGGGCGCTTGAAAAGACGGGCTAATTCGTGGGGGGTTGGAATGTGAGCCGGCAAGCGCCGTTTTTGTGGCTGAGACAGCGACAACATGAGCAAACGCAGGGATGGCGGCTAAGGAGATGTAATAGGGATGGAAGGGGGTATGGAAGGAGGGTGGAAGGGGGTATGGAAGGAGGGTGGAAAGGGGCTTGTGTTTTTGGGGAAAATGGCGGGAATGGGGGCGGATGAGAGGACGGCGGGGAGGCAGTCCGTTTCAGAAATGTTTCGGAAATGTTTCGGGAGAGTTTGGGTTTTGTGTGTCGGAAGCCGGTAAACTGCCTGCAGTTATACAGCGAGTGCTGGGATGAAGACGGCAGTAGTGAGAAGCGTGAAATAATGGGTGCAAAAATGGTAGGGAAAAAAGGCGTGCGCGCCCCATTCGCAGTCCTGCAGGAAACCGAGGACGTCAGCGGCACGGACAAGTATGGAACTGGGGTTTTTTGGAAGGGTTGTGCAGAGGCGATTTGTACGGCAGAACCGGGAAAGAGGAGTGCACTGCAGTGATTACCGAAACGGTGAAACAGAGCTGAAACAGAGCTGAAACAGAGCTGAAACAGAGCTGAAACAGAGCTGAAACAGAGCTGAAACAGAGCTGAAACACATCTGGTACACATCTAATACACATCTAACACACATCTAATACACAGCTGAAACAGCTGAATCTACCCAAAGTGGAAGCGGGCGATCGGCGCCGCTCCGAGCCGCGCGGCGTGTCCGGCACACTCGCGCGCAGTAGCAAAAACAACACCCAGATACTCCATACCAATCCATACTCCACAATCTCCCGCCAGCCGCCGGCATCGAGATTTACAATCCATCGTTTTCCGGCACAAAACGTTACCCCCGTTACCCGCCACCCCTATCACCTGGGCTCCACGCTTGCAGTGAAGCTACTGTGCAGCCGAGTATAGGATACCAACACAAAGCCTGACCTTCAATTCCGGACACTACCACTACCAGAGAACAGCCTGTCATCTTTGATTGTGACCCAAACAGGCAGCAACGTTTTTCTGGTGGCAACTCAAAGGACGATTGGGCAGAGTTCCGGTGAAGTCCACATTTCCGAACCGAGAGTCCACCTGTCCCCAGACACGAAGATCAAAGAACCACAGAGGCTTTAGCTGTTCAGATCAACACGTCACCCGGCAGAACATAAGATAGTACGCAGGACTTCCCAAGGGATATCCAGGATACGACACAGGATAACACATCCGGGACACTAGCACAGGATCACACAGGATTACACAGATTACACAGATTACACAGATTACACGGATTACACAGGATTACACAGATTACACAGATTACACAGATTACACAGATTACACAGATTACACAGATTACACAGATTACACAGATTATACAGATTACACAGATTACACAGGGTTACACAGATTACACAGGGTTACACAGATTACACAGGATTACACGGGATACTACACATTGCAAATACTCCGAATACCCCGCACAGAATACCAGGGTGCAAGAGATTCAACGCCTACACAAGACCAGATTTCCAATCGGCACCACAATAGCCGTTTTTGAAGAGAAAGCTCAGGATAATATCGAGCCAAAGCAAAACACAAAATGCCCCCCAAGAAAAGCAAAACGGGCGGATTTGCCCCCAAAGAAATGGTGCTAGCCAAAATGACGGGGTTTCCTGCATGGCCGTCCTTTGTGATGCCAGGCGAGATGATCCCCGGGCCCATCATGAAAGCCAAGAAAAAAAGCACGAATACGTGCGTGATTTTCATCCCCGATGGTGATTTCAACTGGATGAACGAAAAGTCTCTCGAGCCGTTGACTGCCGAGAAGCTCAAAACCAAAATCAGCAAGATCCCGAAAGACAAGTTGAAAGCAAAACCCAAAAACAAATCCGGCCGTACCAACAATGTGGTGGAGGCGCTTGTGGCTGCAGAAAACTTGGATTTTGACGATTTCATGGACGAGTTGAACAAGAACACAGAAAACGACGAGCTCGAAGACGAAGACTCCAAGGACTCAGATGAAAACGAAAGTGAGGTCGAAGACATGGAGGCGCAAAACGAAGACGACCTCGATGAGGCTGGTGATGAAACCACCGAGAATGCCGACGCTCACGCTGACACCGATACCGAGTTTCGAAAACAGAATACGCGGGCCCGAGCCGACGAGCCGACGGAGTCAAATGAAAACGGAACCCGCCGCCTGCAGGAAAGGCCCCTACGGTCCAAGCGGGCCCGAAGCGGTACCGACACCGAAGACGGCGACAGCGACGTGAGCAAGCTCGAGTCCAAAAACGGCAAGAAATCGGACAATCCCAGGACCATGTCGGAAAAGGACCGACAGCACCAGCTCTGGCTCTGTCGAATTAAGCTACAGCGATCATTGATCCAGCGAAACCAACCCGTGACGCCCAAAGACCCAAAGAGTTTTCCTGCACCCACCGTCGACGAGTTGCTGGTGGCACGGATCATTCTTCACCGGCTTGCGGATTTTCCTGTGAATGTGGAGCTTCTCAAAGAAACCAAAATCCACAAGGTGTTGCGATGTATACTCAAGTACGATGACTTGGAGTACCCTGACAGTTTTCGGCTCCACGAGAAGTGTGAGGAGCTTTTGGAGAAGTGGCTGGATTTGATCGGAAGCCTCAAATCAGAGAAACAGAACCGGTCACGTGTGGGCAGTCTGGCCCCAGAGGACTCGGAGGTTTCTGCGCTCGATGTGAAGAAGGACTTGGGAAAGGTGGAGGTGTGAGACGGTGCCGGTGCAGTACTCCGTTCCGGCGACTATTCCGGGTTGCTGATGGTTGCTGGTGTACTGGTTGCTGGTGTACTGGTTGCTGGCTTACTGGTTTACTGGCTTACTGGTTGCTGGCTTACTGGTTGCTGGCTTACTGGTTGCTGGTGTACTGGTTGCTGGTGTACTGGTTGCTGGTGTACTGGTTGCTGGTGTACTGGCTTACTAGCGTACTGGTGTACTGGTTTATCACACGGCCCATCCCGGTGCCGGTTAGCCCTGGCCAGTCGCAGCGTCGGCAAAGGCACACCGGTGCGCACACGACCGACTCCCACGCACATATGGTTGGCGCACGCCCACGCCGGGTAACCCCTGCGCCGCGCATCCGGTCTCTGCCTGGGGCCGCTTCGACGGCTCAGCGGCATCGGCTAAGATGTTAATGTATAAAACAGGCTATAACTCCGTAGCTGTTTTCTTTGTGGCGGCACACGCGTACGGCGTTTGCCCCTCTTTTGCAGTCGGTGTGCGCACAGCAAAAAATCCTCTGGCGCGCGCACTCTCAGCTCTGAATTTTTTTCTTTCCTCATCTTTTCTTTCTCCTTATACCATAGAATTCACTAAAATGGCTGACGAAGACGTATGTTGATTCATTCAGAGTTCCACGCAATCTCTGGAGCAAATTTTGCCTGCTGGTGTTTTTTTCGCCGAGTTTCTGGCTTTTTTGGGTGCTTCAGGTGCCCGAACCAGTCCCTTCGGCCGCTGGCGGTAGAAGGCAGCAAATCTCTGCTTGGCAGTCAGGGATTCCGTGAAACAGCGTGAAGCCTTAGAGTCAGGGAAACGACCGGGTTCGGGTTGGCGTCGCAATCTAGCTGATTGGGTTTCGTGGCGGTCAATTGGTCGCCCACCAAAGAAGCCCAAAAAGGAGAAGCAATGCAACCAAAGAAACCGAAAGCCAGGCATCAGCACGTGAAACATGCCAAGGCCGCAATACTAACGTCAGCACACTTTTGAGACCGCCGATGCCGGAGCCGCTTTGACCTTCCCAATGCAATGTTCTGCTTTGAGAAAGAACGGTCACGTTTGTATCAAGTCCAGACCTTGCAAGATCGTCGACATGTCCACTTCCAAGACCGGAAAGCACGGACACGCCAAGGTCCACTTGGTGGCCATCGACATCTTCACCGGTAAGAAGTTGGAGGACTTGTCTCCATCCACCCACAACATGGAGGTGCCAAACGTTCGCAGAAACGAGTACCAATTGTTGGACATTGACGATGGTTTCTTGTCTTTGATGACCAACGACGGTGACACCAAGGACGATGTCAAGATCCCTGAGGGTGAGATTGGTGACAAGATCCAATCCGAGTTTGACGATGGTAAGGACTTGGTCATCACCGTCATCTCTGCCATGGGTGAGGAGGCTGCCATTTCCTTCAAGGAGTCCTCCAAGGCTTAAGTGCCCGAGGGTCTTGTTTGTAGCCTGTTGGCAATATACGCGAATAAGATCGAGACGTAGTCGTAGGCGGGCTTGGCGCGCATCCCCTTTTGGAGCACCTTCGCACGTTACGGAGGGCGCCTGCATATAAGCGCTCGTCCTGCACCGAGTCTGGGGGCAACCGCCAAGGCTGATTGAGCGCTTCAAGAAGCCGAACGGAACTTCACAGGTCCGCTGTTGAGCACGACAGAGCATCCGCTGATCTGACGTCTGAAACAGGCAATCTGAAACAACGTCTGAAACGTCTGAAACAGGCAATCTGAAACAACGTCTGAAACAACGTCTGAAACAGCCAACGTCTGAAACAGCTAACGTCTGAAACAACGTCTGAAACGTCTGAAACAACATCTGAAACGTCTGAAACAACGTCTGAAACGTCTGAAACAGCCAACGTCTGAAACAGCCAACGTTTGAAACAGCCAACGTCTGAAACATCTGAAACAGCCAACGTCTGAAACAGGCAATCTGAAACAGGCAATCTGAAACAGGCAACATCTGAAACGTCTGAAACATCTGAAACATCTGAAACATCTGAAACATCTGAAACGCCTGAAACATCTGAAACATCTGAAACATCTGAAACGCCTGAAACATCTGAAACATCTGAAACGCCTGAAACATCGGTATCATCTGAATCATCTGAATCATCTGAAACATCTGTATCATCTGAATCATCTGAATCATCTGAAACTCCCCCAGCGTGCACAAACTGATAGCAACACCAGCAAAACTCAAATGTCTAGCCCTGCATCCAGCACGCCAACGGTGCTACCCAACCCCTCCACGTTTGTCGGAAGTACGCCATCAGCAGTGCTTTTTTTCCTAGCTATGGCGGTGGGAGTGGCTATTGCAGGCCTTTTTGTGTTCTTCACGGCCCGCTACTTTGTACGGCTGAAATACGGGCTTCACATCTACTCCCTCTCCAACAGAGGCATGCTTTTTGCCCCTCGAGCCGCTTCTCGCTTGACTATGGTGGCGTACCTGGACAGAGAGATCTACGAGCACTTGGACTATCTCCGAACCCACCACTTTCTCCGGGAGGATTTTTTGGAGCGGAGAATATACACGCAGAATGCCCGGAGGAGACGCCGCAGAAGACGCCGCAACGGGCGCCGGGGCCGCTTCTCCAAAATGAAAAAGTTGACTGCAGAGGAGGTGGAGAAGTTGTTCCCGCCGTGCCTGTATGCGACCTGGCTCCGGGCGGATGCAGAATCACTTGCCTCCAAGGATGTGCCGGGGGAAGCTGCGGTGTCGGATTCGGCATCAGTTTCCGCCATGGGCTCGGGTTCCGGCGATATCCGTCTAGACGACTTGGCGGCCAACCTGCACGGCACGGACGAGAAGAGCGGCCCGAAGGAACTACACTTTGACTCGGGCATGTGCTCGATTTGTCTTGAGGTTTTCGAGCCGGACGACCAGGTCCGGGGTCTTATCTGTGGCCACGTGTACCACCTGGAGTGCGTTGATCCCTGGTTAATCCGGCGTCGTGCATGCTGTCCGATCTGCAAGCGAGACTACTACTCCAATGATGCGGGGCTGCCTGGTGCGGTGCCGATCATACAGGAGCAGGAAGAATCTGATGGGGAGAGTGGGGGAAACGAAGCGGGAGAGATGCGGGAAGAAAGTGGGGGGAGCCAGGGAAGTCGGGAAAATCAGGAAACCGACGGAAATCGTGAAACCGATGGAAATCGTGAAACCGATGGAAATCGTGAAACCGACGGAAATCGTGAAACCGACGGAAACCGTGAAACCGACGGAAACCGTGAAACCGACGAAAACCATGAAACCGACGGAAACCATGAAACCGATGGAAACCGTGAAACCGACGGAAGCCGTGAAACCGACGGACACCGAACCGACGGAAATCGTGAAACCGACGGAAACCGGGAAACCGACGGAAGCCGTGAAACCGATGGAAACCGAACCGATGGAAACCGAACCGACGGACACCGAACCGACGGACACCGAACCGATGGAAACCCCGAAAATGAAACCCCCGAAAACCAAACCCAGCTACCCGCCACCCAAGAAGACCCGGACCTGCGCGTCCGATTCACCCCAGCGGCCCAAGAAGTGAACCTGGACCACGATTCCATCGCCGATCTCAACTACGACTACATCCGGGCCGACAGCAACATGCAGGCACTTTTCAACGAGTTGGTGCCGATCTCCGAACGCGTCCGGGTGATTTTGGACGAGAACCCCGACATGGACCTCGATGCCCGCGCACGTGACATTGCTCGGCGCAAGTATGGGTCGATGTTCCGGCGGGTTTTCTGGCGGGCCATGGGCATCAGCCGTGATGATATCTACTACTGGGCAGTGCTCCATACGTTCCACGAGGCGACCTTGCACCGGGAACAGGCCAGTGCCTCTGCCCATTCGGGTACTCCCGTCGGCCCCGGCCCACCCCAAAACAGACAACGCGAGGACGGGGCCACGTGACCGGCACGCCGTGGTGTAGGGTTTTTGGCGGCGGCGGATTTTCTGGCGGCGGCGGATTTTCTGGCGGCGGCGGATTTTCTGGCGGCGGCGGATTCCACACGGCTAAATAGCAGATTGACGGTTCCCCATTAGGAGGGAGTAGTAACGCGGGCGCGAAGAGGAAAAAAGATGAAAATTTTCCTACTACACCCAGCAACACTTGATACAACACAGGATGCGTACGTACAGAGTTCAGCGGACGAGATTGGCGGCAGCGTGACGGGCGCCGCATTTGGAGCCTTTTGGTGGAATCGCCATGCAAATCCGACCACTTTTCGCATCCCCCCGAGGATTAGCCCCCAACCCCCTACAGGGGCTACCCGGAGCATGGAAAACGGCGGCAACGCCAGATCCGGCAGCCTACGGCGGCGGAACAGCGTGGGCGTCCGAAAAGGGCGGTTCCAGGTGGCGTTCTGGAGCCACAGGACAGCATCCAGCGGTTCCCAAAAGTCCCAACCATTCACTGCCAAACAGCATCACGCCATCTCCACATGTTTTACTAACCGCAGCACCAAAGAAAGGAGGAAAAAAGATGGACCTCGGGGCCTTCTTGGCCGACGACAGTCTCGGATCTTGGGCCGACGGCGATGTGGATTTCTCGTCTGTGGGCGTGCCCTCCAGCACCGCCGCCCCAATTTCCACCGGATACACGCGTCCCGAAGGATTTGGCGCCGGCGACCTCAGAAAAGAACGCACGGAGTTTCCCGTTCCCGACGCTCCGCCATATAAGGCCCGGGTGGCCAACTTGCCGTACGATGCCACGGAGGCCGCATTAACGCGGTTCTTCGAGGACAGATTGCAGGCGCCAGACATCGTTGAGGACGTCAAGTTGCCAATGGACCAAATGTCCGGGCGCCCCAAGGGATTTGCCTTTGTGACGTTCACCGAGAGAGGGGCCTTGGAGGAGGCCTTGAAGTTGACCATGTCTGAGTTCACGGGCAGAAAGATCTTTGTCAATGTGGCCGCTCCACAAAAGGCCGATGTGTTCGACAACGACTGGAGATCGTCCAGAACTGGCCCGGTGGGCGGCAGAGACCGCTTTGAGAACGAGGTCGAGTTGGACTGGGGTGCGGCCAGATCCGGCGGACCTAGAGCCGACCGTGGCGACCGTGAGAGAAGACCCAGAAGAGAAGAGCCCGATTTGGACTGGGGCTCGGCCAGATCCACTTTTGACCAGCCACAGGGTCTGGACAGAGGCTTCCACCGCGCCGAGAGATCCGACAGAGAGAGAGGAGAGAGATTCGAACGCCCAAAGCGTGAAGAGGTGGAGTTGGACTGGGGCTCTGCACGCAGCGGAGCACCGTTGGCCAACCGAGAGAGAAGCTCGCGTCCTAGAGAGTTCAGGGAAGGCAAAAAAGAGGACGACTTGGACTGGTCGAGCGCCCGTGGGTCGGGAATGCGCCGCAGAGACGACAAAAAGGACGAGAAGGAGTTTGACTGGAAGCGTGGCCAGGCCTTGCCTCCAAAAGCACCCAGAAACACTAATAAGCCTGCAGAAGAGCTGAATGAGAACAAGCCGCAGAAGTCTGTTTATGACGTGTTGGCATTGGACGACGACTAGAAGACTGGGCTTGAAAGCACATGAATGCTTTTTCGTGGAGTAGCCCTTATAGACAGGAATAGAAGTATTAGTAGGCTAGGTGTGGGAGAAGAGTGCGGACAAGAGGACCTCGGGAAAGAGACCCATCTCTCCATGCACACCCGTACCTCACAGCAGAGACGCCTTCAGAGAGGCAAGGAAGTTTGCATGGGGAGACGATTCAGTGAACACGTGCACAACGAAGACAGGTAATCAATTGGGTCAAAGAAGATCAAGTTGCATTAAAGAAGAAAAATAAGCAGTTGCATCTAAAGTACTTGCATCTAAAGTACTTGCATCTAAATAAGCACTTGCATCTAAATAAGCACTTGCATCTAAATAAGCACTTGCATTTAAAGAAGAGTTTTGAGTGCGTATTTGCGTATAAAGTAGTCTACTTGAATTCGACAAAGTGGAACTAATGAAAGGATCAAGAATTGAAAATAGCCAGATTCAGGAAATATTATCGGGTGCATGTAAAGAAGAAACTTGAATAAATTGGTGACGCATGTTGCCTAGGTAAAGATTTGGGGCTCGGACATATTACCTAAAATGTCATGAATCGATCTGAAACAGAAGAGCCTAAAAATGCTAAAGTAGAATCCGCTTGGTGCACAAGCAGAGGGTCACTTTAGTATAATGAAGATGATCACAATGCTGCGAGATGTCAGCCAGTTTGTATGGGTGATGCTGATACTTGAAACACTGGTGAAACAGACTGGCATGTTGATATTCCTGCATATAAATGAAACACAGGTGTACCAAGTCTAAATAGGGCTACTCAACTAAAATGGAGAATAAACAAAAGCTTAATTCGAAACAATACATGACGTGAGGGCATGCAACTATCGGATGGTCTGTATGCAGGAAAGCAGGCATTGTTTATTTTGCACGTGGTCCGCTTCAGCCGACCGCAGCCATGCGGCCCACGCGCATGTCCCTTGGAAACCTGGGGAGCATATGGTGGTACTGCATATAAGGGCTGGCCTGCACACAGACCGCCACCGCGTTCATCACCCTCGCCCACTATTTGGACCGTATGTGCATGGCCATTCCCAAACGGGCAAAGAGGGTACTGCACGAATTGCCTATTCCGGCAACCCACAATGAGAAGATGACGCACCGGCACGCCACGCAGCGCTGGATGCCGCTTTTGGCTTCTCTAGCTGTCGGCAGCTTGATCATGCGCTACGCGAATGTCGGACTTCCTTGGCCAGCTTAAAGCTTTTGTGTCATCAGCGAAAGCAGTGCGTGGCCGATGGGAGAAATGGCTAGCAGCTTGTCCTGGTTTAGGGGTGTACGGGTGTATGGTGTACGGGTTTACGGGTTTACGGGTAATCGGCGGTGTACGGGTGACATGTGACAGGTGACATGTGACAGGTGTACGGGTGTGTGCAGCATCACGCTCGCCCGGGCGAGATCTAGACCCAGCTGCGGCAGGCACGAATCGAGCGCGATTTCGCCTTTTCGGGCGGCACATTCTGCACCCTTGGCGCAGCAGTCTGCACCGCGAAAGCAGGCCCTCAGAAAGGCCGTCTTCTGCAGCTGACACAAGGCTGAAACACTCTCTATCTGCTACCAGCTACAAACATGCAGCAGGCAGATGCGGGCCGTTTTGAGAAGACCTGAGACAAGGCGCGCGTGGCCGCGTGCCTTCGGACCGCGCGTCTTGCATGCAGATGCAGAGCGTGGCTCCTCCCGTGACCGAATCTGGTGCCCCCCGAATCTGGTGGTCCGCTAGCTTCCGTTTCGAAGAAGGACTGCTGTGTTAGTATGTGTGTCCTGCACCGAAGCGGCGCCTTCCACAACGCCGCTGCAATCGGCCCAGAAAGCCGGGGAACCCGCCAAATCAGAGTGGTATCCCATTCCGGGGGTAGCCCTCGGAACCCTCCATGTAGGGGCGTCTGCGCATTGTTTTCCGGATTCGTTTCAGTGTCGCACGTAGTGCCTGGGGTCGTTTCTTTTTGTGCGATTTTTTATTTCAATTTACTTTTCAATACTATCATTTTTTAGTCGCACTGGCCTCAATATCCGCCTCCTTGTTCTTCAGGCTCTTTTCAATTCTTCCACTTTCGCTAACCCGGAATCCATATCAAGGTTCCTTATTACTTTACGGGCCTTTTCCGATCCCACATTGTCAAATCAAGGATTCGAACATTAGCCCGCAAACAGCTGGACAATTTGAAACCAGTTGAAGAGACTTGTTTGACGAAACTTGTTTGAAAGAAACAGTCGAAAAGGCTGAAACAAACAGTTGAAAAAAGCTGAAACAAACAGTCGAAAAAGGCTGAAACAATCCAGTTGAAAAAAGCTGAAACAATCCAGTTGAAAAAAGCTGAAACAATCCAGTCGAAAGAAGCTGAACAATCCAGTCCTAATCAAAGTACTCGGAAACGACAGCTGAAGCAACTATTCTGAAACCAGCTGAAACAAAACTGAAACAAAACTATCAGAAACAGATCTTGCTGAAACAATAACAGAAAGCAGCAAATCTGCCCATCTACACTCCACTCGTGAAGAGACTATTGATCCTAGTCCATCACTCCCAGTCATTCCCCACATTTCCCCTTCGGTCCACATTATACCTCCATCCGATTCCATATCAGCATGATCGTCCTACCCCTTCTTTTCGCCAGCGCGTGGGCTGCTGACTCGCTTGGCTGCTTCTCGTCCGTGGATACCAGCAACGCAAAGGGATACCAAACTTACGGAAGCCAGAGCAGTTGCAGCAAGGCTTGTGGCGATGAATATCCGTACGTGGCCATGAGAGACGGCGCATACTGCTACTGCCTTACGCTGATGCCATCTCTGAACCAGGTGTCAGACTCACAGTGTAATGTCAAGTGTAATGGCTGGGGAGAAGTCAACTGTGGCGGATCCACAACTTTCACTGTGTTTTCTGGGCAAGGAACCGATACAGGCTCCGATTCCGGCGCTCTGTCGCTGGCGCAGGTGCAGGGCTCGTCCCTGGCGGCAGCAACGTCATCTCTGCAGCAAACAGAGTCTTCTCGGGCTTCGTCCACACAAGCTTCCACCAAGGAAACTTCTCTGACGCTTGCATCGACAAGCTCGCAGGACGGCGCAGTCAGCTCCACCACGTCCGTGGCAACGGTCAGCGGAAGCAAAAGCAGCTCGGAGTCGGTCATGTACCGGACGGTGACGCAGACGCTGGCGCTGAAAAGCCAGAGCCTGGCGCTGAGTCTGGCGCTGAGTCTGGCCCTGGCGCTGGCTCTGGCGACGCTGCATCCATCGAGCAAAAAGACCAACGTGGCTCCGATTGTTGGCGGAGTGGTGGGCGGACTTGCCGGCGTGCTAATATTGGGCCTTGCGGCCTTCTTCCTTCTCCGGCGCCACAACGCACGTGACGAAGACGACGAAGAGGACTTCTACAAGAAGGGCGCCACGAGTGCCACGCTCAAGCGCGGCGTCTCGGGCAAATCGCAGAAGTTCAACTCGGTCTTCGACATGCCCATGGCCAATCCGTTCGTGCACCCGTCGGACGAATTTGCCGAAAAATCCAATGCTAGCGCCGCCTCGGAGCTTTCGGACCCCCGCCTCAACCCGGCCATGATGGGGCGGCGCCGGCTCTCCGAGGGCTCCTTGGCCGATGAAGCAGACTACTCACGGAAGATTCTAGGCGTGGCCAATCCATAGTTGTTCTGACAGCGTAATCGGCGTAGACGCTGGCAAGGCAGCGCTAGACGTAAGCACGGGCGGGCCGGATGCACGGGTGCCCGACGTTCCAAAACGGAGACGGCATATTAGCGTGGCGATATCAAGCTACCACGCGCACACTTTTCCTCCACCATGAAATCCGTCCCGTCCTTCGAAAAACCCCTCTACGAATCCGTACAAAACACGTACCAGACGCTCCTGGCGCTCAAAAACAACCGCAACGCCTACATCAGCCTGGCGCAGGTCTACCGCATCTACGACCAGTTTTTGCGGGACCTCCACGAGCTCAGCATCGTGCGCAAGGACGAAGAACTCAAGGGCATCACGTTGGCGCTCCCAAACGCCGTGGACCTTCTTGTGGACGACGTGTGGCAGCTCCTCTCGCTCCTGTTCATCACGTGTGGGCTCACCAAGTTTGCGCCCGCCACCTACTCGTCGTTGTCGACGGTGTACAAGCTCTTGAAGCATTTGAAGGAGTGCCGGGTTTACAGTGCCGAGGACCTCGGCCCAATCTGCGCCCGGCTCCGGGAGATCGAGCTCATAGTCGAGCAGCTGAACGACGCGCAGGACGACGACTTCGAGGGCTCCGTGGACCACCGCCGCGAGGAGACGCTTCTCTTGCGCAACAAGTTGGCCAAGTGCTTGCGCATCTACCGGGAGCTCGAGGCCACGTTCCAGAAGATCCCGGCGGACTTGGAGCCGGTGTACTTGCGGTTGCTTTCCGTGAGAAAAAGCCTCTTCAGCCACTTGACCGACAACAAGGCCGAAAAGGCCCAGGCGGGCCCGGACGCCAAGCAGGCCATGGGCGAGCGCATTGCCGACATCAAGAAAGAGCTCCGGCTGGTTGCCCGCAACAGAGACGCGTCGGGGACGTTTGTGTCGGGCGGCAGCGAGGAGCAGACGGAGAGCGCCCAAGTGGTGCTCAACGGGCTTCTCGACGACTGCCACAACCTCTTGAACGATCTCGACATCCAGCAGGACAACGGCATCTCGTCGCAGTTTGACACGTTGTGTGTGGAGGAGCAGGGCGACGTTGTGGCTGCGTTCAAAGCGCTCTACACCGAGCTCCTTGGCATCAAACAGACGTTGGAGAATCTCTTGGTCACGCGCCGCTGGACGCTTCGTGAAACCGACCTCTACACGTACCAGAAGGCGCTCAAAGACATCGACGACCGGCGCATGGAGCTCAACCGGGGTGCGGGCAGTGGCCGGCGCATGAAGAAGATCCAGCTCTTGGTGTTGTACCTCTTGCGGCGCAACTACGCGTCCATATACAAGCTTTTGGAAAGTTCGGAGCCGGTATCCGAATCGTTGCAGCCGATCCACAACCAGTTGACGACGGTGCGTCGCTGCCTTCTTGAAATCAAGCGTGTGGACGGGCTCAACAACTTACGCGAGTTGTTTCCGTTCCAGTTCAAGTTGGCGTCGCTCGACAACCTAAGGCACGACGGAAAGTTCATTGTCAACAACCAGGTGCCGGAGGGCCAGGGCACGCTCAATGCTCTCTTGGCCGAGTGCTTTGATATTGTGTACGAGTTGAAAATCGAGTTGGAGGCGAAGGAGGACGAGTTGCTGGCGGACGATGCAAAGATTACCGACGATGAGGACAAGGGCTCCGACGACGAGGTTGAGCTCAAGAGGAATCGCTATGCTGGCTTCAACGAGGCGGACTACGATGTCGTCAGCGAGAGCGAGCTATCGGAGTCTGACTCTGAGTTTGAGAGCAATGACTACTATTGAGCAGGAACATGTTATTGGTGTTATGGTGTTATGGTGTTATGGTGTTATGGTGTTATTGGCTGCCATGGCTGCCATGGCTATTGGTGCTGGTGCTATAGATCTGCGCTCCTGTTGAGCTCTTGTGGACATCAGCTGTGGTGACGTGAATCCTGTTACTCTCTGACAAGCCCGGCTTGTCAATGTGCAGGCCCGCGTATACCATCCAGAACCAAATACGGCACATGTTGTGCCAGTAGGTGGGTGGACGGGTGCGTCCTGCATACACGCGCGCGGTATCACCTCGCTTTTCTCCTACTTTTCCTCGCCACCAGTCACTTTCTGAAACCCGTTCGTCGCTTTTCTTCGCCACCAGTCAACGCCTGAAAATGCCCGAGGTGTCCTGCAGAAAGCGGCAGCACGATCCTGCACCCGAAACACCCAACCCCAGACCAAAACGCAGCAGAAACCCCAGCATCGTCGGCCAGCGCCTCCCTGTCAATCGCCTCGTGGAGGCCTTGGACCACCGGTCTCTCCAGGACCTTTTTCAGGCCGTCATGGGCCATTTTCCCGAAGTCGCCAGCAGTGTGGCGCAACTAGCTCCTCGGCCCGGCGTCAGCGAATCCATCAAGCTAATAAGCACCAAGGCTCACGCCATTCGCCAGGCGTTGCCATACAAATGCGACGCCGAGGGCGACTATCTGTACACCCGGATCAAGCCCCAGTTGACGGAGTTTTTGCACTGCATTCTGGACTTTGTGCTCGACTTGCTCCCGCCGAGCGGGCCGCCGCTCCGGGATCTGAGTTCCGTGCTCCATGCCATCACAAACACGCTCCATGAGCTCCCGCTGTTCCGGAACAAGGAGTACTTGTACACGCGTTCCATGGCTTACGAACAGCTTGCTCATTCGTGGCTCATTTTGTTGCAGCATCGAGACGAAGCCGACGACGATGCACAGCTCTCGCTGGATAAACGCGTGGAGTTTGCCAAGACCGTGGACGAGTTGGCGTTGCTCGACAAACTCCGCTCGCACGATAAGCAGTCGCTGGGGAAATTTGCTGCTGTGGTGGAGTACTTGGCTGCCGAAATGGAGGCGGTGGCCGAGTTGTCGCGTGCCCAGCCGCCTTCCATTTTCAGCGAGCTCATAACCGTGGACTATTCGAGCTACTCCGTTGCACGCACCTCCCACTAGCGGCCGTGTGCTACATCAGTGCTACATCAGTGCTACATCAGTGCTACATCGGTCACGTGCTACATCAGTGCTACATCGGTCACGTGCTACATCGGTGCGCTAATCGGTGTGTTACCTGGGTCACGTGCGCTACATCGGTGCGCTAGTCGGTGCGCTAATCGGTGCACCCGGCCCTGTGGTCACACCTCTCGCTCCTGCCTCTTCTGTGAACATGAGCTCTTTTTCCCGGGCGTGCACCCTTTGGCTCTCGTCAGTCATGGGCACCAGAACCGTCACCGTCGACGACTTGGCTCTGCTCGAGTTTGTGCTCCACGTCTTTGTGGAATTGACCCCAGGCACGGAACTCCAGACTTTCTGTGCAGCATCGCCGTCCGTTTCGGCGGGCGCTAGCGCCGCCCCGGACTCCGGAATCGCCGTCGTCAAGAGTCCCGACTCCAATGAACATATCTACAGGGTCAGCGAGCGGCTTGGCGAACAAAGTTCCCTGCTCAAGAAGGCGATGTTCTTTCACATCCTGCAGGGAAGGGCCCGGGGCGCCCACCCCCTTGTTCTCCAGCGGCTTGCCACCATCCGGCGAGTGGTGAATTTGGAGCGGCTTGCTCTTTTTCAAGACCCGCTTGCTGCCGAGGAGGTGCTTGAGTTTCTCTTCCGCAGCCTCACGCAAATTGCCTGGGGCAACTCCGCCATGGAATGTTTCGAGAATTTGCATGAGTACTCACGTGAAGTGATCCACATGCACATGGAGGCTCGCATCAAGGAATCCTACAAGGAGGACTTCCATTTGGTGCAGATTGAGGAGATGCAGCGACACTTGCGCATGCAGATGATCCACGAGCTGAAGCGGATGCAGGACGAGATGCGTGTGGGAGAGGAGCTTGTTGCTGAGGTGGCGGCCAAAAATGCCCGTCTCTGTGCCTATTTCGATCACGTGGTTGCCCTGCATCTGGACTCGGAGCTTCTGCTTTTGCGCTGGGACTTGGCGCTACTCATGCGGGCTCTCGGCGCCATGGGGAGCTGAGTTCATTTGGCTGCTCCGTGCTCATTCTGGTCTGATGCGTTTTCTCTCCTACTCACTGCTGCAGTGGTGTTTGATCCTGCACACAAGCGGGGTCTATCTGCCACAAGTGAGATCTACCTGCACACTAGTGAGCTCTACCTGCACACAAGTGACTTCCTTCTGCATCGCAAGCGATATTCCGGGACCTACGCTTTGGGCCTGTGGCTACCGAAGCCTACCTGCAGTATTGTATACATCTATAGTTATGCGCACTACCTCGTCGCTTGTATCCCTCTCGTAGACTGCAGAAACCCGTACCGTGTTCCTGTACATACCTGCCCGCCGGCACGACGTCCCGCCAGAGTGAATGTCTAGTCTGCAGGCACGGTCCTGCACCTAAACAAACCGGCCGAGCGCTGGGCCCATTTTGTCCTTCTCGTCGGGCACGCCCATCGCCTTGAGCCGGCGGCGCTCCTTGAGCTCGGCCTCCCGCTGGATGTTGCGCTCGGTCCGCATGCGGCGCTCGTCCATGACGTTGCCGCGGGCGGGGGTCACGTGCGCGCCGTCACGTGCGCTATCACGTGCGCCGTCACGTGGGGCCACGGTTCCGATGACCGACGGGTCCAAGGCAATGGTGTCCGGGTGGAGCTTGTTGAGCAAGGAGTGCACCTCCGCCTCCTGGCGCTGCTTGGTGGACTCGTAGGGGTTGACTTCAGTAGCGTCAAAGTTCGCCTCTCCTGCACCAGGCACGATCATCGTCAGCAAGCCCTTGGAGTGGCCCATTCCCAAAATATCCTCGAACGGCACATAGCGGATCTTCTCGAGGCGCGAGCCGGGTAACATGTGGCTCATGTAGGGCTCGGTCTGGTGCAGGCCCTTGAAAAGGTCCTTCCACACGGTCACGTGCGGCCCCCAGGCCACGGACACAAGCCCCGAGTCGGAGATGTCCACGGAGCGGCCCGGCGTGGGCACCGTGTACAGGTCCAACTGCCTGTACATGCGCAAGTCCCAGATGCGGAGCGCCTTGTCCAGGCCGGAAACCGCCATGTACTTTCCTTCTCTGTCCACGGCCAAGTCCCGAACCGGGCCTCGGTTCGACTGGATTTTGACCAACGGCTGGTTCTGGCTGGGGCTCCAGAGCGACACCGTTCCGTTTCCGTGCCCCAAGTGCATGACGGCATTCCAGGGGTTTTGCTTCATGGCCTGCGTGGGGCCTAGTTTGGTGGCGACATCGCTGACCGCTTCTCCCGTCGACACATCGTGATAGCGTAAGCGGCCGGAAAAGCCTGCTCCCACGAGAAGGTAGTGGTACGGCAAAAACTGGAGAAGCGTGTTGCCCTCGTGGCTCTCCATGCGGTGCACCTCGGTGCCCTGCTTGTCATAAACAAAGGTGTATCTTTTCTGGGCCACGGCGAAAAACAGCTCCCGCTGGAAGTACTGCACGGCGTGGACGGTTTCGTTGAGGAAGAGCTCGCAGTCGATGGTGCCTTTTTGCCAGTCCATGGACGCCACGTGGCCCTTTCTGCCACCAATAAGGAGTTGGCGGCCGTTTCGCGTGAAATCCAAGTTGTAGGGGCCGAACTCCGTGAGTTTGAGGTCGAATTTCTTGTTAGCGGTTCCGATGTCGACGGCGTTGGCGATGTCGTCTTGCTGGAACTTGTGGGTTTTTTCCATGTCATTTTCTGCCTCTAGAAACCCTGCTTCCTCCTGGAGCAAGAGGTCGGTTGCTTCTGCATTTTTGACGAAGTCGGAGTAGTCCTTGTTCAACTTCTTGATGCTGCGCCGCACGTAGTTCAGCTTTGCTTTGGTGACTCTGGAATCGCCTCTTTCGTATTTGGACATGGTGTGGAGGATGGGAGAAGACGTCGGGATGCGATGCGATGCTGTGCGTCTGTGTGCACTCCCGGGCCCGGTGCACGGGTTTTTGCATCTTGCCTGGCCCCGGGACCCACTTGTTCCAGCATTCCTTAGTCTATCGACGCTAGTTTCGAATTCTCGGGACCGGGCCCACGGGACTTTTCCTGTCTGCAGTAGGAATATGTGCATTTAGCGTGCTGGTGGAATATCACGATGCAGGCATCACTAATGTGCCGAATAGGGCTGGATTGGAGACCGTAATCTCGATGGGCAAGTTTCTTTGAAGGCTCTTTTTGCTTTTCCTTTGGGTAGTGATTCTGCGATTCATCACTGCAATCTGTGCTGAGCATCCAAATCAAGCATCGTCTTGCGGAAACCGGTTTTGTCGGGACGGTTCTTTTTGATCCCGAATCCTTGGTTTCAGCCCAGACCTTCTTCAGGCTTTAGCCCCGGCTCCCCAGATTCTCTTCAACCAGGTCCAAATTCTGTGGAAACTCGGTGATACCAAGACCAATTGCTGAAGAACATTTCCGTTTCGAACATAGATTAGGCGAGTAACAGGGCTCCACCAATTGAAGTCTCGAGACGATTCCACGATGTGAAGCTTGAAGAAAGCTTCATTATGAAGGCCATTTTGGTAGGATCAAGTTTTCCCATTTCCCATGTTCTTCGTGTTCTTCATGTTCTTCGTGTTCTTTATTTTCCCATTTTCCCATATTCTTCATTTTCCCATATTCTTCATTTTCCCATATTCTTCATTTTCTTCTATTTCTTCATTTTCTTCATTTTCTTCATTTTCTTCATTTTCTTCATTTTCTTCATTATCTCCTTCTACTTCATTTTCCCACTTTCTCCTTCTTCTTCGTTTTCTTCATTTCCTTCACTTCCTTCATTTCCTTCATTTCCTTCATTCTTCTTCATTTTCTCCTTCCCCTTCATTTTCCCATTTTCTTCTATTTCTTCATTTTCTCCTTCTTCTTCATTTTCTTCATTCTTCCTTCTGCTTCATTTTTCTATTTTCTCCTTCTTCATTTTCCCATTTTCCCATTTTCTCCTTCGTCTTCATTTTCTCCTTCCCCTTCATTTTCCTCATTATTTCCTTCTTCTTCATTTCCTTCTTTTCCCATTTTCCTATTTTCTCCTTCCCCTTCTTTTCCCATTTCCTTCTTCCTTCACCTCTGGTTTGCAATTTGGGCCATTTTCGCACCGTTGCAACTCCTCCCTTTTATACTCTATACCCGCCAGTAAATCCCGCCCTGCACCCAGCACCGCCGCCAGCACCCCCCGCCAGAACCCCGCCGCCACCGGAGTATCCGCTGCCCTGGCAACCGCCCGCCCCCGTACACGCTGGTGTACGGGTGTGCCGCCTACATCTCCGCGCTCCAGAAAAGCGCTCCTCTTCATGTGGAGACTCCTTCGCCAAAAAGCCGTTCCCCGCGGCAGACGCGAGCCACGCCTCCAGAGCTCGTTTCTTCCTCGCTCGGCGCTCCTTGTCGGCGCAGCCGCCACCGCTCTCTACGCCTCGGACCCCCGGGCCGCCATCCACGAGTACCTTCTCTGCCCCCTTTTGCGTGTGTTTACCGACGCCGAAACGGGCCACCGTGTTGGAGTGACGCTCATGAAGTACGGGCTCGTGCCGACGTTGCCACGTGGCTTCTCGCCCGACAAGGCCCTTTCGGTGGACGTGTTTGGCACCACGTTGGATTCGCCGGTGGGCTTGGCTGCAGGCTTGGACAAGGACGGCGAGGCCATCGAGGGTCTCTTCGACGTGGGCTTCTCGTACGTTGAAATCGGCTCCATCACGCCGAATCCACAGCCGGGCAACCCCCAGCCCCGCTTCTTCCGCTTGCCACGTGACGACGCGGTGATCAACCGCTACGGCTTCAACTCGCTGGGCCACTTCAGCGTCATGGCCTCGTTGGCGGCCCGCTTGCACGGGTACACCGCCCAAAACCCGGCTCCGGCGCACAACTCGCTTCGCGATGGCCGGCTTTTGGCCATTAACCTTGGCAAAAACAAAACCGGCGACGAGGTCCAGGACTACGTGCAGGGCGTCCGCCGCCTCGGGCCCTATGCCGACGTGCTTGTGATCAACGTGTCGTCGCCCAACACCCCCGGGCTCCGCGACTTGCAGAACGAGCAGAAACTCACCGGACTCCTAACCGAGGTGGTGCGGGAGCGGGCGGCTTTGCTGGCGAATCTTTTGGGGCGCCACGTGCCTGTTTTGGTGAAGGTGGCGCCGGACTTGACCGAGCCGGAGCTCGTGCTGATTGCTGCGTCGGCGAAGAAGGCCCACGTCGACGGGATCATTGTGTCCAACACGACCATTCTGAGACCGTCCACGCTTCTTTCGCCGGCGCCGCTTTCGGAAGAGGTTGGCGGCCTTTCGGGCAAACCCTTGAAGCCGATTTCCCTCCAGGCCTTGCGGACTTTGAGAAAACATACAAGCGACTCGGACTTGGTGTTGGTGGGCTGCGGCGGCATCTCCTCCGGAAAAGATGCCTTGGAGTTTGGAAAGGCGGGCGCCACGTTTGTGCAGGTCTACACTGCTTTTGCCTACAAGGGCCCCGGGTTGCCTGCCAAGATCCAGGACGAGTTGGCCGCTGAGTTGAAGCGGGAAGGAAAGACCTGGATGCAGATCATCGGGTCCGAGTAGACTTCACTACATAGCGTAGAGGCTTCTGTACATAGCGTAGGCTTCACTACATAGCGTAGAGGCTTCTGTACATAGCGTAGACTTCACTGCACATAGCGTAGCTAGCTGCACACTGGAAGCGGCTAGAAGAGCTACTATGCAGGACAAACATGTTAGGAACAGCAGATTCAGCGGCCCCAGTGACCACAGACGCTGCCCCGACAAGCCCAGGCTCGAAACGCCAGCCCAGGCCCTCGGCGCTGCCCTCGCAAGCGGACCGCGACGCGCTTGTGTGCAGGAACCCACAATATAAACAAACACGCTCGGCAAAACCAAACCATACATCATGGCAGAGAGGCGAAAACTGCACCGGTCGTCGGGCATTTTCAAGGCGTTCGCCCCCTCTGTGCACTACCCCAGAGACACAAACCCCCTAGAGGCACCAGAAAGTCTAGAGCGCTGGACCAATTTGGCCCAAGGCATGAGCCTGCTAGCGCAAAACATCCACCAATTGTCCCACATCCACAAGTCGCTCGGAAACAACTTCAACGAGTCATTTGCCAGTTTTCTCTATGGCTTGCTCATCACCATGTTTTGCAACAACTTCCCGGAATCGCCCAATAAAGAATCATATGAGCACAGGAGCATCACCGGACTCAGCCTGCGCATAGAAACGCTCCAGGATCGGGTCCGCATGGCCAAGGCAAAAAACCAGCAGCTCCGGGCGGAGGTGGAGCGACGGAGGGAGCGGCCGGAGGCCCGGATCGAGACTCCAACGCGGGCCCGGGCCCGGAACCCACTCTTCCTGAGCCGGAGGCAAGCGGTTCGGGGCCAGGCAACTCAGCCGCAGACCCAGAAGCCGAACCATGGCCAGAGTGCCCTCAGCCACAACCAGAGACGGACTCCGTTGGCGCTTGGCCCGGAAAAGGCCGCCCTGCGTATAAACGTGGCCCACGACGACACGTACACCAGCAACGACTCCTTTTTGGAAACCCCCAGTGAAAACCCCAACCTCAACCAGGCGCCACGTTACATGCAGGGCCTTTTTGACAAAACCGGCACGGCCAATGTGAGGCGGCCGCCGGCAAACAAACCTAGTCGGGTCACGAAACCGAGAGGCTTGGCGGCTCAGCGGGCTCAACGGGCACGCGAGAGTCGCCTCAACACCAGGCCTCCATTTCGGTGACGAAAATGGGGAGAGATCGGCCGGGCGCCCTGTTTCAGTTGAAAGGCAGCGTCGGAAAGAGATCGGCCGAGCCCCCTGTTTCAGTTGAAAGGCAGCGTCGGAAAGAGATCGGCCGAGCCCCCTGGTTCAGTTGAAAGGCAGCGGCGGAAAGAGATCGGCCGGGCGCCCTGTTTCAGTTGAAACGCAGCGTCGGAAAGAGATCGGCCGAGCCCCCTGTTTCAGTTGAAAGGCAGCGTCGGAAAGAGATCGGCCGAGCCCCCTGTTTCAGTTGAAAGCCAGCGTCGGAAAGAGACCTTTATTGACGTTAAGGTCCGGACGCCCGTTGGCCCTGCGCTTCTGGAGCCAACTTTCTGCCTGCACACAAGAGAGGCCGGACGCTAGCACTCCTTGAGCTTCTGTAGTAGCTCGTACTTTATCTGCAGCACCGGCTTCTGCTGCTGAGAAGCCATCACCAAAAGATAGTCCCTGTTCAAAAGCAGGTTCATGACCTGGTCTCGGCGGAGCTCCTGGTGGTACCCCAAAGGCGGATTCATATGCAGGACGTCAACAAACAGCGAACGGCGGGCCGGGAAAAGAGCGGGCCGGGAAAGTGCAACAAACGAGCCAGGTGCGGTGGAGGAAGCTGGGTGGAGACATGGGGCGCGGGCGCCTGTGTGCAGGAAACGGCATTTGTGCAGTACCGCCGGACATAGGCGCGCCCGCCGCCAACGCACAACACCATGAGTGAACTTCTGGCGGAAGAAAAGCGGCGGCTTTTGAGAGAGCGGCGGCAAGCCAAATTGGGCCAGGGAAACGGCACAAGCCGCTTGAACCAGATTTTGGGTGGCCTGCTGGTTCCTGGAGGCGCGCTGTCTGCAGGGGCAGTTTCTGGCGCAGTCCAGGGGGTTCCAGAAACCACCACACAGTTTGCCACGGCGACAAATGCCGCTGGATTTGGGAGCACGGCCACGAAAGCTTCAGCGGCCGGTTCAGGAGATTCGGGGGATTCGGGGGATTCGGGGGATTCGGGGGATTCGGGGGATTTAGGAGTTTCGGGGGTTTCAGGGGTTTCAGGAGTTTCAGGAGTTTCGGGAGATTCAGGAGTTTCGGGAGATTCAGGAGTTTCGGGAGATTCAGGAGTTTCAGAAGCTTCAGCAGTTTCAGCAGCTTCAGAAGCTTCAGCAGCTTCAGAAGCTTCAGCAGCTTCAGCAGTTTCAGGCAGCGGCTCAGCCAAAGAGGATGCCGATTCCAGGCTCGAAACACCCCCAAAACCACAAGCTGCAAGTGCCAGAAGCGAAGCAGCCATCGACGCCTTTGCCGACCCCGATGGCCCCGACATCCTGTCGCTTTTGCCCCTGCAACCGGAGAATTTGGACATGGACTCGCTTTTACAGCAGATTTTCGCAGGGCCCAACGGGGCGTCCGCCCCTCAGAAAGACACCGCCGACTTCTTCGCCAATATCATGCAAACCATGTCGGAAGACGGAACGGACATGCCCAAGACCGCCGCCGACGCGTCGTTCCACTCAAAGATGTCTGCATACAGGCAGTACCAGCAGAAGCAGCTTTCTGCTCGCTTCGCCATTTTGCGGCTCATCGTCCACGTGGCTGGGTTCGTCTACCACTACCGGACCGAGGCCTTTTTCCGCTCATCGGCGTACTCCTATATCCGGAACCGGATGCATGCAACCAGCTCTTTTGCTATGTTCTTTATGCTGGCGGAAATAGCTTTTATTTCCGCTTACTACTATCTGTTATCGGCCAAGGGCCTTCTTCTGCAGGTTTCCGAAAACAACCCCATTACGAAGTTGTTGTCGTTGGCATCGGCGGTGTATCCCCAGGCTACTGCATACCAGCCGATCTTGAACAATCTTTTGGTGTACTGGGGCGGCGTTTCCATCATCATCAGTGACCTTCTGCTTGTGGTGTTGATGTTTGGACTTGCCAGCATCCTTGCATGAACTGACTCGTTACTCTGGCCGAATCCAGAAAAACACTGGAGCATATACTTTTCGGCCCGAATCCTATATACAAACCGTCTCAAATATGAAGACGCATGCCCGAAGCCCATGTATGTTCAGGCCCGACGCTATGTGTGTTTGGCCATGTCCTTTTTCTTTGCAGCAATGATTTTCTCGGCACTGCCAAGCCCCCTTCGCTTGTAAAACGCGAGTGCTAGAAGCACAGAACTGGCAAGCGACACTCCAAACCATGTAATCAAGTATTGGAAGTGGTTGTTGGTAAAGTTCACCTTAGCCACCGCCGCAATGGGCACACCACGGCGCACAAACTCCGACTCCTGCCACTCAAGCGTGGTGTCCTCGTCAGACTGCGGCAAGTGGTCGACCTTCGAGCCGCCAAAAAACCACAGACTTTTGGCCTTTTTGCCGTACTCCTCCGGTCCCACCCAATCCGGCTGATCCTTCAACGAGTACATCATCTGCGTGTATACCGGCAACGTGCCGGACTGCTTGGCCATGGCCTCCACATCGGGCACGAGGAAGAGCTTGGAGCCTTCCTCGTGGTCATACTGGAGGTACGACTTGGCCGGCATACACCGGAGCATGCCCTCAATGGTGATCTCGCCCTGAGGCATGGCCAAGTGTGCCAAGTAGCCTTTGCTTCGGGTGTGTGGGATCACCCGCTCTTTCTGGATCCAGCCACGCTCCACCAAAATGGGTTTTCCGCCGTCGCTGCGCTCAAAAGGCGTCACAACCAAGTATCCGAGTTCGCCTTGGCGCATGCGGGGCCCAAGAAACATCTCCTGGTCGTAGTTGAAGCGGCCACGTACGCGGAAGCGCCGAAACTCAAAGTCTTTGACTACCTCGGGGTCGATAACCGCCGGAAGCCCGTCTAGGGGCTCTTCTGCAAGCATGTGTTCCGAGCGCTTGATGAGGTTGACTTTCCACCGCAACCGCTTGACTTGCCAGCATCCCAAGCCAAAACTGATCAAGGGCATGGCTACCATAAGCCCGAGCATGACCTTGCGGAATACGGGAGCCTTGGCCTGATTCTCCGATTTGGCAAGGTTGGTCACCGACGACTTGATGGGTTTCCAGTCCATGTTGAGGGTTTTGACGCCCCGCTTTGGGATCCAGGCGACTCTTCGAAACATGCCAATTAAGAACAGGAAGGAGCTTTTTTGGGTTTGCCGGGTGGATGCTTCTGTGCTTTGTATGCGTTGCAGATATTCAGGTGGCGGTATTTTGGGGTAGGAATTCGCGCCTTATATAGAAATGTCACACCCCCTTTCGCTTTTGCAGCCACCCCTCAACAACGCCTATATAAAGCCGCTCCCGCCCCTGAAAAATACATGGCTCAATTTTGTTCACAACACCAGCAGCACTGAATCGACCCATAGCGGTTGGGCAGCCGTTGCTGCAGGCCAGTGTTGGGTGCTTCAACAGTTCAGGTTTTCATTTCGGCGGTGATTTTGATTGGTGATACCGAGCCGGCTTCCTGCCCAGGATGGGAACCCCGTGGGATTGGCCCGGGCTTGCGGTCTGGCTTGCACTGGGATGGACGGGCGTGCCGTGCCCAATTCGGCCATGGGTAGTGTGCACGCCCCGATGATGCCCTCAGAAAAAAACTTCGCAACTCTTCTCAGTCTCTACTAACTACCATGGGCGGTCTTGACTATCTTCTTTTCGAAGAGGCTACTGGTTTCGCCATTTTCAAAGTCTTGATCCAGCAGGATGACATCTCCGTCAGACTGAAGGAGGTTCAGGAGGCTTCGCAGGACTTTTCCAAGTTTTCCAGGATGGTGGAGCTTGTCTCATTTGCTCCATTCAAGGGTGCAGCCCAAGCTTTGGAGAACGCCAACGATATCTCCGAGGGGTTGGTGTCGGAATACTTGAAGTCTGTGTTGGAGTTGAACCTCCCAAAGCCTTCCAAGAAGGACAGAGTCACGTTGGGTGTTTCCGATAAGAACTTGGGGCCTTCCATCAAGGAGCATTTCCCTTATGTTGACTGTATCTCCAGCGAGATTGCTCAGGATTTCTTGAGAGGAATCCGTGTTCACGGGTCCCGTTTGTTCAAGGACTTGCAGGAGGGTGACATTGAAAGAGCTCAGTTGGGATTGGGTCACGCCTTTTCCAGAGCCAAGGTCAAGTTTTCCGTGCAGAAAAACGACAACCACATCATCCAGGCCATTGCTCTCTTGGACCAGTTGGACAAGGACATCAACACCTTCTCCATGAGAGTCAAGGAGTGGTACGGATGGCACTTCCCCGAGTTGGCCAAGATCGTGCCAGACAACTACACCTACGCCAGACTTGCACTCTTGATCAAGGACAAGTCCAACTTGACCGACGAGGACGTGCACGATGTTGCCGCTTTATTCAACGATGACTCGGCCATTGCCCAAAGAATCATCGACAACGCCAAGATCTCCATGGGCCAAGACATCTCTGAGCTAGATATGCTCAACGTGTCCACCTTTGCAGAGAGAGTGGTTTCCATCACGGAGTACAGAACCAGATTGTACCAGTACTTGACCGACAAGATGCACACTGTTGCACCCAACTTGTCCACCTTGATTGGCGAGGTTGTGGGTGCCAGATTGATCCTGCACGCCGGCTCGTTGACCAACTTGTCCAAGCAAGCTGCTTCCACCGTGCAAATCTTGGGTGCCGAAAAGGCTTTGTTCAGAGCCTTGAAGACCAAGGGTAACACGCCAAAATACGGGTTGATCTACCACTCCTCGTTCATCGGTAAGGCCTCCACCAAGAACAAGGGAAGAATCTCCAGATACTTGGCCAACAAGTGTTCGATTGCATCCAGAATCGACAACTACTCGGACGAGCCCACCACCGCCTTTGGTCAGATATTGAAGAAGCAGGTCGAGGACAGATTGAGCTTTTACGACACTGGCTCCGCACCAATGAAGAACTCTGATGCCATCAAGGAGGCTTTGGCGTTGGTTGGTGATGCCATGGACATTGAGGAGGACGCCGCTGCTGACGAGCAGGAGAAGGAGGAGGAGGAGGAGGAGAAGGAGGAGAAGGAGGAGAAGAAGGAAAAGAAGGACAAGAAGGAGAAGAAGGACAAGAAGGAGAAGAAGGAAAAGAAAGAAAAGAAAGAAAAGAAGGACAAGAAGGACAAGAAGCGCAAGGCCGACGACGACGACGAGTCTTCCAAGAAGAAGAAAAAGAAGTCCAAGGACTAAGGTCATTGTATAGCATTATATGTAAGGTTCTAGCTAGCGTAGCAGGCTGGAGAGCCTCTGCTCACACAGACCCTCCCAAGCCCAGCTCTTGCACATAGCAGCAGGCGCTGCCCAACAAGACATTCTGTCCCTGTGTATATGCAGGACACACCTGCATCTGCAGCGGTGGCATCAGGAGGACTGTGCAGTATAGTAGCCGGAATCAAGCAGATCGCTACTGGCAAAACCCGTGGCGAGCACCTGGTAGCTGAACTCCGCAAAATCGTCGTGATCCGCCGAATCGGGCAGTATTCCTGCACTTTGCAACACAAGTGTCTCCTCCGAGCCGCCAAGCTCCATCAAGTAGCCCTGCAAGCCCAGATCGCGGAGCAGGCCCAAAGTGGCATACCTCAGCAGAGGCGACCACGTGACGCGCAGGTCACGTGCGTTGAACTCGTCGTCGACAGTGAAGCGAACCTGCTTCAAGAGGCGAGAAGGCCCCAAGTCCAAAAACCCACAGTCGTTGTCCACCGGTTTTGCGCGGAGCGAGCCGTCGAACGACAGAATAGGCGACAAAACTAGGTAGTCTTGCCTGAAACTGGACGGAATAAGCTGGTTGATGAAGAGTGCCTCGGAGCTCGTTTCGGCGCCGCAAATGGGGCTGGGAGAGGCCGAGAGAACGGGGGCCGGCGAATCGGGCCCCAAAGCCGGCGTGGTTGCCGTTTTGGGCAATGTTGCCGCTCTGGGAAGCGCCTGGAGCGCCACAAGGAGCGCTGTAATGGCACCAGCCAACGCAGTGCTGCCGTGGGCCAGGCCAGGAGACACGCAGAGGTCTCGGAGATCAGCCGGCCTGGGCGAGTCCGTGCGGAGTTCGCCGGTTCGGGAAAGGCGGTGGTGTGGGCTGGCCGAATCGCTCAAACGGTCAAGCACGTGCTGGATGAGCACCACGCCCTGCTCACGCGTTGGAACGGCAAAGTCCACGAGCATGCGGCCCGGCGCCGTCTCCACATAGAAGTCGGGCTCGGAGTCAAGCTGGCGCTGCATATAAGCACGCTCCAAGAAGCGGCACACCATGCAGTCCCCGGCACACGCCGGGCCCGGGCTTCTGGAGTTGCGGGCTTTCTGCAACAAGCACAATTGCGCCGAGCTGACGCCGCTGGCGGGAGGAGCCGCCGGCGCCCCCAGCGAGTCCGAGTCGGGCACGGAGCCGGAGCTGGCGGCGGAAGCGGCCCGCACAGCAGCGGCGTCCTGCAGGAAAGCCGCCATCGAGCCGCCGGCGTCCAGCCCGTCTGGCCGGGCAGCGCCAGAGTCGGAAACACCGCGGGCGGCAGCGGCCGGCACAGCGTCCTGCACGCCGTGGCGGAAGCCCCGGGCGAAAACCTGGGGGAAATGCGGCCGGTGGGTGTCCCGCAGCATGTAGCCCCGGACCTTCCGATAGCCCGACGACGACGGGCGGGCCATTCGGTAGGCCACGTTTTCCAAGGCCGCCGTCTGCTTTTTCAAGGGTTCTTTCAACTTCTTGAGCTCGCTTCTGGACACATCAAGCCAGTATTCGGCAAACGACAAGATTCGGGACGTTTTCTCCGGCGAAACCTCAACCGGCGAGCAGGGCAGAAGGTCTGCGATGCAGAGAGCCACGGCGTCGGAGCAGCCGACGTCGCCAATGGAAGGCTCGGGCGGGCAGAGCAGGAGCGTCCTCGAAGTCTCGCTCTCGACTCTCCCGCCCAGCGAGCCCGGCACGGCCACGTCCACCGGGCCCTCGGAAACAGTTCCCAACGCAGAAGCAGAGGCACGTGGCCTTGGAAGCAACTCCGCCGCCCGCTTCCGTGCCCGGAGAGTCTTGTAGCGGAACTCGTAGCGGTTGCCTTGCACACAACGGCGGCTCTGGTGCCGCGGCTCCGGCGCCGACAACGCCTTGTGGAGCGCCTGTCTTCCCAAATGGGAGCGGGGCAGAACGTTGTGCACCACAAGCCTCCGGGAGAGGGGGACGTAGTGGGTTTTGAAGCGGCTGGAGAACGACGGCAGAATGGCCGCCACTTCCCGCCGCCGCCGGGTCGGCCGGGCCAGACTCAAGATGGTGTGGTGCTGGCGTTTCAACTGCATGTAGCTCTCGTAGTTCTGAGCCAATATATCGGTGTAGGCAGTGGAGGTAGCAATGGAGGGCGTTCTCGTCATAGCAACAGTAGACAGAAGGTCGAGCAGGAACAGATAGTCGAGCAGGAACAGATAGTCGAGCAGGAACAGATAGTCGAGCAGGAACAAATAGTCAGCAGAAACAAAGAGTCGGGCAGGGAGTCGAGCAGGGAGACAGCACAGAAGGCTGGGGCCGGCGAGACTGCACACAGGCCCTCTGTGCTGCGTTCACAAGAGGAATGGCACAAAGGCGGCCGCCGAAGACAAGCCAGTGCGGCCCGTCAGGCAAAGTTGACCTCCCAGCCCATCTCGTTCAACATGTCGTTCCAGTCCACCGCAAGGTCGCCGGCCGGGTTCGCCATCCACACCTTCTCCACCACCGCCTTCACCCTCACAATGTTCCACGGCCCGTAGGACTTCATGAAGTCGTCGAAACGAAGCCGCATGCGGTGGCGGTCCTGCACAGACACACAGTGGATGCCCGCCATGAATATAGGAAACACGAGCGTGGCCTGCACCGAGGTGGGAAGCAAGACGTCGATGCGTTCAATGAGCCTGCTGCACAAGACGCGGCTCTGGAGCGCCAGCGGGTTGACTCGGAAGACGGCCTGGCGGAGGTACAAGATGCAGGACAACTTTAGCGCCTCGAACGTGGTGAGCTGGAGCTCCCAGTCGGGCCCGGAGAGGGTTTCCAAGTCCTCGGAGTCGGGGCTGAGGGCGGAGATCTCGCCCTCCAAGAGCAGCGCTTTCTCCACCACCTCCGCCACCTGCCCGAGCGCCGCGGCACGTGCACCGGCCGGGTCCGGCGCCAACTCCGTGTCCAAGCTGCCCACTTCCACCGCGTCGTCGCCGGCCATGTCCGAAAAGGAGAGGGCGTGCTTGGCCTCGCGCTGGAGCTTGCTGATATCGCCGATCATCTTGAAAAGCGACTTGGACACGCCGAGCAACGGATTGAGGTTGCCCCGGGAAATGCCGGGCTTGTCCCGGAAGATCTCCGAGTACACCTCGTTGGGGAAGTAGGTGCCTCGTTCCACCGTGGAGCTGGCGAGAAGGTCGTGGTAGGCAAAATTGGAAATGAGCCAGTGCTCTTCTTTGTTGTTGTTGAAGTTCATGATTCCGCCGTTCATTTTGAGGAGATTGGCGCCCCACTTGAGAAACACTGACCAGTACTTGATATCGCCTCTGCAGATTTCGGCGCCGCAGAGAATGAGAAGCGTGGCGAGTTTGTTGATGATGGCCCTGCGGTTTCCGCCGGGCTGGAACGTGGGCTCTTTTCCGCCGTCTCCAGCGAAATCCCCATTTCCCTGCCATTTGCCGGCCTCGTCCACTTCGCCGGCTTTGTCGTCGTTGAGCTGGTTAGCAGCGAGTCGGGCATACCGAGAGCCCTCGGCCATCCACTTTCCGCCCAAATGAAACCCGGCCCACGCCAAAATCCCACATAAAACCCCGCGGTCTCGCTGCGCTAGCGGAAGAAACACCCGCTGGTACAGATTCAGGTCCTCGTTGTTGGACGGCGCAATGGAGATTTTGCGGGAAAGCGTCTCACAGTAGTAGTTGTAGAGGTACAAGCCCTGCGAGTCGAGCTCGGGAAGAAGCGAGAGCGACGGCTGTGGCGACGGCAAGTACGACGACATGAAGCCGGACGCAATGTCGAAAAGCTGCACGTTGTTGAAGGGAAGCTCGTCTTTGGCCGGCGGGAGGTACGGGTGTCTGGTCGCCTCCGGCGTGCCGGCGTGGGACAAGTCCCTGAGGAAGTGGAGGAGCGCCAGCGAGCTCTGCGGGTCGTGGGCGGCCCTGAAGAGGTTGGATGGGGAGAGACTGCGGACGGAGTCGGCGCCGAACTCGCCCATATGCATGTCAAACGCCGGCGTGTGCAAATCGAGCAAATCCTGCTCTGTTTTGGGCGGAGAATTCGCTGCATTGGGCGGTGCAGCCGCAGGCTGCTCGGGTGCATGCAAGCCCTGGCCTGAACGGTCGCTTTCGTGTCCAGGAGTGGAGCTGCTCTGTTCCAATGCGGCCACATTGGGTCCCAAAGCGCTGGCTGCATGCAAGCCGGCGACGGCATGGCCTGATTCGGCATGTGGCGGTGCCATGTTCATTCCCAATGCAAGCAGTTCTTGTCTGAAATTCAGTTCTTGTCTGAAACTCAGTTCTTGTCTGAAATTCAGTTCTTGTTTGAAACTCAGTTCTTGTCTGAAATCCAGTTCTTGTCCCGATCCAGTAACGGCAACACCGTCACCCTCGTCACTCGGACTGACACTTTCTTCCTCCCGATTCAACTTCTTACGCCGCCGAAGTTTCAGATTCCGCTCCTTTTCCTGCACCTGTTGCCGTAGCCCTCGTATCTGCTCCTTGTCCATCGACGAGTAGTCCACCCACACGCACTCCTTCCCAAACCGCTGGCAGTCTCGGCAAATGGGCTTTGTATCGTCACACTTTTTCTTGCGGAACTTGCACGTGAGACACCCTGTTCTGGACTTTCTCGTTGCTTTGAATCGGGCATTGATCTGGTCGGCGGACTTGGCCATTTCAGGAGCTTCGGCCTTTGGCGCCGATGTCACGTGTTTGTCCTCAGCGGTGCCGGTCTGGGCGGCTTGGGGTCCGTTTGTATCGTGGCCCCACATGGGGGTGCCGGAGACGTGAACGTGCGCAAGGGCACGTGCGGTCACGTGACCCTTCACGTGACCCTTCACGTGACTCTGACCTGATCTCACGTGCCACGCACGTGACCCCTGCCGCCGTGCCACTGCACCCCAGTGGCGCCGGGCCCGCCCCGCGAAATCCGCTGTTTTCCGATTGTGGAAGCTGCTGGAAGAAGCGCGCTGTGTGCAGGTGCGGGCTTTGGCGGTATTGCTGATTCGCAACGGATTTTTTCCCGGGTCGCCTCTTTTTTCTTCTACCGATAAAACCATCATATAACTCCAAATGTCTTTAAAGCGTATCAACAAAGAATTGCTCGACTTGGGAAGGTATGTTTACTCTGGCGCCCGTCGCCATCCTCTCATTCTTGTGTGAAACAAGCACCACAGCCGAAATGGCGCCCGAACACAGACTCTGACTCGGCGCTTAAGTGATTTGGGGACTTTGCCTCACAATCCCATTTGGGAATCCGGGACATGTTCGGGAAGACCAAAAGTGGAAGCAGGACTCGCTAATGGTTGACGGCGGATCTAGTGTTGCTAATCTCCGAGTTGTGGATACGGAGCGGATAAGGAAGTGGACACGCGACGTCCCGAAACAGAAGGCAAGGTGAAACAAGATACCGCAGCGACTGGCGGCGGTGACCGGTTGCTTGTGCCATCCGTGATGTGGCACTGCTGATCGGAATTTGTTGCAGCGGTGTGTCGTTTCAGGTTTTGTCTGCGTCCGAACTCCTTGCCCCTTCGTCTTGCAAGACTCATCCAGTCGTTTCTCATTGAGTTCTTTTCTCCAAGTCGTTTTCTTTCAGTCCTTTTCGGGCCTTTTCCTCTTCAATACTAACCTCAGAGATCCACCCTCGTCCTGCTCCGCAGGCCCTGTTGGTGACGACTTGTACCACTGGCAAGCATCGATCATGGGACCCCCAGACTCGCCTTATGCTGGTGGAGTGTTCTTCCTTTCGATCCACTTCCCTACAGACTACCCTTTCAAGGCCCCCAAGGTCAACTTCACCACGAAGATCTACCACCCCAACATCAACGGGTCTGGCTCCATCTGTCTAGATATCTTGAAGGAGCAATGGTCGCCTGCACTCACCATCTCCAAGGTGCTCTTGTCGATCTGCTCTTTGTTGACTGACGCCAACCCGGACGATCCTTTGGTTCCTGAGATTGCACACGTCTACAAGCTGGACAGAGCCAAGTACGAGACCAACGCCCGTGAGTGGACCAAGAAGTATGCGGTCTAGGCTTCATAGATTAATCTTGTCATCCACCATAAATAGTAGTTATGCGCCACTAGCGGTTTTTCTGCCGTTTAGTCGGGCGTGCTTCTTCCCACCTCTGTTTGTCCTGCATACACCCTCTCACTCCGCCAACTACATCTCCAACCGACACGCACACTCGTCACACGATTCCGGCACAAAAGGCAAACCCGTGCCTTCCCAACCAGGAAACAGCAAACCGGAAAGGACCGAGACAGGCAAGTGAAACACGAGTGAAACACGAGTGAAACACGAGTGAAACACGAGTGAAACACGTTAATCGAGCGAGCAAACTTAGCTCTACGCAACTCACCTTCTGAGCCTCAGCCAGCGATTCCAAAGAGCAGAAGCAAATCAGCACCGAAACCTGAAACCAACCTGAAACCAACCTGAAACCAACCTGAAACCAACCTGAAACCAACCGAAACCAACCGAAACCCCGAATCAATCTCCGAGCCTCTGAAACATGAACCCCTTACAGCCGTTTCACGACAACGACCAGCGGCGGCTCTTTGCTCTCGCCAAGCGCCTCCAAGCAAAAGACTACTTCAAGGAGGTTTTGACGCCGTTTCAAAGCCAGGTTCTAGCCCATGTTTTGGCCCTAGATAATCTCGAATTGTGGACCAGCTTCCTTGATGGAAATTGCACGCTTCATATCGAAAATGAGGACGATACTCCGTCGGCAAGCGACGAAGAGGGCCTTGAAGAAGGCAAAAAACCATTGGCGGCATTGGCACTTAATTTACGGTTTATTCTCTGGGAAAAAGCCATCGACTTCTATTTTGCCAGCGATTCCCAGACGTCCAGCCACAGCCGCATACACGACATGGAGCTCGAAAAGCAATACGACTTGGTGGAGCTGCTAGATCAGGAACCGGAAAAGGAAGTTGTGGCCGAGCCGATAAGAGCGGAGGAGGATGATTATGACGAGGAGGAAGAGCCGGAGAAACCAGCTCAAAGCGCCGAAAACGGGCGTGTGGAGCGGCGCGACGGGCAGGCGGTGGTTCGGATCCCCGTCAGCGTTTTTCGGGCCCGAAACGGCGGCGAAGAAAGCGCAGAGAAGAACGACGAGCTTGCGACGCCGTCTCTTGAGGAGAGGGACATCCAGATCAAGAACTTCAACAAAATCTACCACAACTTCGAGTACGACCGTGAAACATTGATCAAGCGGCGGAAACTCGAGAAGCTGGACCTCCAGATTGAAGCACAGAAACCGGCGGATAATGACAGCGAGATCCCAATCACGTTTGGCGCTGCGTCACACTCGTTGAAGCACTTGCTCGAAACCATCCGGGAGAAGCGGGACGACATTGCGCTCAATGACATAGAGTTGCGGTCTCTCTTTATGGATATCCGAAAAAATCGGGGAAAATGGGCCAATGACGAGCGCGTGGGCCAAGAAGAGCTTTACGAAGCATGTGAAAAGGTGCTACATGACCTACGGGGTTACACCGAGCACCTGACGCCGTTCTTGAACAAAGTGTCCAAGCGGGAGGCGCCCAACTATGGGCTCATCATCAAGAATCCGATGGACTTGAACACTGTGATGAAAAAACTCAAGGCCTTGGCATATCAGTCCAAGGCGGAATTTGTGGACGACCTCATGCTTATCTGGAACAACTGCTTGGTGTACAACACCGACCCAAAGCACTTTCTCCGTGCACACGCCATTGCCATGCAAAAACGAACCCAGAAGCTCGCACCCATGATCCCCGAAATCACCATTCGTAACCGGGCGGAGCTCGAGAAGGACGAGGACGTGGACGAGACGCCCGGCGGCAAGTCATCCAAAAAGGGAATGCGGCGGGAAGTCGTGAAGGAGGAGGAGGAGCAGCAGCAGCATGTGCAGGAGCCGGAGGTGGAGAAGGCGCCCACACCGGCGCCGGCGGAGCCGGAGGAGGAGGCCGACGACGACGACGACGACGACGTTTTGGAGTCCCGCGACGACGACAACGACGACAACGACGCAGAGCTACAGGCGTGGAAAGTGCTCACGGCAAAGTCTCGTGCAAACTACTGTGCCAGCCGAGCGGCCCTCTTCGACGCCAATTTGCATTTGCGGATGGACGCCGAGGCCATTGTGCGGGAATCGAAGAAGATGAGCGACTTCAATCATTTTCTCGACAACAAGGAGGTGGTGTCGAAAGGAAACAAGTTGCTCGACAATGATGAGCCGTACCTTTTAGAGTACGACATTGCGGGCGGAGTGCCGGAGCTCGGGTACAAGGGAAGCGACGATGCACAGCAAGAGCGGTACGAAAACGAGATGGTGGAGGAGATTCTCAGGGCCGGAGGCGGAGCCAAAACAGGCCTTGTGTTGGACAAGTCCGGACTCAATGCGCTCTACACCAAGAACATTTCCGAGATGCAGGAGATCCGGAAGATCTGCTTCAAGATCTCGCTAATCCGGCAGATGCAGACGCAGCAGTTCATGCACCGAACGCAGATGCGGCAGCCGGAGATCGAGTTTCTCCGGGAGGTGGATGTGGACGATGTTTCCAAGTTGCCCAACCACGAACTCAACGACCTGGAGGTGCAGTATGCAGCGCTCCGCAAAAGCGTGGCCAAAATCGGCATGCACACCGGCTTCGAAACCACGGACTCCGTGGCTATCAACACTTTGACGCAGGTTGCGGAAAAGTACATGCTGAACCTTGCCAAAACCATGAAGTTGCACTGCGAGAGCACGCTGCGAAACACCCTCAACAAGAAGGACATCGTGCTTCTCTCGCTTTTGGAAAACGGAGTGGACAAGCCTGATGATCTCTACACGTTTGTCCAGGAACGGGTCAAAAAAACCGAGGCGAAATTGGAGGGTTTAAGGGCCAAGTTGGCGGGGTTCTTGAGGGATCTACTCCGGCCCACGCTTGAAAACTTCAGTGAGCAGAACTTCGACGACAACAGCGAGCAGTTCACCACGGGCGACTTCACCAGCGCGTTGGGCGACGATTTCTTTGGCTTCAAAGAATTGGGCCTCGATAAAGAGTTCAAGATGCTCCTGTCGTCGGTGCCGGTGTACCTCTTGCACCTGCGGCTCCACAACTCGTTCAACAGCACGGGGCCGGCCAGCAAGACCACCAAGTACGAGGACTTGAAGGACCTCGGGCCGAGCCGGTTGACGGTGGCGGACGTGCCTGCACAAATCGGGCTTCTCCGGGGTTTCTACTCCGCATTGGTGCAGAAAACCGAGGCGGCCTATGTCAAGCTGCAGAAACGCAAAGGCGAAAGCATGGAGCTTCCGCCGCCGGAGCAGTTGTTTCTCTTGGAGGACGACGAGTTGCCGCAGAAACAGCGCAACACCCGGCCGCGGCTTCCGCCCACCGGCAAAATCGCCGGCGTCAAAAAGAAACCGCTTGCTGCGGCCTACATCTTGGACGAGATCCCCGAGCCGCAGAATGCCGACGCCGACGACGACGTGGACTCCATTTTCGGCATGGATATCAGCATCGACGACTGACACCCGTACCTCCGCGCGCACCATGGCCATAGAATACTCAATGACACATTTATCCCCGCCTGTCACCTCTTTTCCTGTGCATATCGCCGACACTCTAAGGCCCACATTCTTCTTTTGTTTCGCCGGCCCGCTTCATACTAGCTCCCCACAGCCCCATTCCAGCGGCCATCTTGACTCGTTTTCGTTGGAATACCCGCCATGACCTTGGGCCTAGCGCTAGACCCGCCGAAACCCCTGAATTCGGTTCCGCCTCGCTTGAATGACCAGCCCACCGATTTTCTCCTCCGCAGAGACGTTTTTGGCCGAAATATACTCCATTTATGTGTCATTTCCAATAACACGCAGCGGCTCGCCGAAATCCTCCAGCTGGCTGCTCTGAAACCACTCCTAGCGGCCACGGACTTTGAAAGCGGATGGAACGTGCTCCACTATGCTTTTTTTCTCAAAAGAATGGCGTGTTGGCGGCTTTTGTTGGCCCACTTCTCGGGCCAACCCCCGAACGCCCTCCAGGAACTTCTAAAACGCAGAGATCGGTGCGGGAGAGACCCGTTGCTGCTCTTGGAAAACGCGGCGCTGGACTTGGTCTGGATTCCGGCCTATATCAACGAAAACGACGACTTCCATTTGATCCGGCGGACTGCACACAGCCTCCCCCGCCCGTCTTCCTGGTGGGCCCCCGAGTTTGGTGCGTCCGCTGCCTACGCCTACGGGCTGAACACCTACGGGAACTTGGGCCTCGGCGCCGCCGTGGAACGTGCACCGCCGACGAAAGTATGCATGTCACGTGACCCGGGCCGTCTCCGGGCCGTGCACGTGGCCAACTACCATGCTGCGGTCGTGGCCCGCTCGGGCGCGGTGCTCACCTGCGGCGCCGCCAAGCGGGGGCGCTTGGGGCTCGGCAACTCCTCCAACTCGCCGGGGTACGCCGAGGTGCCCGGCTTACATGCAGTCCGCGACCTTTCCATCTCCAGTTTCCACAACCTAGCGGCCACCAGCACCGGCAGGGTGTTTTCGTGGGGCCTGAACATATACGGGCAGCTCGGCTTCGAAAGCAACGTGTCTGTTTTCGGCAAGCGGAACGAGATCTACGAGGCGACGCCGCACGAGGTCCGCTTTTTCCGAAACAAGCCCGATTTGAAGGGCGTGGCGGTGTCGAATGTGCATTCCCTAGTGTACACCGCTGAGAGTGTCTTTTTCTGGGGCTTGAATGTCGGTCAAATGGGCGTTCCGGCGAGCGAACCCGAGGACTTCGTGGTTGGTCACGTGACGCACTCGGGCAGCGTGCAGCGGGTGCCCACCAGCGTGGATATCCGTGAAGGAGTCCGGCAGGTCGCCACCAGTGAAACCTGCACAGTGGTTGTGACGGAAACGAACGAGCTCATAGTGTGTTTTCAGAACCAGCGAGCAAAACTCCCGAGAATCTCGCCGAGAATCGACACTTCACTTCATTTCGAGCTTTTCAAGCCATCGGTGATGACACGTGCCCCGGTGATCCTGAAGGTATGTGTGCAGTCGCCCGAATTAATTCATGTGTTGGTGGACAGCGGTGACATTGTGCAGGTCCTTTTGAACACCGCCAGTCCAAAGAATTCCACTTTCCAGACAGTGTGGACGCCGGAGACGATGCCCATGCAGGCCGTTGATATGGACACTGCAGCAGACGGCTCGCTTGTGCTCTGCACATTGGAGGGCGCCGTGTTCCGGGTCTGTATGCAGGCCCGAGGTTCCAGCGGCGCCCCGAAGCGGAAATACACGAAGGTGGACGGGGTCAACCGCGTCGTGCAGGTTGCGTGCAGCGACTCTTTTTCCTCTTTTGGTTTTCTCCGGGACGAAGTGGATCCACTTCCGTACAAACTCCAGCAAAACGACTTTTTCAAGGATATGGAGTACTTGAGCCCTTTGGTTGAGCCTGACAGGTACAGAAAGCGGGACCAGTTGCTCGACGTGGACCACCATACAAACTGCTACCTTTGTCCCCAGTTTGGGCCGGCAGATGCTTATATGCCGGACACGGCCCAGAATCCCGTGTTGGCAGAGCGGCTAGCGCAGGACCGCCTCGTGCAGGCGTATGTGGAGCGGCACACGACGCTGCCTCGGCACCTGAGCACATACCAGCAGATTTCGGCGCAGGGATTGGAGGCACACAAGCAAATGCTCCGCTCCTGCATAGACCGCAACGGGTTCCAGCTCGACTGGCTGCAAGAGAAATTCTGCGACGGAGCCATTTGTTCCAGCGGCATCAGGCTTGGCATCCATAGGGGCTTGTTCCTCCAACGGTCGGCTTTCTGCCGGCGAATTTTTGCCGGTTCTGACGAGTATTTCTTGGATCAGCACATTCGGGGACATTTTGCTGGAGGCACCATTTACTTTGATACGCCTGTCGAGCCAATTGCAGTACTAGTGTTTGTCCATTTCATGTATACAAACACGGTGTTGGATTTCTGGAGCAAAGAGCTAAAACTGGAGAAAGAACGAGCAATTCGTCGAGATTTCCGGGCGTTGATGGCTCTTTTTCAGATGCTGTACGAGAGTGACGCTGTGTTTCTTTTGCAGATGGCGCAGTTGGGTGAATCATATGGTGACGTTGTTTTGGACTTGGCAGATGGCGAAAGTATTCAATGCCTGTCGTTTGTCATTTGCCGATGTGCCTTTTTCGAGGCGATTTTGGCATGGGACGGCTCTGAGACTGAATCTAACGGTAAGAGAATCAGTATGGAAAACGTGACGTTGGCCCAAATGAAAGTGATTTTGCGCCATCTTCAGGGGTGCAATGACATGGCGGTTTTTGAACCGGAAAAAGAGCGAATTTGTCAACCCGACGAGTTTGTCAACTTTGTGCTAGACATGATGGACGTCGCCGACGAGCTTTTACTTGTTCAACTCGAAAGGCTCTGTGAAATGACTGTGCAGGACTATCTTTCGTTGGAAAACGTGTTGATTTTGTTGAGCCATTCAGACGGCCTCAGTGCTCCCAAGCTTTTCATGTCGTGTTGTTGGTATCTTTACCATAACCTTGAACTTGTTGTTTTTGACGCCAATTTCAAGGACATAGATGAAAATGTCTGGCGCAGAGTGGAAAAAGTGCTTGGTTTCTTGGATAACTGCAAAAATGCCGATTTTGTGATTGGCGACAAAGGCGAATTGGACTGGAGTGTTGCAAGAAAAGCCCCGGAACCCGAACTTGTGGAAACATTTTTGTTTGATTTCGCCAGCTTCAACGAGATGTACATGAGCGACCGAAAGGGGTTTTCGAGCTTTGAGCCGATTTTCGAGGTTTCGGAGGAGTCTCTGCGGCGGAAACTGAGCCGAAAAATGTCGAAATCGGAGCAGCGTGTTTCGGGGCGTCTGGCCTCCTCCGGCAGACGTTTTTCCCTGTCGGAGATGCGTGGCGATCTCCGAAACGTTGCCTCTGTTGACGATGACGACTTTGAAGTGGTGACGAGAAGAAAACGGGACGACTTCCGGGAGAAAGAGAGCGACTCGGGCCGAAGCGCAGCAAGAGAAATCGGGCCGAATGAAAAACCGCCCAATGGAGAGCGGAACGGCAAGCAGCCCCCCGACAACAACGAGAACAGAGCCGTGGAGGAGCGAGCCAAGGAAAAGCCGAAAGCGGGCAAGGGGCCGCTTTTCACGCCTGCTCTAGGGGAAAATGTCACCGTGGAAAAGCGAAGCAAAATCAAGTTTTCGCCGGCGATGAAAAAGTCCCAGAAAGAACGCAAGGCGCAAACGGCCGGCGCTGTGATTCCGGAGAAGGTGACTCTCCGCAATCCGTGGGCCAAAGCGGACGAAAGTGGGCCAAAAACCACAGGAAAGTCCAGCGAACTCGAGGCCTTCCCGGTTCTCGGACAAGCGGCGTCGGCCGCTCCGAAGAGCGTCAAGAAACTCTCCACCGTGATGCTTGAGGAAGCGTCACGTGCCGCCGAACCCCCCAACCCCGTCAAGACTCTTCAGGAAATCCAACAGGAACAGGAGTTTGCTCGTTGGTGGGAAGAGGAGTGCAGACGGGTTCAGATGGAAGAGGCAAGTCTCCTGAGACTGGCTAGCGGGGAGCCCGCTAGAGGCAGCCGTGGCCGAGGAAGGGGGCGCCGCGGCAGGAGATAGCGGCAGGCAGCAGAGGCTGCAACAGGACCTGGGGCTTCGTGTCCTGCACAGGGCCCCGGTCCCAGGCCGGAAGTGCGGCCGCACCCGTACCTCCGATTATATCCCCCTCCGCCTCCCTTCTGGGATATGGCACGAGGGGCGGCGAAATTCCGCGTGCGGTGTGACGGAACTGCAGAGAGTGCTGTGGCGCTGTTACAGCGAGCGGGGCCGTGTTGTGGCGGAGAAACACGACCCCGTGTGCCCGGATCTCACCTGTGCGTGCATACAGGGCCCCACTGGCACACTCATCACTGCCGCTTTCGGCCCAGAACGGAATCCGTGCGTGCATACAGGGCTCCACTGGCACACTCATCACTGCCGCTTTCGGCCCAGAACGGAATCCGTGTGTGCATACAGGGCTCCACTGGCACACTTATCACTGCCATTTTCGGCGCAGGACGGAATCCGTGCGTGATCCCGATGGGGCGACGGGCGGCATACGATGCCATGACGTCATTCCATTAAAGGAACTCCCAAAACAGAGGAGCAGCACGGTTTACATTTTTTGGCCGGGCCTTGGCGAGATGTGAAAGCCCCACAACCAATGCTGCCCCACAATTTAGCCGAAACTGCAGTCCAAGAGTGGTTCTTGCCAGTGTTTCTGGTTCCGATTTGCATCTCCGCGCTATGCAGTACCACATTAAAAGCCACTCTAAAGACCAAAATCAAATAGAAAAGAGGAAAAATCATAGATTTATCAAACAGGAGTCGTAGATAAGACGCAGAAGATACAATATTCCCATATGGAAGATATCTGTGTTTAGAAAAAGAATTCAAGTTTTAAATACCACACAAATATTGTACATAATACATGGACCCATACTATACACAAAATGGTTAAATCTAATAAAGCATTGAAAAATACAAAATCGTCTCCTAGACGAAATATTACAGAAAATAGAAGAATTGGAGCTGGATGAAATATCTACACTAAAATTAAGACTGCATTTAAACCAGAAGAAAAGAAAACAAGTAGCAGTACCAGAGAACAAAAGATGTGGCCAGAAAACTAAAGCTGGAAATAATTGCACAGCCCAAAACATATAGATAAATGTGGGGCCATATGTCGAAAGATGAAAAAATTATACACCGAAGATGAAAATAATATCTAACCATGAATCGCACACTTAAATAAATATATACTTTTAAAATACCTATCGCCCATTATAAAAATTAAAAATAGAAAAGGAGTTTTGGACGAAATAACAAAAGGGGTGGATATTTGGGAAATAATTTCAATCTCCAGTTTTGTGATGAATTTGAATTGAGTAGCAAGATGGTGATTTGTAGATATGCATGTGATGGTTTTGATAAAGCTATAGGATAGAATCACACAATTTATAAGGAGTCGTGTTTGTGGTGGCATAGTTTATAGTTTAGATTGGATAAAATACAAATGTGATTTAAATTTGTGATTTGGTATACAAACACTATTACTTATATGAAACCAAACACTATTACTTATATGAAACCAAAGACTATTAACTTATATGAACCAAATTTATTATGGGGAAATAGAAATTAAGCCTTTCTGCCTTGGTACTGCTTCCAGCGATACATGGTTGAATTTGCAGGCAATTTGAATTTTTAGACTACCTCTTGTTTTAACCAGAAATCATTCTTGTATGAAAAGTGGGTCTTAACGGACGTCTAGTCTCCGAAGAATGCATGAATGGCAATTTTTCAGTGTCATCTTGGGTTCCAAAAAGTGCTCCCTGGACAGTGAAGTTTTGTCACGTGGCTTCTTACATTGGTGTCTATTGGGTAATTGTGGCTAAGGTTTCTATTATGGGAGAACTGTGTAGACATGGACTGTGTAGCGGTGTCCTGGCCTATTCTGCTCTATCAACAAGCAGAAATAGGCCACAATCTGAAGCTCCACAATCCAAGATCTGCCGCTCTCCAAAAAGCCAATGCAATCCAAGCGTTGCTTCCTCAACAGAGTGTTCAGCCCTCGTTACATTCAACAATTAGAGTTGTATAGCGGACATGCGACAGAGAAGCGGATTTAGCTTCCTGGTTTCCTTGGTCTTGGAATAGTAGCTGCAAAGCTAACTTCGACTGTGGCATAGTGGAGTGACTAGCCAAAGAAGCCCGCAAAAGCCATCTCCGAGTCAACATTCATCGTATTGGACCTTTCAGCGGAGTACAGACGAACCGACCATCTTTTTCACGAAACATTGAATTTCAGAAGATCCAGAAGATCCAAAATCCAGATCCAAAAAGGCCCCGTACGCCTATTCCCCGATGTCGTCGGGAAACCAGCCGTATTGGCCGAGGTTCACCGACATGCCGGAAACCTGCACACACTCGGCCTCCAACCGCCGTTTCTGCTCCAAGTCACCGGCGTCTCGCTTGGAAATATGGCCTGCACTCGAAATCACCCGCCACCACGGAATCTCGCCAAATTCCACCTGCTCCGCCCGGAACATCTGAAGAATGCTTCTGCTGTGCTTCAACGACGCGCCAACTTGGCGTGAGTTCCGGGGCCGCCCGATAAGATACGCAATGTGGCCGTAGCTGGTCACGTGGCCTGCGGGGATCTGCGCCACGGCGCTGTACACGGCGTGGTGGAACGCTTTGGTCTCGTCCAACATCAGGGGCAGTGGCGGAGGAGCGCGTCACGTGCGCGGCCACGTGCGCGGTCCCCTCCACTCAGCTCCGCGCCGCCGCTGGCGTCGGGGCATGTTTCGGCTCTTCAGACACCCGCTCCGAGTGGCCCGGGCGCCGGTTTGTGCCAGGCGCGTGGCTGGCGCATGGCCGGTGCCAAATCGGGCCATTTCGTCTCACGTGCCCACGCAGGCAAATGCCCCCAATGCGGAAGGCAGCACTCCCAAAGCAGACACAAGCCCCAAAGCAGACACAAGCCCCAAAGCAGACACAAGCCCCAAAACGGAAGCAAGCCCCAAAACGGAAGCAAACTTCCTCAAAGTGGACACGCCCCAGCTCATGATTGCCTTCACATGCAAGAAGTGTGATACGCGGTCGTCCCATGCGTTCTCCAAGCAAGCCTACACCCACGGCTCCGTTTTGATCCAGTGTCCCGGGTGCAAAAACCGGCATTTGATTGCCGACAACTTGAACATGTTTCGGGACGAAAAGGTCAATTTGGAGCAGCTTTTGCAAGCAAAGGGGGAGTCTGTTGCTACCACGACTGACGATTTGGCTTTCGAGGATATTCCGGAATCCTTGAAAAAGACCTTGGGACATTATGCCAAGGATGCGCCTGAAGAGTATGTGGCGAAGGATGGGCAGAAGGCGATTGAGGGAAAGCAGGAAGAGGGGCAATGAAGAAGAGACGAAGACAGGAAGGGCAATGAAGAAGAGACGAAGACAGAAGAGGAAGAACAACCGAAAACGGTTCCAAGAAGTGAGAGAAGGGAGAAGGTTTTCGGAAGAAGCAGGCTGATACTCAAGAGGCTGACTCGAAGAAGGCAGATCCCGTGAAGATGGCGACCCGGTAGCTAAGTGGGTGCGGAGTTCTCATGTCCGGTATCTAAGAATGGCCGTTTGGAGATGTGACGTCTGCAAACGCACAGTAAGTCGCAAGTTGAGATGTAGAAGACCAGGCGGGACGTTGGGAACGGTACTGCATATACGCCGCCATCCGGCCGCGTGTCCCAGCCCCGTGGCCGAGTCGTCCGTATCCGGTGCCGGATTCTGGCAGCTTCCCGGCGGCGTGGTCACGCTCCGGATCACGTGACCCCCCATCACGTGCCGCACACACTCACGTGATCCTGGATCACGTGCCGCACCCACTCACAGGCATCTGCGCACGTCCGCAACCCCCATGCACCGGCTCAGACTCTTGACCCACACCGCCGCCCGCGTCCGCCGTGCCTCCACGGCCCGCGGGCGTATCCTACTGCCCATGGAGCAGTACCACGAAAAACTCCGCGCAAAAGCGGACCAAATGGGTGTGAAATCCGTGGAGGAAATGACGCACAAGCTCCAGGCGGATATCGAGGCCAAGAAAAAGCAGATGAACGCCGTGGATCCCTTGGCGGAGCTCGAGGCCCACGAGAAGAAGCAGGCAGAAAAAGCCCGTGCTCAGCAGCAGCAGAAGTTTGCCGAAAGAGGCCATGTTGACAAGGACAAGCCTGCTGCACCATACAAGACGTTACAGTCGTTTGTGGAGGTGGGCAAAATCAAGGAATTGCCACCGAAAGAGTTGGAATTCATCTGGAGAGCCCGCTTTGCGCAGAGTGAAAGGGCCATGAGTGCAGTGTTACTGGGAGAGCAGTTTTCCCGCATGTTTGCCAATGCTTTCCGAAACCCCAACTTCATCTTGCCGCTTCCCAAGGAAGGCGACGGCTATGAGATGCACTTTGTGCAGTGGGGGTTTGTGGGACCCCACACCACGCATTGCATGCTCACGTCTTTGGCCGAGTACAAGTTACACAAGGAGTACGCCAAACCACACACTACGTTGATGTTTCACCAGGATCTCATGCACGACAAGGGCGTGGTGTTGATGAATGGACAGGTGGAGGCAGATGTGCCGCTTTCGCTTGACGAGGCTCAGTTGTTGGTGTTGAATGTGCAACGTTTCTATGGTGTTACCGAGAGCGAGAGCAAGTTGGCGTTGTTGCGGGCGTTTACGGCTGGCGATGCATCTTTTGACATGGATGCGTTGATCAAGGAGGCAGCGTCGATGTGATTGTGCTTGATTGGAGCAAGACGCTGGATGGACGGCCCTGTTCACGTGTTGAGCCGTGGCTGGTATTCAGAGAATATGCAAAGTGGTTATGGGCGTGGCGCTGTTGTTTATGGGACTATACGATGCAGGATGAACGGTGGAATTTGTCCAGAGCTTGTGCTGAAAGGTGGAATTTATGCAGAGCTTGTGCTGAACGGTGGAATTTATGCAGAGCTTGTGCTGAACGGTGGAATTTATGCAGAGCTTGTGCTGAAAGGTGGAATTTATCCAGAGCTTGTGTTGAACGAGTGATTCATGCTGATGGAACGAGTGGCTGACTCTATCCAATGCCAATGATGTTGTCTAAATCCTTTTGTAGACTTGTAGATCGGTCGGTGGAATAATCCCACCCTTCAGCCAAGACTCAAGAGGTCGTCAAGAGAAGCGGTCTTTTTCTTGCTAGCCCGCTGCGGCGCCTTGAGCGTTCGTTTGGCCGGCACCTTCACCGGCTTTTCCGGCACATATTCATCGGAATCAGAGTCGGAAATCTGCACGACTTCCGAAGACTTTGCTTTTGCCTTCAGTTTGGGCTTTGACACCGCTCTTGGGGCCGGTTTTTTCACAGTATGCTGTCTCGGCTGAAAATCCTCTTCGTCAGATTCTAAAAACGTGGTCTTTTTGGCAGCAATTTCCGGTTCTTCTTTCAACGGCGCCCGCTTCGTATCGTAGCGCAACTTATTGAGAAGCTGACGGAATCCTTTTTTTGTGGCGGCCTCATCGCCAGCGTGAAACTCCGCCTCGTCAATATTGATCTTCTGGAGTTGGGATGTTGCGTTGTAGATGGTTTTCTCCACAAAATCCAGGAAAATCTGCTTGTCATCCTGCTCGATGAACTTTTTGGTTGCTTCGAATATACTCTGCTCTGGAACCAAATAAAGCTGGCTCTCTCCTAGCGTTTCCTTGAGAATGTGCTGGATGGAGACGTTATCTGAGGGAAGCGGTTCCAGATTTGGTGCTTTCAGCCGTACAATCGGCTCCGTTTTCCGCTTGTGGTAGAGCAAAATGTCGTCGACATTGGCGATTTTGCCCACGAAGCGGTTGGAAAAGCGGCGGGCGTTTTCCACATCGTAGTTTCCCGTTTGGTCGACCCGGAGCCGCACAAGAGGAAGAATCTCCGGCTTCAGCGCCTGCAGCACCATCGACTCCACCTTATCGTTCAAAAAGGTGGCGATGTCGGCCTTGGACGCAGGACCCTCCACGAACTGCTCGTCTTTCAAGCTCACATCATCAATAACGAACGGGCGCACGGAGGAAAGCGGGATCGCTTCAAGCAGGTAGTCTTTACCGCGGATTTTCATGAGGAAGACGTGTTTCGGAGCGGCCTCGGCCTGGCAGAGCGACGTGGCCACCAGCGACCCCGCTTGAAGCGTGTCAAAACCAGTTGTGGGGTTGTATTGTGGGAAGGGAATGCACTCGTGCTCATGCCCCCACAACACAAAGTCCAAAAACGACGGGAGGAAGTCTTCGGGAACGTACGACGTCATCGTGTGGCGGTGGTGGTTCTGGTGCAAGCACAAGAGATTGAAAAAGTCCAGATCCAGCTCGGGCTTTTGAAACGTCACATCACCGTTTCGCATGATGCGCTGGAGTCTCTCGTCGCGGAGGTTGTTGATGCCGTAGAGAGCCAACTTGGTGAAGCCCTTCTGAAACACCAACGGCGCCACGCAGATCTTGTCCAGGCGGGGAATCTGGCCAAAGTAGTTGATGAGGCCCGTGGAGGCTAGGACATCCAACGGAGAGAGAAGGCCCTCGCCGGTGGCGTCGTCGTGGTTTCCCGAAATGGCAAACACCGGAATAGACACGTTCAAATTGGGGTCCTCGTAGTTGACCGAGTCGCCCACCCGGAGCGCCAGCAGAGGGTCGCTGAGCAACTCCAACTCACAGGGCCGGTCTCCGAGACAGTTGTGGCGAAGCGCCTGGATCACGTGAAAAAGCAGCTTCTTCAGGGGCTTGGACACGTGGAACAAATCGCCTCCCTGGACCACCATGTCCACGTCACGTGCCTTGGCGATGGCGGTGATTTCCTGGAACGTCCGCCACAGATCATCGCCGCGTACAGGATCGTTTTCGAGGTAGCCCACGTGGTTGTCGGTTGTGAGGAGGATGCTGAGGGTGTTTTCGTCGGAGGACACGGAGTTGAGGGGGGGCATGTGGTGTTGCGGGTGGCGGGGGGCGGGAAGGGTGCGTGTGTGCAGGGCGCGTGTGCAGGGCGGTGCATGGCGTTCCTATTTGGGCATGCCTAGCGGTTCCTATTTGGGCATGCTCAGCGGTTCCTATTTGGGCATGCCTAGCGGTTCCTATTTGGGCAGAACGCATGCCCGTCGGCCTCAACTTGGCTTTGCGCTAGCGTGCCCTTTCGGCTCGGACATCGGGGCCGCGCGCACACTGATGCGCAGCGGATCAGTTAGTGAGACCAACACTGGCGACATTGTGGTGAGCAGCCGAAGCAGCCGAAACAGCCGAAGCAGCCGAAACAGCCCAAACAGCTGAAACAATCCTGAAACAGTCCTGAAGCTGAAACAGCTGAAACAATCCTGAAACAGCCGAATCAGCCGAAATAGTCCTGAAGCTGAATCAGTCCCAGAAAGGATAGAGCGGCTAACAGTGTCACCCTTACAACTCCCCTCGCTATCTGCATCAAGCCTTGTTGGCATTTGGAATTGCTTCGAATCGCCGGCTGATTGCTGATATCGCAATTCCTTTGCCGCTCTGAACAAATCAGTGGCTACTCATCGATACCAACTGCATATTTCCGATTATCCTTACAATTTCAATTTCTGCTGCATCCAGCTACTGGTTTCTTTTTGGTCCCACACTTCAATTCATATAGTGGGTACAGATCCAGTGTATCCTGTCAATCCCATCTTTATCTTCCTATTGGTTTCCACTGGTTCTCCGTCTGGTCCCTTTTTCCAGACCGGTCAACTAATTAATACTAATCCAAGCAACTCTCGTCCCAAATTTGACCAAATCCCGCTTCCCCATGAACAGCACGCGGCAGCAGGATGAAATAGAGTCGCTCCGGTCCATCTATAACGACATCTTCCAAGACGTCACTCCACTCCACAAAGTATGGAGCCAGGAAGCATCTCCCCATTTCCAGATCCACCTTCAGTCCCACGAGAATGCAGAGCGTCCCGTTGTTTCTGTCACTCTCGATATCCAGTTCACGCCGACGTACCCCCAGCTGCCACCTGTGGTGCAGCTTTTGCACCCAAGAAACCTCCTCAAGGCCCGTTTGCGACAACTAGAGCTCAAGGTCCGCTCTGTGCTCAAGGAGTACCTTGGCGAAGAGCTCTGTTTTACTCTTATAATGGACGTGAAGGAGCTCTTGGACGACTTCCAGCAAACCACCGAGCAGGTGCTTTCTCTAGAGGAGGAGCGTGTCAAGCGCATGGAAAAGGAGCGGCTTTTGCTCGAGGAGAAAGAGTCCGAGTGGCTCAAAAGAGAGCAGTCTGCCAAGGAGAAGCAACTGGCCGAGGTCAACCGCCAGATCACCGAAATGAATGCCGAAGACTCGTACCTGGATGCATATTCGGGCACCTACACGCTGGCCGAGCCCGCGGACGAAATGGTGCCGGCTTCGCTGTCTGCATTTGTGTTTGATAGCATCCTTTCGGGCGACGTGCCGGGTTCCAACTCTCGTTTCCGGTTTCGGGCCGTGGAAGGCTTCATTCGCTACACTTGCAAGAACCTCCTCCTGTCCATTGCCACCCAGCACATTGTGCGCCCCTACGTGTCGCCTGGCATCAAACGGCGCTTTCCAGACGGCCAGTTCTCGTCGCTTTCGTACCTCCTTACTGAAGTCACCCTATCGGACAAACACTGGCTGTCGGCCGCGGGAAAAGCAGAGATTCAGAGTCTAGAGTTGGAGCTCGAAGCCACCATGCTGCTCAGTCTGCCATCAATCCTCAAGGTGTTCGGGTTTCAGATTGACCAGAAGAAAAACACCGACGAATGGACGGTCCGCATCTTGAACGAGTACTCGCTGCACCAGCAGTACATCGACGAGATTCTCCTCACCACCGAATCCATTTCTTGGTCTTTGGCCCGCTCCTGGATGATCCAACTACTTCCTGCACTTGAGCACCTCCACACCTCCGGTATTTCCCACAGACTCATCTGTCCCCTAAGTGTTCTTTTGTGCCACGAAGACGATGATCCCACGCAGAAAACCCTCAAGTACTGCCATCCAAACTACGGCTACAATCTCTTGCACATGAAAAGCTCGGCCGGTGATTCCTTCACGCATCCGTTTATTCCAGCAAAATGGACGGATCCGGATAGCTCTGGCGGCCTTGCGAAAACTGATATTTGGCAGCTAGGTGTGCTTTTTCTACGCATCATGCTCGACTACGACATTTCGGACGGCCAGTTCCGGACTCCAGAGGATTTCTTGTCTAACTTCAACCCTCGGGACTATCCAGGCGTTGAAGAGTATGCCGAGAGGGTGTACGACCTTTTGAGTCACATGCTACAGCCAAAATCACAGAAAAGATCGAGTCTCTTGGAGCTCAACGCAGTCAAGTTTTTCCGGTCTGGCATTGACTCCGATGACTCGCTTGGCGTTCTCAAAAGTGACCCAATTGGCTCTTCAAAGTACCAGCGAAACCTGCTAAATGCAGCCCGGCGGAATACAGCGGCATCACGTGTTTCCCGGCGTCGGCTGGACGCCCATGCGCCGTTCTTGGAGGACGCGGAGCCAGAAGAGCACCGCTACGACGATTACTCTTCCCGGTACGCCCGGGATTTCGAAGAGGTTGGGAGACTTGGTAAGGGCGGTTTCGGCGAGGTGGTCAAGGCCCGCAATAAGATGGAGGGAACCTTTTATGCCATCAAAAAAATCAAGCACCGCCAGGATAAATTGGAGACTCTTTTGAGTGAGGTGTTTTCATTGGCCAGATTGAACCACCAGTACATCGTACGCTACTACGGGTGCTGGGTGGAGGAAATCGAGGCCAATGAGAGTGTTTTCAGCGAAAGCGACGAATCCGATGAGTTCGAGCCAACGATTGCAAGGTCGCAGTCTATTGTCCACGAAAACTCATTTCAGGTGGATTACTTCACCAACTCGGTAGCACTGATGGAGTATAGCTTTGACGATCGCATTGTTTTCGAGAAGAGTGGAAGTGGAAGCGAGACCGAAAGTGAAAGTGAGAGTGAAACGGACAGTGAAAGTGACAGTGAAACCGACAGTGAAAGCGGAGGCAAAGCCGAGAAAATGGAGCACAAGAAACCAAGTCGCTCCATCCTCTATATCCAGATGGAGTTCTGTGAAAACAACACGCTTGCAGATTTGATCGAGCGAGGACTACCTCAGAACCCATCAGAATACTGGCGGCTCTTCCGCGAGATCTTGGAGGCCGTTTCATACATCCACAGCTCTGGTTTCATCCACCGCGACTTGAAACCCACCAACATCTTCATTGACAAGTCCAACAACGTCAAGGTGGGGGATTTTGGGCTTGCCAAGAACTCGCAGTTTTCATCGGCACTTTCCAAAAACAACCAGGTGGCCACGCCACATAACGAGCTATCCACAGTGGTTGGAACCTTCTTCTACACCGCGCGAGAAATCGCTTCGGGGACCTACGACGAGAAAATCGACATGTATTCGTTGGGAATCATCTTTTTCGAGATGTGCTACCAGTTGGGCACGGGAATGGAGCGGGCCATGATTCTAAACGATCTTCGTTTGGTGGACATCAAGTTTCCTACGGATTTTTCGTCCCGAAAAGCCACCGAACGGCAAATCATACGCCAGCTTCTTGACCACACGGCGGCAAACCGCCCCGGGGCTGCGGATTTACTACAATCGGGCTTGATTCCGGTGGAGCACCAGGATATCATCATTAAAGAAGCGCTCAAATCGTTGGCGGATCCTGCATCTCCATGGCAACAGCAAGTCCGTGACACGCTTTTCAACCAGCCTCCTTCTTTGGCCCGGGACATCATGTTTGACCGAGTGGGCAAGAGTTCGCATGGGTCCATTTTGGAAACCACCACATCGGATTTCTTAATGTTCAGCGGAACTATTGGCGAAATTTCCCGCATTTTTCGAAACCACGGCGCCATCCAAAACTATTACGGCAGTTTCTTGATTCCCAAGTCGACGATGCAAGTGCAGGAACACACGTATGAAGTTCTCGACCGAAGCGGATCTGTTCTCACGCTAACCTACGACCTCGTGTTGCCCACGGCCCGTTTTTTGAGCCGAGAACACATCAAAATCCCAAAGATTTTCACCCACGAGTTTGTCTACCGCCCCAACGTGCGTGGACTTGGCAAGCCTGACAAGTACAGTGCCATGTCGTTCGATGTGTTCTCGCACAGCACCGATACTCTAACGGTTGACTCGGCCGAGGTCTTGAAGGCGGTGGACGAGATCATACAGGCCATTCCTGCACTCAACACTAAGAGCAGCCAGACGGTGATTGTTATCAACCACCTGGACATTCTCAACAGCGTGATCAACTTTGCGTTTGGCAGCTCCAAGCTTCCAAAACGGCGCAGTGAGCTTTTGGGCATTCTCCTGCAATTGGGCATCGAAAGAGGTGCTGAAGACATCAAGGAATGTCTCCGAAACGAGCTCAAAATTCAGCACACTGTGGTGAAGGATTTGGTGGATCTCTTCAATTTCACCATGGAGCCAGAACAGGCGAAATCCAAACTTCGCAAGATCATGATCGACCTGCCGCTTTTGGCACGCGTGGAACGTGCGTTGGCAAATATTCAGGATATTTTGAAGGTGGCACTGAAGTTCGGAGTGTCCACGAAGGTGTTTTTTTCGCCGTTGAGCAACTACAACGCTAAATACTACGGCGGAAACTTTATGTTTCAGGTGATTCACCGGGTGGACAAAAACCGCAAGTACTCGCGGATTGCCACCGGAGGCCGCTACGATCAGTTGATTGTGGACTTGTCGAACGAGCTGCTGATTAAACGAGGCACTGCACATGCGGTGGGAGTGCAGCTCACCACGACTCTTTTGTTTCTCATGACCAAAAACGGGCTTCGGAAATCCAAAGCGGGGGCCTGGACCTCCAAATGCAACGTGCTTGTTGGCTGCCTGCCCGCCGTGCTCAACCACAGCGGGTTTGCGTTGCTAGGAGAAATGTGGTCACATGACGTCAGTTGCGACTACTATGCCACCATGTCGTACGACGAGCTCCTAACACGAGCCCTGCAGGATGGGGCCAACTGGGCGGTTCTCTTGAAGCAGGCCAACGAGGTCAAAAAAGGCCGAAAGAGCCTGTTCAAGCCAATCCGCGTGCGCAATTTGGCGCTGGGCAAGGAAAGCGATTTGGACTACGACGAAGCGGTTTCGTTCCTTATTTCCGACATCCACGGGCGTACCAAGGAGCTAGAAAACCACGACCTGAAAGAGGATCCCGGCCTGCAGATTGGAGAGCCACTATTCCACGTTGATCTTGACCAGAAGGTGAATGTGGTGCAGAACCTCGCCAAGGGCCGGAAAAACAACAAAAGAGACAAGTGGGAGTTTGAAAATGACCTGAAGTTGGCTGCTGCTGGAATGATGCGGGATTTGGCCCGGGCCACGATTTTGACCGTGGACCTGACCGATGCTGTGTTGGATATGATTCTGGCCACCTCTATGCAGGTGCTGCAAGAGGAATGGCTTAAGCGGGCATTTTCCACCAATAACAGGCTTCCTCGAAGCTTCGGGGTGAATATCTGGGATGCCCTAAAAAAAGAGGCCGATAGAGGTTCTCGGTGGGTCATTTTGCATGCACCGAAAACTGACTACACTACAATTGTTGATGTGCAAAGATGATGTTTCAATGGGGCCAAAAGCGTTGAATACCAGTCTACTGGATGTCATCCAAACATAAAATAAAGGTCTAGTGTGATGAACTGTTTACTGAGTCGTGGCCTTTTCCTGATACGCTTTACCGAAGATTTGGACTAGACACCATGTGATCTAAAATGGAATGGATGGAGCGGCCACGTGATCTAAAATGGAATGGATGGAGCGGCCACGTGATCTAAAATGGAATGAATGAACATGAATCTTCAGCAGTCACTGGGACTTACAGCAAAACCAAGGACGGGCAGCGATCCACAAAAGCATGACAAGAGAACTGCATGAAACCGCTTGGGCTCTCGTAGATCTTCTTGTCAAACCCATGTGCTTCATGGTCCTGTGTTGATGATCGGGTGTGCATATAAGCCTTGGCTGGGCGTGGTTGTGAACTCCTACGGCTCCTGAAATGGGTGTATAATGGCATATGTCCGGGTGAATTCACTCTGCAGATGTCCACGCTTCAATTCGGGCCCAGAAACGAGGCACCCTACAACGCCCTCTTCCACATCCAGTACTCTTCCATGCGGAGAAGACTGTACTCTGCATAATTGAAATCAATGATGGAAAGCTCACTCTGAATCATGGCCCATATTCCCCAGTAGAACCCGGGAAGCCCGTAAAAGAGAGAGATCTCCTCAATGAGCGCATTGACCTTCTCCGGCGGCGCATTTTCGTCGTTCAAGTATCCTCGGCACCAATTGACCATAACCTGATTCTGGGGAGACGGCTCAGGAATCGCCTCACGGTTGCAATCGAAGCCCTGCCACTCGGCAAAGTGGTTTGCTATGTCAAACGCCCTGGGAGCAGGAATCATGTACTCGTAATCGATGAATTGGATAGGATTGTCTGCCACTTGAGGAAGACGGCCTGCATACACCGCGCCGTCCTCCGGCACGATGATGTTCCCGGAGAGAAGGTCACAGTGGCACACCACGACCTCGGAGCGGGCGGCCTTGAGCCGCTGGCGGGCCCATCGGAGCTCGTCCAAGATCACGTGCCGCACGTTGTGTGCAGTCACCGCTTTTCCCGGCGTGTTTGCGGCAAAATTGCCCACCAACGCCTCGTTGACCGGCACTATGGCAACCCAGTCCTCCATCAAGTCCCAGATGTTGTTGATAGACTTGGCTGCTTTTCTGTGGCCGCTGTGCAGCCGGATCCGGAGGATTCCGTCTTCTATGAACTCAGCGTTGATTTTGTTGTGCCAGTGGCCAAGCTGTTGCGCTATGAGCGGATAAAGACGTGGCAGACTCAATTCTTCGGGCTCTAAAGAGCGTCCCGGCAAGAAGCCGTAGATGAGCCCATTGGAAAAACGGGCATGGATTGGCGGCGCCAACTTCAACGAGTTGAGGATGAGATGCGACACGAATTCCCGGTTGCGGTCGATGATCAAGTTGGTGCCCTTTCCGTACACTCTCATCAAGAGGGTTTCTGGAGTGCAAGGCGCCGGCGAGTCGCAGGACAGGTCCGGGGCGTGTGTGCAGGACAAGAGCATGTTGGTGATGCCCCCGGTGAGCTGCTTGATCTGGACAGGGGCCGGCCAGGCGGGAAAGATCTTGGGGAGGACACTGCGTATCTGCAGGAAGTCCAGCTCCAAATTGCCCTGCAAATCGACCAGATATTGGGGGAGATAGACCGCGTGTGTGGAGTAGTCGTTGAGGATGGCCTGGAGGTCTGGCTGAGGGCCGAGATCGGCGGCGCCGATGGGCATTTCAGGCGCGGCGGGCTCGGAGTCCGAGTCGGCGGCGCCAGCTGGTCCTGGCGTGTTTCGGTCCACCAAGCGCCCAAAAAGCGGCCTTTTCGGAGCCTCCTCCTCGGAACTCACGTGGCCGCCTTCGTCGTCGGCGTGCTCCGACACAGGCCGCTCCGACTCGAGGTCGGACAACAGCGGGTTGTTCAACAGGTAGAGAAGATTGCGTGTCTTTACCAAAGACGGAAGCGGCTTCTTAGGCTGGCCGGAGCCGGCGGCGCTGATCTCGGGGCGCCGGGCCAACTTGGCGTCCTGCACGCTGAACGCCGCCACGGGCACGCAGTGCACCGTGCCTGCAGAGAGGATACAGTAAAGCGGGCATGCCATGGTTGGTGAAGGAGTACGTGGAGCGCACGCGAATGTGGGCACGCACCCGTACCTCCTGGCTAGCCGCACGCATGCAAGACCAGCCCAAGCAGCGGCGGGTCACGTGGCGGCTAGACGTCCACCGGCGAGTACTCCGGCTCGGGGCCGAGGAGTTTTGGCTCGTAGCAGCGTTTCAGTCCCAAGCTCGGAAAGAGCCGCAAGTACAGCCACGCTGCCACCACCAGTCCAATGAGCAGCCCCACAAAAACATCCACAAAGTGGTGTCTGTAATCCTCGGTGCGGGAGAGGGCAATGAGGGCAGCGCCAAGCGTGGGCGTAAAACAGAGCACCCAGCGTAAAGCCCCGACCTGTGGTCTGACCACGGTGAGCTGCCCCGCCAACCAGAGCGACGTGAAGAGCAAGCCGGCAAAAGAGATGCTGGAATGGCCCGAGGGCGTTGTGCGGAACCCGTCGCACAAGCGGTCCAAGTTGGTGGTGGTGCACACGTCTTTGGCGTACACCATGACATCCAACGGAGCGTCGGGCGCCGGCACACAGCGAGCAAGGAAGTCGGGCCGGTGTCTGCCGAAGTGGTTTTTGAGCACGTTCGTGAGAACGCTGGTGGACAAGACGGAAATCACAAGGCCCAACACGGAGGTGTAGGCGACGTAGAGCTTGTCTGCAGGCCGCGCCGCCACCATGGCGCCCGTGAAAATAGCCGCCATGGGCATCCACGTCAGGTACACAAAGAGGGCGGTGTCGGAGACACGCTCGACTTCGGCAAACGGGTGCAGGAGCGTGAGGTCGCCGGGGGAGAACTGGCGCTGGAACGGCTGGAAGTCGTACACTATGCGGTAGAGCACAAGGAGAATGGCCACGTAGAGGAGGTCGGTCACGTGCCACCGCACGAGCGCCGGGCTGAGTCGTGCGACGCCCAACGACGAGCGGTCCTGGAGCTGTATGGCGGACACGAGCTTGTGGAGGAAAGACATGGGTATGGGCAGCTGTGTGGAGCGCGTCACTGATAGGGCGCACCCGTACCCGCGCGTTGTCCCAGGCCTGCACATAGACCAAAGCCGCTCCAGTTATTTACATGCAGGAATGGGTTATATGCAGGAGATGTAGTATATGCAGGGGGTATGTGCGCTTTCGCGCCCGTAAAACTGCGGCAGCTTACGGCTTGTTTGAGATGTACGGGTGTTCAGGGCGGCCTGCATACACACACCGGCCTTCCAGTGGCAGATGCAGAGGCTCCAGGTGTTATCGGGCGTTGAGCAGTATGCAGCACCATCTCTCCTTCGAGCTGTAGCTCAAACTCAAAGTTATGGGCCCGTTTCAGCAAGTGAAGCGTCGGTGTTAGACCCGTGCACCATTTCCAATATATCCATCTGCCGTATCAAAACGGAGTGCACGTCTGCAAGGACGACTCTCATTGTATTCCGTGAGCTAAGTCTGACTACGAAATCCTTAGCGGGCTACTAGCCCCAGCACCAAATCTGCATTTCGCCGCCATTGCAAAATACCAAATCTGCATTTCGCCGCCATTGCAAAATACCAAATCTTCCTTTCGCCACAATTTAAAACTCCCAAAATCGGTTTGGCAAGCAATTGCTGTTCTGGCCAATCCACTTGTTGCATATAGTATATCGTGGTGTACGGGTGTGTTGCCGCACTCAGCCGCAGGCATTCCGTAACAACACAATTGCCATATTGATTGGAGTCTAGTTGTCCGGCACACCAACTGAAACGATTTGTCGCGGGGTGAAACTGGAAAATTGTCTGAAACCGATCTGAAACCGATCTGAAACCGATCTGAACCACTGACCAAACGAAACAAGCCTCCTATCCTGGTATTTCGGGACCATCTACTCACGCCTGAAATACAGTTCACCAATTCCCTCTCGAAAACGAGGCACAAGTCCATTTTCGTTTCCTGTCTCTTCCAATCCTGATACCGATCCACAACTCCGCTTGATCCGATCCCCATCTGTCCGCCTCAATCCCCATTTGTCCGCCAGCTCCTACTATGAACAGCATTCTTGGCGACGACCCGTTCGAAAACGGATGGGCTTCAGAAAACTCCCAGGCTCCCGTCACCCCCTTCTCCAACGCCACCTTTTCCACCCTGCTGTTCGAGGAACAGCCCCCCAAGAAACACCCGGACATCCTGTCCAGGGTCCCCCAGCAGTACCGGGAAATAGCCGCCGAATTAGCCTCCCTCGTGCACTCAGTCAACGAGTTGCAGGCGTACGTGTTTGCGCCTCTAGAGGCGGAGCACGTGATTCTGGGGTTCCAGGCGTCTCACATCATCGACATCTTGTACGAGCACCTGTTGTTGCCGTGCAGCGACGAGAACAATTTCTACCACGTGATGGCATTGTTGGCGATGGAGATCTCCGAAAAGGGGCTGGCTGATTTCGTGTCACTCCAGTTCAAGCTCAACTCCGAGCTCCCGCTGTTAAGTCTGCACGCCGCTTCCATTCTTCTCCGCCCACAGGACGAGCCTCTGGTACTTGCAGATCACCACCCGCTTGCAGATCCCATCAGCACTTTGTCTGTTGGCGACACTGACGCTTTGGATGCCGGAATGGACCATTTGGATCCGGCACACAATCTCCACGACCCCAACGTCACTGCCCCCGAGTCCGTCCACGTCAACGACTACCCGTACATCCGCAAGCATATGCAGGAGATGCGGGACAGCTTCCTTCCGTTGCTTTCGGCAGAGGATGCTATAGCCATCAAGGAGATTCCCGAAAAAGAGGGCCTTTTGTTCAAACACATTAACTATGCCATCAGCCACGAGTTGAAGTTGGGCATGAACGGCGCCGCCGGAGTGAAGCGCGTGATCCGGCGGTACTCGGACTTTGTGTGGCTTCTTGAGTATCTTCTCAAGAAGTTTCCGTTTCGGGTGATTCCCGGGCTTCCGCCCAAGAAATTTACAGGTACGTTGAACCAGGTTTCTTTGTTGTTGAATACTAACTCACAGTAGGTGCATCGCCAGACTCCCAGTTTTTGCAGAGAAGAAGACGAGGCCTCCACCGTTTTCTCAGCCAACTTGTCAAACACCCAGTCTTGAAAAAAGAGCCTATAGTGGTGACTTTTCTTTCGGTGCCCACGGATTTGGCGTCGTGGAGAAAACAGGCCCGAATGGACTACTCTTTGGAGTTCAAGGGACAGAAAATCCTGACCAACTTCATCAATAGTATCTGGCCCTCGGTGGGTGAGAAGTTCTTGGTCAATTGGCGGAATGCTGAGGCAAACATCCCGCGGCTTATTGAAGTGTGGACCAAGCTTGTGTTGTTGGTGGAGCGGTACGAAAAACGGCAGCAGCAAATCGCTTTCGACAACGGCAAATTCGTGGAGATGCTTCTGAGGTACACCGATTTGAACGACACGTTATACCCCCACAAGAACCCCGATGAAACGGACGTTTTCTCGGATCTCAACGCCGAAGACACCAGTGCCATCAATGACTCGTTGTTCAACATCTCGGCTTTCTTCAACAAAACCTCCAGTCTCCTCATCGACGACAGCTACTCCATCAACACCAAAACGTTGGAGAAATTCAAAAACTACTTGGACTACTTGTACTCTCTCCAAGAGCTTTTTGAGCGGTCCAAAAGGCTTTCCGCCAACACCATTCCACAGCTCCAGCAGCGGATCAAGGACAACGAGGCCCGCCACGAAAAGCTCTCGCAAGACGACGTGGATATCAAGGGCAGCGAGTTGGTCAAGCTCCGCCAGAGCATTGTCAACGATAAGCAAGAAATGTTTCAGCAGTTGAACAAAGACTGGCTAATCAAAAGCTGCTGTTTCGAGGAGTACGTGATTTTCCAAGAAACACAGTTTTTAGTCTCTGAGGCCTGGGCCGAATGGTGCAAGGGCCGGAGCCATTTCCAGGGAAAGTTTGCGGCGCAGTATGAAAGTTTGGATGCTGAAGTCTCTTCCGACATGCCTTTACACCGATGATGAAAAAGACGGTTTCGATAGTGTTCAAGGGTCTGGATCCTGAGATCATTCCTGACGTTTTTCGGAGCTTGCCCGTGGAGGATATCAATGGAAATCTGATCTATGTTCATGAGTTGGTTCTTCACGATTCCTCACTGTTTTTCAGTTCGGCTTCCGATTCTTCAACAGAGGTGTGTTTCCATTTCTCAATCAACGGATGCAGCTGGACTTCGAGATCGTCGGTGAAATATTGCTTATCCAAAACTCTGGTGATGTTCAAATCAGTTTTGGCCCGAACCATAAGCGAATTTCCATGAAAATTTGCCAAAATTTCTCCCACCTGCATTCCCAACTTGGCGCCCCTGGGGTATCCGTCATCGAACCCCCTCTGCAAGCCAGATTCCTGTGCTTGCGTGATGCCGTCGAGGTATCCTTGATTCTCGTGTGCACGCTTGCGGTCTGCATACAGCGAAACCTCGTCGTCACCCCATACGTCGTCCTCAGCAGCGGGATGTGGAATAGCTACCCCGTCTGCAGGAACTCCCTTCGAGTGTTCCCTGCCTGTGTTTTTGCACTGGCCAGAACAAACCATGCTGGGCGGAGGCGATGCGGCGCGACTAAGTGCGCTCTGTGTGCAGGATCGCGGTAGCTCCGCGGGCGGCACGGCGGCGAGGCTGGTGGCGGCGAGAGCGGCACGTGACGCGTGGCACGTGCGCGGCACGTGAGCGCGCGCCAGCAACGGGCAAAAACTATCCTCACAACAACGTATCGCCAGCAAGTACAGAGTGCCAAACGGACATCCGGCAGCAAACGCTCTCTCAAGGTGCAGGAAACCTAAGAATCGCTTCACCCGAAAGGGAAATACATCATGGCCGAAAACCTCGTGACTCAGGTGACCCAGGACGGGCCCTCCACGCCGCTCAATTACGAGGAACACGCATCCGACTTCAACTCCAAAATCCACCTCAATATCCGCGGCAAGCCGTTCTCCATCACACGTGACGAGTTGATGAGCTTGCCAGAAAGCATCTTGTTGAGTCTCTTCCCCAACGGTGTCTTTTTGGACTTCAACGGCCTGGTTATCACCAATTTGACCGAGGACGACATCGTGTTTGTGAACTTCGACCCCGACTGCTTCCAATATATCTTGCAAACCTTCGGCGAAGCCCGCACGGATCTCCAAGAAAACTCGCTATCTCCAGCACCGTCCATGAGCAGGCTAGATTCTGCGGCCAGTGTGTTACAAAACAAGCCAGCCATCATTGTGTTGAGGGAAGACTTGGACTACTACGTGATCACGCCTGTTACCGGATTGAGCCACGAAGACGTCAAGCACATGAAGCTTGAGGTGGGCACACAATTGCAGCAGAACCAGCTGGTGTTTTCTGGCCTCGGCTACGATGTGAACTTGCCGCCCACCACGGTCCAGAAGTTGGGCCCTTCCGAACAGCATCTCTTCGACATGTTGTGCTCGCTGGGCTTTGAAACATCCCAACACTGGGGCAACCGGCGCATGGAGCCGGGCCGGTGTGTGCTCCAGTCATTGTCGCTTGTGCGGCTCAACAGCGGCGAAAAACTGCCTCCGGAATCGCCGTCTTTGGGCCCAGTCACGTCCAATGCCTCCACCCGCAGTCGTTCCCGCTCCCGCATAGCTCTGTTGGCAAGTAGTGCTAGCCGGGCGGCATCGCGGTCACTTTCGCGGACAAAAAGGAACGATTCCAGCCACACCAAGCTTTTGTTGTTTTGGCGGAAACCGGCCAGGAAATGCTGGTGGTCCAGCGAGGATGTTGATATCACCACCAATGGGCTGGCGGCACTTGAGGCTTTGGGTGAGCGCATCTCCGTGAAGGTCCATACGCGTCGCGTGTGGACGTTAGAGTTGTCGGTGGTGGGCGTGCAATAGAGCGGCTTAATAGCGTGCCGCTAGGGCGATATATAATCAAAGTAACTGCATCGTCACTTGGTCTGATCTGCGTCACGTGACCGGCACCCTGCATGCTGGTTTGGGGCACTCGGTCTACAAGCGCCTGCAAGGCGTTAACAGCTGTTCAGACCCAGGAGTACTGGGATTTTCGTAGTATACATATCATCTGCTTGTGCTGCAGTGTAGGATACACCAATCGATGCTTCCGGCGTTCAGAGAAAGCATACATCTGGGCTGGCCTAGCGCACCACGTGCACAAAGTATTGTACGTGCAAGGCGTTGTCGGCGTCACGGCAGAATCTGCCCCGGCCAATGAGATTCTCCTTTTGCACCCACTTGTATTTGTCCTCGGCAGCATCGTCCACCTGGAACCTGGGGCTGTTGTGGAGCGAGGACGAGGCAAAGTCATGTGACTTGGCCTGGTTCGAGAAAACATCGGTGATGTCCTTGGTCAAGTTGAAAATACCGTAGTAGGAGACTGCCACGCCAGCCCCGCCAGCGGTCTTGCCGTACAATCTGCAGTCCAACTCATTATAGTTGCCGGAAGTGTTTGTGGTGATATCGTCAAAGCCGTAAATATCCTGGACATCGAGCTCAAGACCCAAGTCGTTTTTGACGGTGGCAATATGTCCCGATTTCACAATTGCGTGATTCAACACCTGGCTCTTGGTCTTGTCTTGGAGAACCACATCGGGAACGCCGTCGAGCGTGAGGTCAATGACAAAAACCGGCACTAATTTGAGGGCTGGTGGTTCGGGGATGGCAGACATCGTGTTGGGGGCGAGTGGGAAAAGGGACCCTTTTATACGCGGACTGCGGAGGCGACGCCGCTGCAGGATTGAGGTGCACCACGTGAGATAGCACTGCACACTGGCAGTACGGGCACGTGACTTGTACTTGAGTCGAGAGCTCTAACTGTCCAGGTGTGCTGGGCAGAGACTGTAATCCGGGCCCGTCCTGCATATTGCACATACACGCGTGCTGCAATATCAAGAATTAGAGCTAGTGGGAGAGGGCGTGACGGTGTATGTATGGATGAGCAGAGTGGTACTGCAGACAGTGATGGTAGTGTAGACAGTTTTCATAGCTATTCCATGATTACTTTTGCATACATCAGAATAAAGAGTATGTGAATAAGTAAAAAGATGGCAACTGGATATGTCCAAATATGCTTACAATTGGTTATGATGCTTACAATTGTGGTTATGATGAATTGGGATTATGATGCTTTCTATAGCAACTATGATGCTTTCTAAGCAATTATAACCGGAATCACATAATTTCTATATGGAATCGTGCGTATGTCGTGGAAGAGCTAGGTTTAGATTTTGCTTTAAAAATAAAAGTGGTAAAAATTAGTGATGAGATACAAACACTATTCTAAACTTATAATGAAAAACCAGATTTATTATGAAACAGAAAATTAAACCCTGCATCTGGTACCCTGAATTACCTTCAAGCGATACATGTTTGAATTGGCCGGCATTTGAATTTTTAGATTACTGTAAGTATTTTTAACTAAAAATCGGGCGTTGTATGAAAAGTGTAAATCTTTAAAATTCTTTCGAAGTGGATTGGGTCAGAGTTGGTGCTGAATCGGTTAAAGTGCAACTCTAATTATAGAAGATTTTTCTTAGTTGGGAAGAAATAGTGGGTACGGTACATTTTCTCCCATTCAGGTATTAAATTGTCTAAACAAAATCTACACTTCAGACCAACTACAGATTTTATAAATTACGATAAGTGGGAGAATACATAGACAAAATAAAAGAATTGAGATCACAAGCATGTTGAATACTATAAGGGTACAGTGGTACCAAAAATTGGCGACGTTTGTAGAATTAAAGAAGACGTATTATGTATAATGCGTTTGATTATAAGGACAAAACTAATACAATTAATTGAAAGATGATCTTTAGACGATCTATTAATTCAAAATCAGAAGCAAAAATGGTAAATTTTACGAGAAGAGGAAGTTTTTTGATTAAACCGCCTCCCCGAATGTAGAGCTTTTAGTGGGCCATTTTTGGTAAGCAGAACGGGCGATGCGGGATGAACCGAACGTAAAGTTAAAGGCCGGAATTCACACTCCTCAGACACCACAAAGGTGTTAGTTCACCTAGAAAGCCGGACGGTGGCCATGGAAGTCGGAACCCGCTAAGGTGTGTAACAACTCACCGGCCGAATGAAGCAGCCCTGAAAATGGATGGCGCTCAAGCGTGATACTTGTACTTTACCCAAAGCCGGCGGCTTTGGAGTAGGCAGGCGTGGAGGTGCAGAAGCTTTGCCGTGAGGCTGAGTGGAACCGCCTCTAGTGCAGATCTTGGTGGTAGTAGCAAATTTCAAATGGGAACTTTGAAGACTGAAGTGGGGAAAGGTTCCATGTCAACAGCAGATGGACATGGGTGAGTCGATCCTAACCAAAAAAGCAACTTGTTAGTTTTTTGGGAAAGGGAATCTGGTTAATATTCCAGAACTTGGATATGGTCACGGCAACGTAAAGGAATGCGGAGACATTGGCATGTGCCCTGGAAAGAGTTTTCTTTTTTATAACATTGTGGTGCCTAGGATGGGTTATCCGGAGTAGGCAGTGAAATGGAATACCCACAGGGCCAGAGCGCTTGTGACAATCCTTGAAAATCCGCAAACCACATTCATGCCAAGTCGTACTGATAACCGCAGCAGGTCTCCAAGGTTAACAGCCTCTAGTTGATAGAATAATGTAGATAAGGAGGTCGGCAAATAGATCCGTAGCTTTGGGATAAGGATTGGCTCTGGGGGTCCGCGCATGGACCACCCCAGGACTGTACACAAGGGGAATCTGACTGTATAAAGCTCATTATAAATTATACTCTTCGGCACGTTGGGATTGGAAAATTTAAATTGATGAAAAATGAAAGCAAAATCAATGATTGAAGAGTTCTGGAATTATGTAAAGCTTAGTGTTGAAAACTGAAATCTATATGTTGGGGGCAGATACAGCTTTGTGTTGGTCAAAAATGAAAGTGAAAAGTAGTAGTAAGTGTGATTGGTTTTGGTAAAATTGCTAGTTACCATTGCGAAAAGAAAAAACTTCAAGGTTGGTAAAAATGCTTGTGAATGAAAGAAAAACGGGTTTGGAAGGAATCCACATATATATTGTCAGTCGCGACATCATGAGTTATTTCACCAGTCTGATTTGTAATAGGTTTATTAATTCTAGTACGTTTCTCCTTTAAATACCCGTTAGGCTTTATGATGCTGAGTATCATTACTTAAATATTGATAACAAATCGTATTTTTATGATGAACTACCAAAAGAAAGCAGAGCAGCGATGAATAAAGTTTTACTACTTGCAAGAACATAAAGACGATTTACTGATAATTATGCGATAGTCTGTAATGGCTACCAATTCTTGTACGAATTACCCATGCTACATTCTCAATTAGGCCTGCATATAACATGGGCCGTCTGCCATGCTAATGGGGCTAGTATTCTTTACCTTCTTGTATTGCAGATATAATGGCATGTATTTCGAGTTTGTTGATAGGTTTGGATCAGTTAAGATTGGTGTATAGCTGCAACGTGTACTAAAGAAGTTTATGAACATCAGATTCGGTTGGGTCTACCCAAAATAAAAATAGAATATAGGGGTTTTGCCCTATGAAATAGACGAAAGTGTTGGGATAGATATTCTTTGCATATTTAGTTCTAATTGAGCTACCTCTTTAAATGAGCTAGAGCATCATAAGTTTTATCGTTTCTATTTATATTCGCTATAATATCAACGAACTTCAAATCTGCCGATACACCGCTAGCTACAGGCCCCAAAATACCTATTATAGCGAAACCAAATCTGATGGAGAGATTTTTCAGTTATTCTTTTGTTGCTATTAAATCTGCTGCAGCAGCCACAGCACCGGTCGCTGAAAGAAAAGCGATAACCACCTATCCCTAACACTATATTTAATATTAATAATTTCTGTTGTTGATCATATTTTTCTTTTTTCCTTCAACATACGAGTATTAGCTATTGTGCTATATCAACATACGAGTATTATCTAGAACACTGTAAATGTCAATATTTTCTCTACCTATCATAAAATGAGCACGATTAACTATGCTTTGTATATTAGTGTATTTTCAACTCTTATATCTGACAATACATTTGGGTACATTAGTCCATAATTGTTGATCTCACAAATTCATAGTCAATCAGAGCATTATTGTGACTTTTTGGTTGTAGGTCTTTGTACCAAAGCGTCTATTGATATGTTATATCCTGAGTAGTCTTTAGAATTCATCGCTTTTTGTTATCTTTATTTTCAATAACACAATTAATTATACTTGCATGATATACAAGGTTTCCGGTAAACTATCGACTACCTGATCCCTGACACATCTGGTTGATCATATCTTTTTAGAATAGAGAAAGTATGTAATAGAACTCAAATTTTCACTTATTACGTCTATAATACTTGATGTTTTAACTTCTGTTTTGTTTCCATCTGCTATAAGAACAGATATATTTGGTCTAAACAGTTATTAGAATATGTGTTGGTCTCATTAGAATGTGGTCTCATTAGTGTATAAACGAGAGTCTTCTCTTGAATAAGATTTTCTATTTGGCGTTATAACAACATCTTCAAATAAGTAAAGTTTCAATAACCATTCATTATAACCCATTCTTCGTATTGAGCATCCGCGTCATAGTACGATCTTATGTAAGCTTCATAATAATCTAAATAATTATCAGTCAGATAATATAGTCTTAAACTGCCTCATCCAATCTATTCATAGCTCAAGTTACATCTTCCGAATAGCACATACTATAATTTCCGAGTCTAGTTTATTATCGTTATAGTGTATTTTGGTAATCGTAGTCTTCGTAATCCATCATCAGACTCGTCCAGATCATAGTCCATGCTTAAAATAATTGGCTGCCCTAAAACACTATCTTTAATCCACTATTTTTTGCTAAGATGGTTTCTGTCTACTATACTATCTGTATCATACCGTAAAAATCAGTCACTAAGGCTATCTGTCCATCTATCGTTTAGCCGTTTTATCTATATCTATTATTTCAGAATCTGCTAAAACAGGAGTAGTGGTAATCTCTTGTTTCCAGGACCGCTAGCACAATTTTGTTTCATACAAGACTGGACGCAGCTTGTAGGATCACCATAATTAGATATTCCTAAATAAGTGTTTCCTATCAGACCTGCCATATCCTACATTATCATAGAATCTAAAATGGCTGATTTGTGGGCGTGGCACCTAATATGGAATCCTTTTGTTGATCCAAACACCGTAAATATCGTGGGTCATAAAAAATTTAAAACAGTGTGTTGGTCTAGCTCTTTTTAAAGCCTTTGGAATACCAGAAAGAAGAAGGTATAGCTATTGAGAGAGTTTTGCAATTTTGATTTTAATAAATGTCATAGTTTTGAGAGCTATCTTACCATCTGCTGGTATGCCCGGAATATCTGGATCCGAAGGATATTCCCAATCTAATCAATTCCATCCAAGTTATATTTGTTGGCAAAACTAGCTAATTGGCAAATTTATCTCTATTTGCGGGCT